>JACSYO010001241.1:600000-792500 GCA_016806645.1 Ophiodon elongatus | reverse complement strand
GAAGATCAGCTGTGGACACAAACAGAAGAGCAGGTCATATGATGCTACCCACCTCGAAAACTACAGAAAAGCTGATGCATCTAAAAATCACACAATAATTGTGTTGCGATGAAAAGAAAACTTTCAAGTCATTTCTCTATTTATAGAGACGTTCTGGTTCCACGTCTTCCTTCCCCGATAACGATTCTGGTCCCTGAACTTGCGTGTTGATACCGGGTACCGATCTGACACCAGTGCATTTAAAACCAGATTTCTCTCTGGAGTTGGTGGAGACCAAACCGGAGCAAAAAGAAAAATTCATATTGGACTTAAAGTTCATCAGGGTGACCAGAAACGTGACCCCAGAATGAATGCTAATGTTGCTTCGTGTCTTCTGCATTTGTAAATGGGCAACTATTTGCCAACACATTGCCGATATCAACTAGGGATGCACCCATTGCAATTTTCTTGGCGGATTCAGATTTGTTTTTAAAAGTCTGACCTGCAATTTCCGATTTTCCGAACTATCAGACTCCAGACTTTTTTTTTTTTTTTACCAAAGACCGTGAGAACCGTCAAAAATTCTAAATGTTATCCTTTTAAAAAATATTTTTACAAGATAACATTTAAAGCTATCATGACAGCGTTATAATTTACCTTCGGTTAATCCTCATTTCTATGGACTAGAGCTCGAACGTGTCACAACACAACCTCCGCAACCTCCGCTAATGTTAGCCGCTAGTTAGCCGCTAGTTAGCCGAGCAGGACTGCGCTGCCCACCGGCTGCTAACAGCTAACGCTCACTAGCTTCTCCTCCTCCTGCTGACTTCAACACTAATGTGTTGTTCCCAATGCAGCATTATTGAGAACTAACTCGTAAAATGGATGTGTATTATTCTATTTGTTGTACATATTGTGCATTTTTCTTATTTTCTTCTATTCTATTTTTGTATATATTCTTTTCTTATGTAAAATGTTTTCTTTTCTTATGTAAAAATGCTGCTTGAGGGATTGATAAAGTATCTATCTATCTATCTATCTATCTATCTATCTATCTATCTATCTATCTATCTATCTATCTATCTATCTACACGTGTTCTCGTGTGGCGTAAATGAGCTGACAAATGAAATCCTAACTCGATGTTGGATCGGTGCACAGACTCGCCGATACCCAATCCAGCACGTTGCGCCGTATCGGGCGATACGGGGGACACCTAAACTAAAGACCCTGCCTCACCTCGTCACAGCCTCCGCAGCGCGGCTTCTCGCTGTCCCCGTAGTGGCGTCCACAGAACAGCTTCCCTTTCTTCCAGAAGTAGATCATGTCCACCAGCAGCTCTTTGCAGGTGCAGCACACGAAGCAGGCCGGGTGCCACATCTTGTCGTAGCCGGCCCGCTCGGCGTAGACGGCCGGCTCGCCCAGACGCATCGGCAGCTGGCAGTGATGACACGACTAGAGGGGAGGAGGCAAGAAGAGGTGCTCGTCAGTGGGTTTTAATTTGGGTGCTTGTTTGTTTTAGGAGCGCTTCCATGGCAACGACCGACATGGTGCTTCAACAGGTGACGTTCAATTCCCAAAGATAAGTGATTAAGTTCATCAAATCAATTTTATGTCTTCCAGATTGAAGGATGTTAATCAATTTCTGCATTTCACGACTGTATTTTATTTCTTAAATTGCACTGCAACTTTTATTCTATTTTCTTTAGCTTTTTAATGTTTTACTGACTGTTTTTAAATGTTTAAATGAATGTTCTTAAATCATCTTTTCTCTTGCATTATGTTTTGATGCTTTTAATGGTTTTATGTGAAGCACTTTGAATTACATTGTTGTTGAAATGTGCTATAATACACTTAGCTTATTAATCTATCAATTATATTTTGATTCATCAGTTATTCTGTAAAATGTAAAAAACTGTAAACAGTCCATAAGTTCTTAAAGTAAAATTTGATGTCTTTAAAGTGCTCCTTTTGTTCAAATTCTCAAATCAGTGAAGGTTCTTTTTGATAAGATGACTTTTTGTTGATTGATTATCATTAAATGGTAAGTTATTATTAAGTTCTCCTGATTACGACACACGATGCACGTATTGGATGGAGTAACGATGTATGGATATTCAATTATACGTAAATATAATACTGTGTTAGAACAATCAGTTGCATCCTGTCCTTCCAACATATTTCTTTCATTTTCCTTCAATAACAACAAAGAATTTATTATGTGCTTTCCAGTCGGGCGACACAAAGGCCGATATCCTTCTCTTTGAGTCCATTTCAAAGTCAAGACGGCCGCCTTTGATCTGACAGACAAGGGAACGTTTCAACCGTTGTGCCTCGGACTCACTGAATTCACTGAATGGTAAAGAGCTGGAAAATGGGCGGAATTCCCTTTTTTTTTTTATAAAAAAAAAAAAAAAAAATGATGTTATTGATCAAGATGGTGGAGTTACGGGGGGAAAAGTTAGCGACCGGTGAAGACGCTCCCTGCCAGGAGAGAAGAGTGTGTCCTTGACCTTGTGTGCGCATGTGTGACGGAGGACAAGTGGCTGCACACGGTGGAGTCACGACCCACTGTGGAGCAGAACCAAAGCGATGGCCGCCGAGTCAGAGTCGGTCTCATGGCTCCACCTAGTGGCCTGTTTAATCATTACCGACAGCGACGCGTCGAGGGAACGCGAGGATGGATCTACCTCACCGAGTTGCACCTGGACGTAGGAGCAGACACCCGAAGGCGTCAGCAGACGAACACACATTCTTTCCCTTTTCCTACTTTTTAAAGTCGGAACATTTGAAACAACTTGGAGCGAAAGGTGGTCGATTTACAATCTGTGATGAGGGCCCGCAAATAGACACCGCTTCATTTTAAAGGTTCAGCTTTCTAAAGACGCCCGCGTCTACGATACGTCATAAACATGCTTATAATGTGTTAATAATCTGCTTATAGCTCTGTATATGTAAAGTTATTAGCCCTCGGAAAATATCTATTATGATTTATAGCAATAATCATACGATATTATAAAGCATTTCATAATGACTTATAGGTCAAGAATCATAATACTTCATAATTGCTGGTCACTCACTCACAGGGTCATAGTGTATTATAATTGTAATGCATTATAATCTTTTAGAATGCATTATAATGTGATTAGAAGTTACTCTAAGAGGTCATAGTTTGCTTTAAGCAAAGTGAAAAAATATATAATTATGTTTTTATACAGTTCTTTGCTTTGAAAATTTGTTTTTTTTTTTGCCATATTGCTATCAGAGTCAGGAAATATCCCAGTTAATACGAAGATAATAATTGAAACCAGATGTTGTGGTCTGGATGCCGACGCAGTGCAGATGTAGAAGAGAGAGACCGCTTACAAAGGCCCGCTGTGGGAGTCCAGCCTGCTGAGCCCCAGGGACGGCCATGGCTCCAGCAGTGGCAGCGGTACCCATGGCTCCTGCAGCCGGTCCGGTCCCGGGCCCCGAAAGTGGTCCGGCACCACCACCGGCTCCGGCCCCTCTGCCCGCTGCTCCAGGTCCGAAGCCGGCACCACCTCCAGCCCCAGCCGCAGGCCCAGCACCAGCACCGGCAGCCCCGGGGCCGGAGCCGGCACCCGCCCCGGCTCCCGGTCCAAACCCGGCCCCTCCGGCACCGTGTGCACCGACGCCGGCTCCTCCCTGCCCTCCGACCTGAGCCAGCGCCATCTCCTCGGGCAGCATGACGTCTCCGACCCCGAGGGCCTCGTCCTTGTACTTGCGGACGAACTGCTGCATCTGCTTGACCTCGGCGGGGCTCAGCTCGTGGCACCTGGACGGGTCCTGGTCGTGCTCCGGCAGCTGGCGGGCCATCTGCTGCCGGCGGTAGGCGGCTCCCTCCGAACCGGCCACCGGGCGCTTCTCTGGCGGGAGCAGCTCGATGTAACGCACCGCCTGGGGAGGGCAGGGGGAGAACGAGGAGAAGCGGCTCGTGAAGACAGATGGCGTGAAGGACAGAGGCGATAAGAGGGCACGGAGAGACGTTGGGGACCAATCAGAACGAGAGGGAGTGGGAGGGGGGAGGGGGGAGGAGGGAGGGGAGGGACTTTTAAAACGGAGGCTCGTGGTGAGAAAGACACGCAACACAAGGGTCCCACAGATACAGCGCTAGACCAAACAAACAAGACGCTCTGGGAGGAACTCCAAGAGGAGATCAGTTACATGGTGAGAGCTGGGGACTTTAAAATCATTATTACTATCAAATATTATCTCAAAATATGCCTGCTGAAAAATCTTCAGTCCTGTTTCAGGACCTTTTGTGGACAAAAGCCACGAGGAGCCTGTATCAGCTGCTGTACACTTTATGATCAGACAAAGCTGTCGTTAAATGTATCTGCTATTCATTTCCTGTAATAAAACTAGTTATTATCAACCAACAGCTTATCGCAACATTTCAAGGGTTTTTCATAGTCATGCAGACATTTCTGGAGCTCATGTTTAATAGTTGCCATCTTTCTTGTAAACATTTATAAAAAAAAAAGAAGACAACAACAAGCTGGTTTTCATGAGGGTTGAGAGCTTTCCTGTGACTATGTGTCATATAAAATATATATATTTTAAAAAAACAAGCAGCGATGAATAATTGAGAACAAAAGCCTTTACATGGATCATACGGCCACATGAGATCGCTTGACTAGTCGGGCTTCCAGCAATGATGTCATTTTTCGGGTGATTTAAAAAACCTCATGAGAGTAAAATTCTCGAGTGCATGGAAAAACCGATACGAGCAGGTAGACGGGCAGGTGGCCGTCCAACCACGACAGAATGAAATGACTGGACTTGGTCACAAATACTGGATGTTTACAGATTTTTTTCCTCGTCAGATTATTTGATTACTTTCAGGGTTGAGAATTTCAACAAAATTCTTTTTCAATATTTTGAAAAAGAATTACCAACCCTGCCTTTAATATACAATACTATAAATGATTAATCAATTATCAACAAAAAAAAAAAGCACTAGGTTTGAACTTACCAGATACTTATTGGCTACCGGTGGCGCCCACTCATAGGTGACAGACTTCATCGGCACATCTTTGGAGACTGGCACCAGATTGGCCGGCGTGGCGCCGACGGCAACCGGCACTTTGTTCACCTTGACAGGTGTGAGGCCGGCTGGTACCTGAGCCCGACCCTGACCTTGAGCCTGAGCCTGGGCCTGACCTTGACCTTGAGCCTGAGCCTGACCCTGAGCCTGACCCTGACCTTGAGCCTGAGCCTGACCCTGAGCCTGAGGTCGAGCCTGACCCTGAGCGCCGCCGGGTGCCGAGCCTGCAGCGCCCCCTGCAGGCTGCGCAGAACCAGCGGCGGCCCCCGGCGGCACCGCCACAGCGGAGGCGGCGCTGGGCGGCACCAGGTAGGCGGTGCCGGAGCTGGGCAGCGTGATGGTCACCATGCTGCCGCTGTAGCTGGGGATGCCGTCCGTCTTCAGCTTGGCGATGAGGCCGGTGTACTTGGTGTCCTCGAACAGCTTGCCCACCTTCTTGTTCTCCTCCGAGATCATCTGCACGTTGTGCTCCGTGAGGCCACATTTGCAGTTTCGGCAGATTTTTCTGGCAGAAGAGGAGAAGAAGACGGACACGTTCAAGGTTTCACGAATACGTTCACAGGGTTTTAGTGCGAGAGATCGTTTGATGCAGATAAGCGTTCTTTAATATGAGAATTATAATACATTGATGCTTGGTTCAGTGTGGGACAGCATTTCTATTTACATCTCACACACACAGACACACACACACACACACACACACACACACACACACACGCGCGCACACACACGCACGCCGAATATTTTCTCGATTATTAAATTGGTTGTTTGGTCTATAAAATGTCATAAAATCGGTGTTTCCTGAAGAGGACGTCCTCAAATGTCTTGTTTTTGTCCTAAAACTCAAAACAAACTGTAGCAAAGAAACCAGAAAATATTCACATTCAAGAGGCTGAAAAATAACCCAAACCAATTAAACGACCATCAAAATAGTCGGCGATTAATTAAACGCTTGACAACCGATCACTTAGTCGTTGCAGCTCTGAAACGTTACGTTGCTTTGGAAACGTCTTCAATACGACTCGTGATTTCTTCACTGCATTGCGTCTTATTTCATAAACAAACGTGCTTTTCTTTCTTTCTTCTTCCTACAACAATTACAATCTGCTTCAGACGCCCGGTACAACAAGCAGAGAGTTAAACTCATATTCAAATATCTGCTCCGTGCACATGCCTCGACACAACCGGCTTCATATTTGCGGAGGAGCGATGACATCATCATCTACGACTGCCAGCCGCGTGCTTCAGCACGACCGGGCCCACGGAGTTCTCTCAGCGGTGTCAAAGCTTTTTTCAAGCCCAGTTATTATTTTCATATTGGTGGAAACTAAAAAAAACAGCAGTAATGGCGGAATTTATATTCGTGAAAAGAATCGGAAAAAGATACTTTTAAAACTTACATATTGACTCACAAACATCATTTCTTACATGCTGGTGATGTTAAAGGGGACATGTGGAGTTTTTATACACATAACTTATAGTTCATTGATACTATTAGAATTATAGTTAAGTATTGCTCACCAAAACCCAAAAGTGTGTATCCTTGAGGTCGAACAGACCTGTTGCATTTCCTTCCTCATTAAAGGTTTTTTTTGGGGGGTTTATTTACATTTTGAAGGTATTTTAAATCCAGAATGTTAAATTAGCTCGCGGCCTTCTTCCTTCCCCGTCTAAACTATTTTATAATTACCGTGTGTACAAATTATGCCAAAGAAGTTAGTTGTGAAAAAGTACTGTTACATGTATTGCGCAATAGAGCGAGGTCGCAGCATGCTGACTCACTGAAACCGGGTGGAAGCAACTTAAGGAAACTTTAACTTTAACTTTAACTTTGCCACGAGACGAGAGTAGCGAGCTCTTATCTCATGAGATAACTAGTTTTTTTTTTTATTATTTTTCATATTGTGTGTTTAATGTGCAATTGCTTTCATTCAAAGTAAATACTTTTTTTTTAACTTATATTTCAAACCACTTTTCGGCTTTATTTTGCTGTCGGATTCCTCGTCGGGGCTCGGCCTTTAGTCTCGGGTCCTGAGAGGACATTCCTCGGAGAGAGAAGCAAGTCTGGACTTTAACGGGGGAAGAAATGTGATCAAACTATGAACACGCAGCGTAGTTTTCATGTGTTTCTTTTTTTTTTAAAGTATTTTGGAGTTGAGGAAAGCTTTAAACTAGGTGGGAAAACACGTGAGAGTCTGTCTGACCGTCACAGTACGACATTCCTGCTGAATGTCACACACACTGGAGCCAGCAAAGACCCGCGGCGGGCCTTTGTGCGACGGGCCGTGGGGCAGTGGGGCAGTGGGGGGCAGTGGTGGGGGGGGGGGGGGCACCCGTTGCTGTCTTCAGGGAAACTTGCCAAGTGTGGACGATTGTCCAGACAGAACAGTGTTTCATGAGCCACTGGTGCAAATAAAATGCCCGTGTTGTGACAGACCACGGGGTGCCGGGCCGCCCTGAAGCGGTCCCATGTTGTTGTGCTTTTTTAAAAACAACCCAGTTTCTGCTCCGACGGCGTATTAGGGACATCGTGGGTACAAGAAACAACGATTACGCAGCCAGTGGGGAGTCAAATCAAGACAAAAAAAATATATATAACTCTGATGTTCCCGGAGATTAAAGTGGCTAATTTACCAGAAAAAAAGTTAAATAAAATTCAAATAAAATAAAATTGCAAGATTATTAACTGAAAAGAACAAAAAGCTAAAAGAAAATAAAAAAAAACAAGTTCCAAACTGTAGTAAAGTCAGCTGTCTGAATTTTGTAGTTTCTTTCATGTTCTTCTTTTAACATAAATAAATAAAACTATTGGAGAAGTTACAGGAAACTAGAGACGATGACACGATGACACAAAGCCGTGTCTTTATCCTTCAGCACGGCCAACACACAAAAAAGAAAAACGTTGAGAAGCCATTACTCCAAACACATTGCGTTACCGTAGTAACAGTGTGAAGGGGGAAGCAGCCCGGGAAAAAAAGAAGAAGCCTATAACATTTAAGAAGTCGTTATAGTGAGTTATGTCCTTTGTTTGTTGGGGTGGGGGACGTGACCGGGGTCATGTGAATATATTGACCCCGGTTTTGCACTACACTACTTTTCCGGGTCTTTTTCTGGTCAATGTTTGGATTTATGAATCTGGCAAAAATTTTGATTTTTGTTTTTGGTAAATATACCACTTTAAATCTCAGCAATTATCTTAGTTTTTAATTGAATCAATTTAGAACTTTAATTTCGGAATTTCATATATTAACCCCTCCCACGGCTCTGTAATCTTTTATTTATTTTGTATTTGAGTACGATGCCTCATACGTAATATTACTCTACATAATAACTGATGTTTGCAGAGGCGGGGCTCGGAAGGCAGTTCTCAACCTCCAATTACACTTATTTAGTTGAATCAGACGAGACTGTAATGATACACGTCTTTAATGCCCCGTTTGATAATCATATACGAACACACAGCTCAGCTCCTCCTGAGGGTTCAACAGGCTGCCTTTAACCTCAGACGCGTCTCACTTGCCTTAATTACCCAGAGGCCTCTAGTCTAGACACAGGAAGTCGAGGGGCTGGTTGTCCACCGTGAAACTCGTACAAACCTCCAGAAATGAAGCTCGAAGCCTTCGCACTTGTCCTTGCACTTCAAACAGGCCGCCCCGGCACCGAACTCGTGTCCGAGGGTCATCTGAGAAAACAAGAGGGAGATTATGAGTGACGTTGGTTTTTTTTATTTATATAAATATATATATTTATTTTTTTTATAAATTATATATATATATATTAAATAAATATCATTTTTTAAAAAATTAAATAAATAATAAATAATTTAAATAAATAATAATATAAATAAAAAAATAAAAAGAGTCACAGGCCAAACAATAGTGACAAAGAAAATCAGTGTTTCCAGACCAGAAAGGTACCATGAAAAAAAAAAAATTCTATCAAAAGTCCAATGCAACACTACTAAACAGTTTTATATATTTATAACGATTTATAGTGTATATATAGTATATAGTGTAGTCGTTTACTGCTGTGCCCACATTTTACAAAAAGTACTTCTGTATGTGCTGCTCTTGAATTTCATTTAAATTAATTCTGTACTTTGAAACTCCAACACAGAGTATGGCCTCAGCGCCCACTTAAATATTATGACGCTACGTGTAAATCTGTAAAATAATGCAAGTTAAACGTTGGTTTCTGTTCATGGCCTCAGGGCTCACTTAAAAGGTTGCAATCACTATAAGATGTAGATGTGTGATATTAAGATGTAACGGAACAGAGACACATGGTTGGATGCTGGTTTCTGAGCTGAGTACATGCGGTGATATTTATTAGAAATATGCTGGAGCCTTGTTCTAGTTCGTCTTGAACATTAGGCTGACGGCCCGCGGGTCATAGTTTTGGCCACCCCAGATCATTTTTGATGCTCAGCGAAGGAACTAAATTTCACAAAAGTCTGGAAAATAAACTAAATATCATTTTCTGACTATATAATCTTATTTTTTTGGGGGGCAACCACCGTATTGAAGTCCCTGTAAGCCGTCTTATTGGGGTCCAGATGACTCGTGAGGACTGGTTTCTTTTGCATTTAGAAAGTATTCCTTTGAGCAACATCTCTGCGTTCAGCAACGTGATCCCCTCCAGTCCTTCTGGCTGCTGCTCCTCTCTCCTCAACGTCTGCGTCCTTCTCCGCCGGCCTCAGAGCCAAACAACGCTCCCGTCCACGGTAAGCCGCTACCGCTGTTTACGCCCTTATATGGTCAACTATTCGACTCTGTTGAAAGGCCTTGTGGAATCTCAGCAGGAACCTCTTTTTGTCAGAGGGAGACGGGTTTTTTTTACCCAAAAAGACAGTCACTGCTGAGGAATGCAGACTCTGTTTTTTTTTTTTTTTTTTTTAAATGGCAGAGCTGTGATGCCGGTGTTTTTCACCTTAAAAAGAGGAGAGAGACTTTATCCTCCTCCGGGAGCCGTTTAGGACTCGAGTCCAGCGGCGGGATTTCTTTTGGGGGAAACTGAAGTGTCAAACACATCAGTGGATCCCAGTGGAGTGGCTGATGCCATCGGAGATTATTATACTTTCCACTTTTGCAGGAAGCATAAACAGAGTGGAGGAGTTTATTCTCCTCAGACAGTGAAGGATCGTCAAAGTGGCCGGGGAACACAAACAATACTATAACTAGAATTCAAGTGAATAAACTTGAACCTTGGACCTGAAGCACCCATCGTTGTCCACCTTCAACCTGTGCAATCTATTCATTTCTGACTTTATTTATTATAAATTGATCGTATCCCTTTTTAAATAGGTTTTAGATTCTTAGGATTCATTTTTAAACCCAATTAAAATCGTTCTTTAGCTCAAACCGAGCTGCACCGAACCGTAAAACCACCTTAAAATGAAGTGACATTCAATTTAAAAACGTCTCTTTAAACATCAGTTGAGCGTTTACTCTAAAACCGACGACGGAATTTAATACTCCCGCACCAAAACTTTAAACTCCAAATTTAAAATGTGATCCAGTATTAACTTTAAAAACTCACACTTGAGGAAGGTTTAACTATTAAAATGGCCACCTTTTCCAGATGGATTTACCAAAATAATCATAATAAGCTTCTCACGAGCAACGTTAGCTTAACTAACAAGGCTTTTTACTGAAAAAAAAGCCTTGCCATTGTATGCTAGCTAGCTACTGAGCTAGCTAGCATACAATGTCACATGTTAGGGAATACCCGCTCCTCTTTTATAGCTAACTTACTAACTAAACGTATTCGTTGTAATTCGGGTAAGCAAAGCATCGCTCTGGGTTTCATTCTGGTTTAAACTTGGATTTACTGAACACAGATGCGTTTTTAGTTGCAGCTGGATTTTCTCATTTTAAACCTAGTTTAAACTCTGATTAGAGCTAATCTTAGATTAAATGAATCCGTGTTGGTGCAACTCAGCGTTATTCTGTATTTTGCACAATGTTTTTTTATGCATTATGTAAAGCTCTCAGCTAAAAGTGGGAGCACAATGAAAGCGGTCCTCTAACGGAGTCGTAACAGAATGCGAAGCAGCTGATGAAACGTCACGTCCAGGCTTTACCTTCTACCTTTCCTATTACACACCAACCGTGAGCCACGTGCACCGGAGCGCTCAGCGCTTCATGACATCTCTTGGGTGAAAGTGCCGATCTGATACTAGCGGGGTTTTAATTTTTTTATTATACCGCAACAAACTTTTTATTTTCTCACTTGGCGGGGTCGCCATCTTGAAGAGATAGATTGCGCAATTTCAGAAAATCAAATGTGTTGAGTGTTTTCCGGCCC
This sequence comes from Ophiodon elongatus, assembly GCA_016806645.1. Taxonomy (NCBI): domain Eukaryota; kingdom Metazoa; phylum Chordata; class Actinopteri; order Perciformes; family Hexagrammidae; genus Ophiodon; species Ophiodon elongatus. The sequence goes on along the minus strand of JACSYO010001241.1, from coordinate 781,149 downwards.
TTTGGACGAGACGATCCGCTTAAAAAAATATAAATATAAATCTCCTCAAGTACAAAAAGTAAGTGTTGGGATTCAAAGCGAACAGAGCGAAGTGTTTGCTACTTGCGGACGTCAGTCAGTCAGTCAGTCAGTCAGTCAGTCAGTCAGTCAGTGTGTGTGTCTCTCTCTCTCTCTCTTTCCTTGGAACACATGTCTATTCGTCACTTTGTGCCATGACTCAGCCCCGGGGGGAATGAGTTCGGTGGCTAAGAGGCTATTCGGACATAAATTATACAGTTCTGGTCCGATGAGTCACGTTCATGAGTCACGTGTTGTTTGTTTTTGGCAGCAGGCCCGAGCCGCGGGCCAGAAACGACGGCAGTCACCGGCTACGGAGAACGCTTTGGTTTCAGCCGGCCGCCACGCGATCAAGACTTCCTGCTTCTGCAACATCAATAAGAGGCCAAAAACTGTACTGTTGTTTGAGTCGACTTGTTTCTGCAGGGCAGAAATCCCTGCAGTTAATGGAAGGAAACAAGGAAGCAGTCTATTTCTTTATATGAAAAAAGTAGCTTTTTCTTTATGTAAAAAAGTAGCTTTTTCTTTATATGAAAAAGTATCTTTTTCTTTATGTAAAAAAGTATCTTTTTCTTTATGTAAAAAAGTAGCTTTTTCTTTATGTAAAAAGTATCTTTTTCTTTATATGAAAAAGTATCTTTTTCTTTATGTAAAAAAGTATCTTTTTCTTTATGTAAAAAAGTATCTTTTTCTTTATGTAAAAAAGTATCTTTTTCTTTATGTAAAAAAGTATCTTTTTCTTTATGTAAAAAAGTATCTTTTTCTTTATGTAAAAAAAAGTAGCTTTTTCTTTATATAAAAAAAGTAGCTTTTTCTTTATGTAAAAAAGTAGCTTTTTCTTTATATGAAAAGTAGCAGTTTCCTGCTTCCCCCTGTCACAGCCGTGAGTTTGGTTTTCACAATACTTAATATCATGTAATATAACGACACACAACTTCCCTCCTTTAAGTATCTGGGGGTGATGAAATAAAAAATTCGCAGAAACATTTTCTGTTTTTTTTTACGTTGGATTTCTTTTTTTTTAAATGTGGCACTTTTGTGACTGCTTGCCAGAGAAAAGTCCCACAATCCAACAGGGAAACTCTGAATAACCTAATCTGACAAAAAAAAAAAACTTAAATTGACCAGAAACAACTTCAATTGACCAGAACTGCAGTGACGATGACGATGATGATGATGATGATGATGACTTCCCAGCCCGGCACACAGTGTGCTCATTGTCACTACTCATTACCTCGGCCTTCTCTTTTCTTTCTGGAAGCCGGCGTGAGCTTAATTGAGCGTAACATTACCTAAACGCACAGGTTGCTTCTCTTGAAAAGAGCAGCAACAGTTTGACGATAATTACAGTTGTTTTGTTTTTTGTGGAGGGGGAGGGAGGGGGGCCCGGGGGGGGCATGGGGGGGGGTCACTCAAGACCTCTCTCCTCCGGGGATTAAAAGCAGATGTCAGACCGGGTCGCTCTGGGTCATCCAGATGCTCGGGACCCACTTTACAGAAGTTTACTGTAAAAAAAAAAAAAAAATCAATCTGTTTTAATGGAGTTGACTATTTTAGGTTACAAACAGGTCTCACTGACCACCATCGGTTTGATGATCCGGCTGCAGTCAGAACGTCTCACGTGAACTAAGAGTCACTGCTTTGTGCGAATCAGGCTGGAAACGTGCTTCTGTGCCGTCTGCAGGGCCACGCGGGGGTCCCGCAAACAGCTGGAGGATCAGGGTGTTAACAGCATAGATGGCCAACGACATCTGGAAGGACACCCCCCCCACCCCCAAAAAACTATAGCCACTGGCTATAGTTTGGGATTGGCTTGCAGTAACAGCACATGTCCAATTAGTTACACTGCAGACACCCTATGGGTCATACGTAGACCCAGCAGGACATGATGCACTAAATCCAAAGAATGCATCACATGGTGGCCATCTAAAATGGACCATCTGATCTTAAATGAATGAACATAAATTGGGCAAACGTATTCTAAAAATAATCCCTGACACTTCCTGAGAACCAGACAATTTCCTCCTCTCTTGCATGACCAAAATCCATTTAAAAACTCCCTGAAATGTATATAAACTTGCTTAAAGGCTTAAGTGTATGAATAGGAATACATAACTTCATATCGTATAAGCACCACTGAGAGCAGCTCTACAATTCGGCTGCTGAATCATTTTAAACAACTTTTGAATAAAAAAACTTTTCCCGACTGGTTTGCATTTTTGCTGCCAAGATGATTCCTGTAGTCGGTGTGCCAAAACATCAATATCACAAAAACTAGAAGGCGTTCGTGCACAATATTAAAGCCGAACTTTGCAACTGCATGTATTGTTTTGTCAAATAACTGCAAACGTGTGAAAGAGCTCGTGAGTTTTGTGGAAACTCGGAGTGACGCTATAATTGTCAAAAATTCAAACGCAGTTTCGCGTTGGAGTCCTTTTTTCTTCTTTCTTTTGCAAAAGGAAGTAACTTTTGCAACAACAAAAAATGAAGATAAACTTCACAAGGTGAGTTTAACGTAGTGAACCCTGTCGACGGGGTCACGTGCAGTTTAATTCTCATTTATAAACAAAATGTGTCAATGAACTTGACTCTTGAAACTTGAGAAATAAAAGCCAATAAAAAACAAACAGGAAGAGTCTGCCCCGGTGCTCATGCAACTTTCCTCGCCACCTGCCCGGTGCTCGTCACACCTTCTCAGGGCGTTCCCCGGTCCGTCCGCGGGACCCGGTGCTCTGCAGGAGGGTGGGGGGGGTGGGGTCTTACCTTCTTTACTTCCTTCTCTATCTCCATTTTTGCTGTCCCGTCGGAGCGAAGTTTCCTCGGTGGAGACGAAGCGACCAGATGAGCCGTCAGTAAAACAACTGTCAAAGAAAACCCCCCCAAAAAAGTGAGAGAGAACGGACGGGAGAAACACCGCAGCAGCCCGGTTCACTCTCCGGGGTTTCTTTTCCTCGGAGGTCCTGCTGCTCAGCGCTGACGTCAAGTTCAAAAGAATCACCTAAAGGGTTTCCGGTCAGAGCTTTCAAAATAAAACGCTTGTTCGCAAGGTTAGATAGATAGATAGATAGATAGATAGATAGATAGATAGATAGATAGATAGATAGATAGATAGATAGATAGATAGATAGATAGATAGATAGATAAATACTTTATTAATCCCGCAAGGGGAATTTGTTTTGGTACAGCAGCATTTTTACATAAGAAAAGAACAATATATACAAAAATAGAATAGAAGAAGAAGAAGAAGAAGAAAATAAAAAAATGCACTATATATACAACATATATACTATATATATATATATATATATATATATATATATATAGTATATATATATATATATATATATATATATATATATATATATATATATACGTATATACGTATATATATACGTATATATATACATATATGTATGAGAGACAGAGATATAATAACAAATATATGTGGATCCTTTAAATCCAGATTGAAGACTTTTCTGTTTGCTGTTGCCTTTAATTGAACCAGATTCAAGGATATTAATCGATATCTGCATTTCACTACCGTAACTTTTATTCTATTTTTTAGCTTTTTAATGTTTTACTGACTGTTTTTAATGTTTAAATGAATGTTCCTAATTGTTTTTAAATCTTCTTTTCTTTTGCATTATGTTTTGATGCTTTTAATGGTTTTATGTGAAGCACTTTGAATTGCCTTGTTGTTGAAATGTGCTATACAAATACACTTTCCTTGCCTTGATATTTTAAATAATAATAAGTAAAATGTACTTTTTTGAAAGAAGTCAATGCCAATATGACAAATTGACCCTTTTTTATTTATTTTTTTGTACAAGAGAAGGAAGAACTTGTGTAAATTAACGCCAAGTAGTTTCATGCAAGGTGCAAAACATGCTCAAATTCCTAGTAATTGGTGAACTACTCATAAATGTCTCAAAAGATATTCAATGTAGATGTGTTTTAATACTGCAAATAGTGCATATTTTTCTTAAATGTACTCTAGGTATAAGGTTACGCTTAGAAATTCAAGTCACTATAAGAGAAATAATATAAACACATAGTAAGTGTTGTTAATCTATCTTGATGGTCTAATAGTTGCACTTTACATCCGTTTGGTGCACTGACAAATTTCGCTAAAAGTAAAAACAGCTTTATTAAACAATTAAACACAAAACAATTTAAATTAGTTTGAGGAAAACAAAAACACTATAACATTAATAAAGATATAATTGACACAAAACGGCCTTCTAAACACTTTTACAAATGTGAATTTATTTGACTACCACGTCTTTCTGTCTTTTACTTTGAAGATTCGGTTTCCTTACTTCCGGAAATACGATTACGTCCTCTCCCGAGCTTGATGCTGCTCTCCCTTTGGAGGTCTCGTTCACTTTTCATTGATTTTAAAGGGGGGGCACTTCCGCTATGACAGATCTTCATATTGACCAATAGGAAAAGAGAAAGTGGGCGATGGAGCGCAGGACGACCAATCGGAGAGCAGAGGGGGCGTGTTCTTGTCACACAAAGGATATGATAGTGTTTTGACCGTTTTGACAGATTCAACCTGTTTTAGGGGGCTACTGATTCAAGATTTGCTGTTTAATCTACTTAAGTGTTTTCTTTTTATTTATTTTATTATATTATATTTTTATTATATGTCAAAAATAAAAATAAAAGAGAGAAAAAGGTCTGTTTTAAAAACATTATTTTTTTACATTTACATTTTACATTTGAATTAGACACACAACAGCTGTTTTTGTTGTTTTTGTGATCTGATGTTTTGTGGTCCTTAGTGAAATTCCTGTCAAACAGCTGCGGTGTTGCCTCGGTGACAGTAAACAATGTGGTGAGCAACTTCCCCTGTGAACTGCTGCTGACCTTCTCTGCAGGAAACAACACTGTCACACCCTGACAGGTCAGACGGTGGTATCTGTCAAACTCTCACCATCTCCAGGGATGCCGTCATTTCTTCTGCACTATCCAAAACTTAATTGAACCTCATTGGGATGCTGTGACCTGCAGCCTTTAATGTGTAGAAGAAGGTATTTGAAAATGGAGCCATGAATCAAAAGGTTTTCATAGTCACACTTAACAACGATGGATATGATTTCTAAAAATAAACCCACCCTATCAGCTTGAGCCACACAGTGTGGCTGCAACAGTGTGCAGAACTCCCATCATGTGACCTTTAGTCTGACCTTTAATATTAGATCTATTTGTGTGGCAGAGGTTGGGTGTTACAAAAAATATGGCGTCACGGTCTCCATGTGCTGATTTGGGAATATTGATTAGGTTTTTCTCACACCTTGAGTCTGGACTACAGGTGGCACCTGAGATCTGAAAAATCACAGTAAAACATTTTATTGTAGTTTTCTACAACTACCTGTTGACAGTACCTTTACTGTAACGATGTTTTACTGTAAAAAGCTTTACAATATAACTGCTCTGATGTAATTGTGTTTTACAGTACGATACTGTAAATATAATGTATGGTATGATACTCTAAATATGTTTTGAAGTAATTGTGTTTTATACAGTAAATTACACTATTTAATATTTATTGCTGCAAATTGAAACACAGCTTTACTGTATTTAATAAAAATATTTTACTACTAAACAATACCAATTTCATGAAATATGTATTAGTCTGAGTACAGTGAATGAAAAAATGGTCTGTTTGACTCTAAATGGACCATAATTTACTAAATGAACATCATGCTGTATTGAAGAAGACTTGAAACTAGAGATTGAGACATAAACTCATGTTTACAATGTTTACTGAGGGAATAAATCAAGAGAGAAGTAGAGTCATTTTCTATAGACTTCTATACAACCAGAGGAGTCGCCCCCTGGTGGTCAGGAGAGAGAATGCAGCTTTAACACATGAAGCTTTGACTTCTATACAACCAGAGGAGTCGCCCCCTGGTGGTCAGGAAAGAGAATGCAGCTTTAACACATGAAGCTTTGACTTCTATACAACCAGAGGAGTCGCCCCCTGGTGGTCAGGAGAGAGAATGCAGCTTTAAGGCGCTTCAGCATCGACTTTACTCTTCAGACCCCGAGGTTGCTGCCTGGGTGGGATGCTGATGGGATCCGTCTTGTGGCAGCTAAACATATCTACGTACTTAAATCAACAGCTTGGCTAACAAAATATAGTGAAGGGGACAATTGTCCAGACAAATAAAATCAGTGTTGCTTGCAACTTCCAGTTCCAGCTATGTGTAGCACAATTACTAAACTCTCCTGCCCCTCCCATTTAACAAATATTTATTGACTACATGTTTCAGCAGAAAAAGATTACTCTAAAATAAGGAAGTCAAATATTCTCAAAATGCTGTTTCATTGTGACGGAGACAGACTTCAGACCTGATTGGTTTAGGCACGTTTGCGTCATCACTGACACAAACGTGCCTAAACCAATCAGGCGTCTCGCTCAAGGACACTTCAGCGGGACGGACACGCTGTCTGCTTTTGCGGTAAGTCTCTGTGAATCAGAAACTCTCCCGCAGGTGTTTTCCACACCTGACTCTTGTCTCGGCTTCTGTCTCTTTGCTTTTCCTCTGCCATGTCCTTATCAGCCGGGTTGCGTAACACGGACTTGCAGGTTCTGGGACGTGTACGTACGGTGGAGGGACGAAGTCGGATTAGTGACTAATGTCGAGGGTCCTCAACGTCTCCATCATGTGAGCTGTGGCTTTAAATGAGTACATGCTCAGGTGTGGGATGGATATTTTGTGATAAGGACATAGGAAGGAATCGATATGAGGAAAGAATTAGTATCTGATGTCCATTGCACAAAGTTGAAGCATTCTCGATAACTATGCCTGCTTAAATGTAACTCTTTTAGACGTAGACGTCACTTTCTTTCTTTTTTTTTTAAACGAAACCATGCGAACGCACCAGATGTGAATTTTTGCACTCTGACATCTCAAGTTGTCTCATATCTGTCTTTTACTGCTAACATCTGGAGTGCACAGGACACCATACCAACAGCGGGTTTCAATTCAGCTGCTTGCTGATTGCCATCTCCCCCCCGCCCCCCTCTGACAGAAAAACAAAGAGGAAGCTCAAACACCCGGTGGATGTCAGCGGCTTCCTCCTGAGTAGAGATTCCATCTTGAGCTGTCAACAGAATAATTTAGACCATTTTTATTGAGGTTATTATCTTCTTCTTTTTTGTTTCATTTTCCTTAGAAACTGTAGATATTTTTTTTTTACAGGAAAAAAGTCACAAGGACACAGTGACCAAATATAGTGCTGAGATAAAAACATATTCTGAAGGTCAGATGGCATAAAACAAACAACAAAAAAATAATTAAAACCTTACCGTGTTGGGTAAAATGAAAGTAAAAGCTCTTAAAGTCTGACATAAAAAACAAGAACCACATTTATTGAGGAGGGCAAATCTATAAAACAATGTTGAAAAGCAAATATTACAGCAAGAAGAAGGGGTATTTATGTATATATAATATATATCCTGCCTCAGAATACACTGAGACAAATGTACCAATATGTGGTCAAGTTCGTTTGATTTTATCAGATCCAATAACACAACTTTAAATGCATAACTTTCATATTTCCATTCCTCACAGTGTTATGCACAGTTCTGTTTGGTACCAGCAATTGGTGCATATGAAGGATTTCTTTTTTTATTGCTATATTTTCATCTGGAAGTTTTATTCTTTTTTTTATGTCTAACTTTAAAAGGTGAGAAAGGTATTTATTTATTTAACTTTTTACTTGAAATATTCCTATTTAAATTTTTTATTTGTAATCCAATTGTATAAAGGAAAAGCAAAGTAAAATATTCCCTCGAATAATACGGATGAGGATTAATGGAAATGGATCTGAACCTGGATGTTTTTAATGTTTGTTTGTTTGTTTCCTCATAAGCTCTTGATTTTGTTGTGATGTATAATTGGCAAAACATGTGTGAGGTAAAGTATTGGTAATTGTCGTCTGTAAATCCTCTGGCTGCCAATAAAGGAAAAAAAAAAGAAGAAACTTTATATATAAAATACATGAAATATCCTCAGGTTTCTAGCTTCTTAAATGTGAGATTTTGCCGCTTTTCTCTGTTTTATATAATCATAAAGTGAATACATTTTGAGTTTTAGACAAAGCACGCACTTTGCTCTGTTTCCTTGTGAACTTTCTAACATTTTACAAACCAAAAGCATGAAACAGCTCACCACGAAAACATAATTAAACGACTCCAGATTATGTCCCAAACACGCGTGGTGAAACAACCATGGTGCAACTTTGGGTTCTGCTATCTCCCGGCTGGCGTGTGAAAGGGACCAGCCGTTGACAACCTGAAGCGAGGTTGCGGGTTTCGGACACGTGACCCGGTGCGCTCGGCCATAAAAGCCTGTGTTTCGGCCTCGCCAGGTTCACGCCGCTACACGTCAGGATGAGGGGGCTGCTCGCACTCGCCGCGCTGTTCGTGGCCGTTCTCGGCAAGGAGACGTTTGAGGGGTGAGTGGGAACCTCAGGGATCTGTGTGTGTGTGTGTGTGTGTGTGTGTGTGTGTGTGTGCAGAAATGTCAATATGCAGTGGCTATAATATGTGTTTTTGAAACTAAAGGCAGCAGTTGATGCACTGCAAATATAAACTTGCTTCAGATGGCTCCAACTGTACGATACACGCAATGGCTTTCATTACTCTGAGGAAGTTTACAACATCAGCAGAGGAGTGTCAGCCTTACTTCACCCCGCGGTTGCCAGCTTCTCTCTCTCGGTCTGGCTGTTTGAGTTGAGTCAGAGGATGTAGAACATGGCTGCTCTCTCTTTTTCTTTAGTCATCAGGTGCTTCGCATCTCCGCGAAGGATGAAGTCCAGCTGTCTCTCATCAAGGACCTGGAGGCCATGGTCGAGTTCGAGGTCGGTTATCGCCCGCTGACACTAATTCTAAATAAGTTCTCGAGTAAAAACGGAAAGTTAAACATTTGCTTCCAAGGACTTAACTTAATATGTTGTATGATGTCTGTGTTTTCCTCCAGCTGGACTTCTGGAGGGGGGTGACCGATGTGGCGACTCCCGTGGATGTCAGAGTTCCCTTCCACAGCCTGCAGTCCGTCAAAATCCACCTGGAGAGTCTGGGCATGGAGTACTTGATCATGATCGAGGACCTCCAGGTACCACGACCTGCAAACAGAACTGAATCCGCCGCGCTCGGGTTCGAGTGCTTCGGCAGATTTCGGGGGCCCGAAGCTCTAAATGAAGGTCTTGACCGCTAACTCCAACGTTATCACCCCGCAGACGATGCTGGACCAGGAGCAGGAGGAGATGGAGTCCGCCGCTCGTGTCGGCGAGCCCAGAAACACCGACAGCTTCGACTTCTCCAGGTACCACCCCATCAACGAGGTCAGTACGCACTCACTCTGCTCGCCAGGAGAAGTATTAATACCACAGACGACTTAACAGACAAAAGGCCCCACCACCTCTCCTACATGCTACACTATATTTATAGTTGTTTATCCTCTTTGCCTGGGCCCTGTATGCCTGTTCATTAATCTGTCCATGCTCATAGCAAAGGCTCCTGAGTGGAGCACTCCAACTACGTTTTTAAACTCTCTTAGGAACAAACAGTGCAATACAGGATTTTGTCCCAACCCTAACTCTACGATGACGTCTTTAGATCTACAGCTTCCAGGACATGCTGGTGGCTGAGAATCCCAACCTGGTCAGCAAGATTGTGATCGGTCAGAGCTACCAGGGTCGGCCCCTGAATGTGCTCAAGGTAAATGAAACAAACTCTACTTATAAAATGAATTAAAAAAATAAAATAATACAAATTAAATGAATGACCACAAATAGAACAAAGCATTATTCTTCACAAAGGGTCGTGGATACGTTGAGCACTTGCTTGACAAAATGAAGAGATTTGTTCACGCTGATATCATTAGATGTTAAATAACCGTTGTTTGACTGCTACTTTCCTTTTCCCCCGTAGTTCAGCACCGGGGGAACCAACCGTCCCGCCATCTGGATCGACACCGGTATCCATTCCAGGGAGTGGGTCACTCAGGCCAGCGGCACGTGGTTCGCCAAGAAGGTGCTTTGACAATCCTCCCGTTCTTTTAGATTTTTAGATTTTCTTATCTTTACCACTTACCGGCGTCACGCTGAACACCGTGTTCTTGACGTGTTCTTGACGTGTCTGTGAGTAGATCGTGACTGATTACGGACGCGACCCCGCCGTCACCGCCATCCTCAACAAGATGGACATCTTCGTGGAGATTGTGACCAACCCCGATGGCTACTACTACACTCACAACTCAGTGAGTCTCTCAGAGCTTGATTTATTTTTACTGATTGATTTTAAGAATGATTTCCTGCCACACGCAGATTTGTGATTGACAATATGCATTCACGGTACTTTTTAAAGGCTTAACTTCTCAAACCTGTTTTGGTCCCAAAGTTGTCGTGACTCGAACAATAAGAGTGTTGTCAGTTTTTTTTTTTAGACATTGATAAGTTAATGAGTTATACGGGTGATACTAGAACCCTTCAGGTTCATACATTACATCTACCCAGTAAGGATGAAGACTGGAACTGGTGATGCTAATTAGCATAAACTGGCAAAATGATACAACACATGCAGTGGTTTTAAAAAGCGACAAATTGTGATGAGCTACTCGGATGTTTCCAGAACCGTATGTGGCGTAAGACCAGGAAGCCCAACCCCGGATCCAACTGTGTGGGAGTCGATCCCAACAGGAACTGGGATGCTGGTTTTGGAGGTAAAGTCTTTTTTTGCCTTCTGGCTGAAATGTACCAAGGCACCACATGTCATTCTCAAAACTTATTTTTGAAACTCCAAAACCTACCGTCAAAAGTAATTATCAATGAGATTTTTGTGTTGTTTAAAACATGTCACTTTTAAATCATGCTTTTAAATCAAGAATTTTTTTTTTTTATAACCACGGCTTTGCACTCCACAAATCTTGTAAATTTATGTCTTTATAATATCGCAAATTTTTTATTCATTGTCTTGTATATTTGCAACTCTTATCTGAGAGAATATTACCCCTTTCCCCCGGCTCCGTAATCATTATTATTTTTATTTTTTGTGTAGAATGCCCCTAAAATGCCCTTAAAAAAAGAAAAATGGAGCTGTATTTAAAATTACCTTTTTAGTGACATTTAGTCATGCTCTGGACAAAATGGTGGCACACTTACACAGATTTGCCACAAATTGCTCACCAACATGCAGATGACACAATTCAAAATACATCAAATATACAACAAATCTATTTTGATGATCACTACATGTCATGTTTTTTCCCCTTTTGTATTTTATATAGAGATTTGTGGTTTCTCTGACTCTGTTGTCATCTCCGTGTAGGAGCCGGTGCCAGCGGCAACCCCTGCTCGGAGACCTACCGTGGAACCAGGGCCCATTCCGAGTCCGAGGTCAAGTCCATTGTGGACTTTGTGAAGTCCCACGGTAACTTCAAGGCCTTCGTCTCCATCCATTCCTACTCTCAGATGCTCCTGTACCCCTACGGCTACACCAACACTCCAGCCAAGGACCAGAGCGAGCTGGTAAAAATCCCATTTTTTTGTTGTAGAAATGTAAGAATATGCAACAGCAATACGAGAAACTATAAATAGACGCTCATATGTGATTGTAATCTCTTCCCACAGCACAATCTGGCTAAGAAGGCCATCACTGACCTGGCCTCTCTGTACGGTACTAGATACAGATACGGCAGCATCATCAAGACCATCTGTAAGTATTTCAATTCCACAAACTGTTTTTTTTTACATTTCTTCATACAACTACGAAAAGTTACTCCTCACTTTCCGCTTGTTTTCCCGTGAAAGCCAGCAACACGTGTCAATTTCACGCTAGTTTAAATTCATTCAGTCTTTTCAAACTAAACTTCACGTCTTCACAGGAAACAGCTCAGTTAGGTTTAGGCAACAAAACTACTTGGTTAGGTTCAGGGAAAAGATTATGAAATGTGTAGTTAGCTTTAGGCAAGAAACCTACTTAGCTAGGTGTAGGAAAAGATAGTTATTGACCAATAAATAAACACTGACTTCTCGTGTCACATGATGAACAAACTGCGGTCTCCTGGCTGAAAGATTGTTGGTTCTTGGACTCGACCACCTCGTCCCCCGCCCGCTGAGCGTGGGCTTTTTAGTTTTTTTTTGGAATTACGGCGCATAACTTTTTCATAGGTTTTGCTACGAGTGCTGGATGAGACCAGCCGGAATTGTGACATGAAACATTTCCGTTGAGAATGACAAGTTGTACATTAAGGAATCGGATGTTCACAACTAATGCTGTCGCACAGCCGACAACCACCATACTACGTTGCATGGAACGAGTCAGCGTTTTTACACTTTCGGTTCAAGTCAATGGGTCTTTTTAAATGTAATGACGATTGTGTCATGAAAGTCTGTTCATTCGTAAACGATTATCTTGCAGTATCATAAGCATTGTTTGCCAAAGACTTGATTTTCTGCAATAATCCCAAAATGTATGTACCAGTGCGATGCTAACTTCCTGGTTGGCCTACAAAAAAAAGGTCATCCCTGCAGCAGCCTTATTATTATGGCTGCCATCTCTATTTAGAAATACCCTAAACAGTACCCGTTTCAATTGTAGATCAAGCTAGCGGTGGCACCATCGACTGGACCTACAACCAGGGCATCAAGTACTCCTACACCTTCGAGCTGAGGGACACCGGCCGCTTCGGCTTCATCCTGCCGGCCAATCAGATCATCCCCACCGCCCAGGAGACTTGGCTGGCTCTGATGGCGATCATGGACCACACCTCCAAGAACACCTACTAGTATTGTTGGCAAATGTCACCTGTAAAATGTCATCTTCAAGACTAGTATCGCATCATCGGCGTACGTCATGACTCTTTAGACAGGGGAAAGACGAATAAACAAGAGCACTTGAAAACTTTGATTTGAAATCTTTTTTAATTGTTCGGATTTCAAACCTGTCTGCTTTATTTCCAAATCTTTTAAACCTCTTTTTACTCAGACCTGGTCCGATTTTAAAACATAAATGACTAAATACATAGTATAAATGTTGTGGCAAAGAGTGAAACTTTATTCCTATCTTGTTTGATCTCAATTTATTTCCCCCTATATCTTCCTGATCCTGTCACTTTCTGTGCAGATCTTATCTTGTGCTTATGGGTCACAATGTTTTGCTTTTTTTTCTTGATTACATTTCTCTGTTTTTACCCAGAGGTGACCAGAATAAGAGGTTGTTTTTTTCATTTCTCATCCAGTAAACCACTGAATTAGATCAGCCTCTCGCGGAACACAAGATTTAATTAAAAGTCATTGAACAAAAATAAATAATTTAGCTGCTTTTGCGATTTGCTCCATCAACATCTCCGACTCATGAAGACAAGGAAACGACACGGCGAACAATCATACACTTTATTTGACATTCATTTAGAAATCAAGTGATCCGATTGTTAATGTGAGTTAAGACCGACTAGAGTAGTCCATATTTACAATAAATGGACTTAAAAGGAGACTGTGAGTGCAATAAGTCACTAACATGCCCAGAAAACAAAAAAGGCCACACGTTTGCAATACTGTTGATCAATGCACCCGTCACTGAAGCGCTGCCTGTACACAAAAGGTCTGTTTCACTTCCTTCAGTGACGCTGCGATAACGATCCGTCTGTCGGTGTGAAGGCATCAGCCAATCAGCTAGTGATCGCAACTTACTTTAACACACACACACACACACACACACACACACACACACACACACACACACACACACACACACACACACACACACACACACACACACACACACACACACACGGCCATCAGTTTAGGAATCACAACAATGACAATGTGGAGAAAAATTACAAAAATACAGAACGGCTTTCCTAAATGAAAAGCTCTCTGACGTTATATTAATTACATCTCATGTAATACATAGTTTCCCAGCGTATCCTTCATATCACGAATGCCATTTATTTGTTGGCTGTCACACTGATGGCGTTACGCTGGACCTTTGTGGACGAAATAATCTAAAATAATCTAAAAATAAAATAATCTAAAAAAAACAGGTGAGGCTCTGTGCAAACATTCAAATATACAGCATTTATTAAATATAATAAAGAAAAGAAAAAGGGAAAATACTTCAGTCTGACCTAATATCTCCAGAGGTGACAAAGAACGCAGTATTACAATGAAACAAAATGTCATTTTTTTTATTTGGTACTGTTGTCCAGTCTTAATTAGAAATATTTAAATATCTTGGTCGTTGATGTAAGTGTTAATTACTTTCCCCAGGTTTTTGTTATTTCTAAAAATCAATAATCAGCATCTGTGTGGTAGGGAGGCATCAGAAAACACATGTATTTATAATAAAACAGACTTTGTGTTGGAGGTACGTTTGTTTGTGGGAGGGGTTATTTCCAGGGCCTGCTGCTCTGAACCCTGGCGCTGTCCCTCACAGACGCAGAGGAACTCTGTCGACTCCGAGCGCTGGGCGCCTGAGACCGGGAGCTGCTGGTCGACACGCTGGTCGACATGCTGGTCGAGGTGCGGCTGGACATGCGGCCTGCGGAGGGAACACACACACACGCAAACACACACACACGCAAACACACATGCAACCACTGAGGGGCGGCGGAGAGGTGAGACGGGACAAACGGAGCTTCTGCGAGTCCGACCGTGTCTGGTTTATGCTCTCATATTGTGATTCATGACATCGGGAGGGGAGGGCCCTTCTGAACTACCCCTGACACATTTCGTGACTTTGGAACTTGCTATGTCATTTGTTATTAAATATAGGGGGAAATGTAGAGGGTGTTGAATTGATACACTTCCATAACCATGTGCATAACAGGTGTATGGTCAAGAATTCAATCCATCTCATTGAGAGTATTACGGTTCTCACAATACAACAATAATTAACTTACTTTGGTTTCAAATGGAGCACGTTTTTCTAGGAAATTCATCTGGAAAGCAACAACTGCTTATACATTTATGAACTCAACACAACTAACCAAACCCAGATACATAGATAACTACTGCTGCAGAACTTTGGCTCCATCTCCCCACGCCTCTTCCCAGATAAAACGATGCTCTAATTACAGTTTTTGTTTTTGCATTTGCTAAAAACACAATTTCTGGAACGAGGGCCCTCTTTGTCAAAACTCTACACTAAAAAGAAAAAAGAAAAACACATAAAATATCTTACATATCTTTTTGCAAAAAGCAAAAGCAAACCCTTCATTCAAAAGTATTTAAACTCTCCTAAAAGTGCTATTTTTACGTCACAATTTCACACAAATTGGCAGCAGTAAAACAAACAAACAAACAAACAAACAAACAAACAAACAAACAGTGGTCTTACTGTTGGAGTTACTGGGGATGAGTATCTCCTCCAGCTGCTCCTGGATCTTGGTGAGCTCGTCTGAGGTGAACCGCCACCTCTTCTCTGCTGCTAGCGGCGGCGGCGGCGCCACAGAGCTCTTCTTCGCCCGCTGCGACGCGGGGGAGGACCGGCACGAGGTCGGGATGGAGCCCGTCGTCATCCCTTCTGGAAACCGCTGAGCGATCACCTTTAAACCTGGGAGACGACAGCGGACACTCGAGGTGAAATCTTTACTGTGGATGAGATTACTTTTTAAAAAAAAAAAAAAAAAAAAAAAAGAGGAAGCAACAGCTCGATGGTTTACCTCCGGACAGCAGAAACAGGTTCTCAAACCCTCGCTCACACATGACGGTGGCGGCCTGGCCGGCCATCCTCTCGTCCTCGTCGTACATGATGATGATCTTCCCTGCTGTGTTTTTCTGCAACGTTTTGTGGGTTAAGTTCAGAAAGGTCAATAGTCGGTTAACTGAGTTTAAAAAAAAACATTGATTTTGCTGTGTAAAATAATGGCCAAAAAAAAAAGCAGCACAGACAGGACATTGTTTTTTTTGTGTTGAAGGATACATATTGCAGCACGTCTCTGGTGTAGGGGTTCATTGTTCGAGACAGCATGGCGATGGGGAAACTGTGTGCTGTTGGAGAGCGAGACACGATTTAAAAAGAGATCTGTTTTTTTTTTTTTTTGCACGAAAAGCCTGATGATCTCGCTCCATGTTTATTTATTTATTTATTTTTAAAATCACCTACCGCTGATAATGTGGCAGCAGTCGTATTGCTCGCGGTCCCGCACGTCCAGCAGCAGGTAGGGGCAGTCGGGGTAGGGCCCGTCAGCGAGCTCGGGGGCCGACACCGACACGCTCTCCGTCTTCTGGTGGTTCCGGTCCGCGTTCAGCTCTCCCACGCCACTGATGACACTGAGAGCGGCAAAAAAGGTTAGAGGCTGTCGGGTACCTGCGCTCGGAAATACAGAAATGTGTCGTTCAAGGCTACGAGGTGTGGATTCTGGCGGTCCCTTGTGGACACAAGCAGTAGTGTGTTTCCGAGCACCAGAGTCCCGTTAGAAAAAGCTCTCGTTTTACTGCAGCATGCTCCCATAGTGCACCACTAGGTATCGGTATAGTAGCCAATATTAGAAAATAACATCAGTCATTGATTTATTTAAATGATTTCATGTTCTTTAAATTTCAGTGAGTTTAACTGTGTTTAACTTAAATGTAGGCATACTTATTGAAGCTCTACTTTGACTCTAATGCAGGTTAGACAACCGATGGTGGACGCACCACTTCTACGTCCTCTGGTGCCGTCCTCCTGCCTGCAGCAGTGCGGATTCTGTTTCGTACAGCATGGGAGGGGTTGATGTTCGGGAACCAGTGAACGTGAAACCGGAGCCATGAGGAGAAAGACTCCCTGCAGCAAACACACCACTTTCCCCTTGTGGAGGTTTAACCTCAGCGCTGCCCTACTTTCTCTCTCCATCTGTCCTCTACACATGGTCAAGGTGACCCAAAAGCTCCGCCATTACAGAGACCACAGATGGAGTTACACTCTGAGGGGGAGGAGACGCAGGTGAGAGGAGGGGACGCTGAGAACATGTTGAGCGAGAGAGGTTATTGTGTGATGAACAGGAGGGTGGGGACGAGGGACAGGCAGATGTCTAAAAGGGGGAGGGGTGTGTAGGGGGGGGTGTAGGGTTACAGGTGGGCTGGTGGTTAGGGGTTGTGATTGTTGAGTACGATGGTGTGAATGTATGGAACACAGTTAAGACGCAGTGAAAGAAGTTAAAGGGCCAGTTCACAGAAAATGACAAAAACACTGAGATCTTCTTTCTTAACTCTCCGTGGTGCTGAGCCACGCCGATAAATATTGGTTGTATTTGGCCGGATTTTGAGGTCTAAAAAAATAATAATTCCGCCTCCACGCGAACAAAATGGAGGTAAACGGACTTCAGTTTCTGATTTTTGTTTTTGTTGCTGCATTTTAAATAAAATGTAAATTCAACAGCGGCACGCCGTTTGTCGCAATGGACACTGTGGGGAGTTTAGCGAAGGCTCAATTACTGCAGACCACGATGCAATCAGTTTGTGACGAGTGAACCTCGACGTGGTGCGTCGTGTAGAGTGCGAGGTGCTCAGTGGGGGCTTTAAAAAGGGGGCGGAGCTGTTCCGCACCTGAGCAGCGTCGACCGGGCGGTGTAGCAGACTTCCCCGGTGTCTCCCGCATCCTGGCGATCCGAACGAGGCGACGCCCGCGGGGAGCCGTTGGTGTGTTCGGACGGGCACTCGAGGTCGGCGTCGGACACCACGGACAGGCCGTCTGCAAGACAACACGGAGGGGGAAATCTGACCGGAGCTCGGATCCGGTTATCGTGCCGTGCGTTTACAGTGGATCCAGCACAAATAACGTTCGGGAGCCAAGTTAAAAATGTGTTTTATAAAAAAGGTGATGACACATTTTGCTATAAAGCAGGAAGTGAATAAAGCTGGTACTCCGCTAGTTACCTTCTGGGCCGCGCAGGTATGAGCCGTCAAACTCACTTTCATTCAGGTCCGATACGGAGGCGACCTGAAGTACCTGGTGTGAAAGAAAAAAACAAGTTGGGAAATCTGAGATGCGTGTGCTTTGGAAGAAAGACAACAACAAAAAAAAAGAAGAAATGCAAGAAATTGGAAGTACGAGTGCAAAGAGAGCGGGTATCCTGGAGTCTGTAACTGAAGGTCACAAGTCAAGCGAAAGGAAGTCATGAGCCGTCCGTCCAAAACTATTCACACAAGTAGTTCATCAATTATTAATCGCTGCGTTTCTCACTGCATTCTTTCGGTCACAGACATAAACTTCCGGCTGGAATTATCCACTCAACTCATAAATCTCGTAGGAGACAACGGCGCCGCAAGGAAATAAATGCATTAATGCTCACCAACTGTGCGAACGTCGTCACCTTTAACCGCTTGAAGATTTCGTCTTTCCGATACCTGTAATCTGAAAAAAAAAAAAGAAAAAAAGGGGTGGAAAAAGAAAAAAACGCTTAAATTTAGGATGGGGTTACAGGAGGAAAGGGGGCCTCAAAGTCCCCGATGACATATCTCATTTAGGATGGGCCGCTGAGGAGCTGAAGGTACCGGCTTTGCGCCTTCGGTCTAAACGTCTGACCCCTGGAGTGACCTCTGTGTTTGATGATTGCATCACTGGCTCACATACCCCGGCTGGCACCTGAGCAGCTCTCATTGACGCTGCTCTAAGAAGGAGACCCTTATTTTGCTGGAAGTGGATCACGTGTGAGTTTTTACACAACAGGAGAATTTGATGCACCGGTTCCACATTTCGTCAGAACAGGAAGTGTTTATAAAAGGCGCCAATGGACTCAACGGATGTCACGGGGGTCAAAGAGTCTAACGGGGGTCAAACTACGGCGGTGGCGTCGTATCCGGGTAGACCGAGGGAGTATACTGTTGCCGTACGTCCCTCTAGGAAGACGTCGAAGCTGTTCGTCTCTACAGGGGGCCCATTGTGAAGTGTGAAGACTTTGGAAAATGGTGGTTTTGTAATGTAATTCTTCTTTATGCACCTGAACAAGATTTAACGAGACACCGATCAACCTCAGACTTCAAGTTTTCATTCTCAGAAGCATAAAGATGATATAAAACACGTGTTTGAGTGATTTTCGTCAAATGAGTTACTCACTTTTTTTAATCTCCTCCAGTTTCTCCATATATTTTGTGAGGCTGCATCCTAATATATAAAAATATACAGAAATACATCATGATAAAGCATTCATAAATCATTTTAGTGATTAAAAAACACGAGTTAATACGTTATATAAAATGGATAAGATACCTGTGTCCAGCCTGGTTTTGACATGTTGATACTTTTCGTTTTTCGGGATCCTTTTCTTCATGTACTGGAAGGAAAAAGACCAAAAAGCAAAGGCGGTGGTTACAGTGACGTCACCGTGCCAGCGCCTCAGAGAGAAGCTCGTTCAACGTAACTCAAGACGTGACATTACCAGGCAACCAGCGAGTTAACTTGACCACAGTTAACTAGTTAACTAGTCAGCGGGTAAATATAACGAGTAATGGTTTAACTAACAGTACCTGCACGCTGCCGATGCCCCGGTCGTGCGACATCTTTTCAAAAAAGCGAAATACAACAAACGTCAACTTCCACGTTTAACAAGCTCGCCGCTGATTCGTCAGCACTGTTCGCGCGGGCCAATCAGAGGCACCGATACTCCGCCTGGGGGCGTGCCGACGCAGCGTCATACGATACGGCTTGGCTCGTTGCTTAGCAGCGAGAGACGCGCGCCACCTTAGTGATGTGCCGCGTTCAGGGTCACGTGGAAATAACCGGAACGTTTCTTTTTGGGTGGTTATTCATTTTTTTAAATTCATAAAAACAGAGGCTCCTGGCTCGTTGGCAGAGGCCAGTCGCAGATACTACATTTTTTATAGCTCTCAGTCACCAAACCCTGACCTAATGTTCATGTTTTGTTTTGTTTATTATTTATTTTTATTCGAATTCCACTACATTTTGACTGCGGGCCTGTCTGTTCGAGTTTGTACGCGTAGCCCTCATTCAGTAAACTCTCAGAGTTCCCCACTGAAGTCAGGTTACCATGCTTACATCTTAAATGTTGTCGCGAATGGTATTTTCAAACTTGTGACTTGAATTTTCACATTGGGTTCTCGTATCTACACGTTTTCGGTCGTTCCATGAACGCAGCACTGCTCTCTCCTCGGCTGCTGCAGGGTCAAACCGCAGGTAGCCACAGATATATATTTGGCAGCTGGAGAAATGGCGGATGTTATTCGGCGGCTTGTGCACACACAAAACTGGGGTTTCATTCCAAGTCAATACAAGTAGTCGGCTAAGGTTTGCTAACGGAGCCTCGAGCGGAGCATCGTGTTCTCTGGGTTCGACAGGTCGGGTCTGAGTCAGTTCTGCAGAGCAGCGGCGCGGCGGAACTTTCCCTCTGACAACACTCGCTCTCCAATGCAACATTATGGCGTCTGTTATGGTGAGTGCATTTTGTGCCAATACTTTCTTAAATGCTAATAAGGGGGGGGAGAAAAGTGCGTTTTGCTCCTGTGCCAATAGTCGCTGAGTCGGCGAGTTCCCAAGTGAGCTGCGTCTCTGCTAAGAGGATTTACCGAGTGGGGCTGTCAGACACACCTTTGGTGCTCGCTGTTACAGCGTTACACTTCTAAACAGCTAGAAGTGCTGTTTTTTTCATGTTTTTCTAACTGTTTAGACTAGGTGTGTGTGTGTGTGTGTGTGTGTGTGTGTGTGTGTGTGTGTGTGTGTGTGTGTGTGTGTGTGTGTGTGTGTGTGTGTGTGTGTGTGTGTGTGGTACTGGAGGACAGAGCAAGAACTCCCTATGGGATAACGTCGCTGCTTGGTTGCGTTCAGGAAACGCATTAAAAGAGAAAATCAAATTATTTTTTTGAGTGGAAGTTTTTGTGTAGTTTTGAGCAGAGGAAATGCAGAGGTCGCCCTCCCCTCCCCTCTGATCTGACTGACTCTGCATTGCCGTTGCAGGAGGACCCGGCCCTGGAGAGAAACTTTAAGGGCCACAAAGATGCTGTCACCTGTGCAGACTTCAGTCCCAACTGCAAACAGCTGGGTAAATGCTCTGCAGCCAAGCTCCACAGCAGGGATGCTACTCGGATGCCGGATGCCGTTTGCCAGTAGACTGTTGCCTCTCATCATGAGTCACACCTTTGGGCTCCCAAAAATCCACATATTTGTTTTTTAAACGTCACCAGAGGGACCACCATCACCGTTGTATTTAGGAAAAATAATCACAGTCAGCTCTTTATCTCACGTTGACCTTTTGGTGAAATTTAAACCAGTGACTATTTTTTTTAGGATAGCCTCTTAATCTGGCTACAAAGCAGACCTACCGGAATGTTTATGGTCCGTTTTTCACAATTAAACAAGGTTAACGGTTACAAACTGAGCCCCCTTTATTCCCCGTGATGGCCTCTTTATATACCAGGAATTAAAAGTTTATTGTGCAAGTCTTCGTCGCTCATCTTTCTTTGATTTTTTCCATCACGTTGTTTTTTTTTTTTTATTATAGTTAGTTAGATTTGGTCCCTTCAAACAGTATTTTTCTGTGGAAGTAATTGTACTTTTTGTCCCCTTTATTCCCCGGGATAGCCTCTTTTTAAATACCAGCAGTTAAAAGCTCGCTGTGCAAGTCTCCGTCGCTCATCTTTCTTTGGTGTCCCCGCAGCCTCGGGGTCAGTGGATAAGAGCCTGATGGTCTGGAACCTGGCTCCCAAGGCGAGGGCCTTCCGCTACGTCGGCCACCAAGACGTCATCACCGGGGTGCAGTTCTCCCCCGCCGGTGACCTGCTGGCCAGTTCCTCCAAGGACAGAACGGTCCGGCTCTGGACTCCTTCCATGTAGGCTTTCTCTTTCTCCTGCTTTAAATCCAGACGTGTCTGTTGGCTGAGATAAGTGGGCCGGGATAACACAAGCTGAGGCCGCGCGGTGTGTTTTACTGGGAGAAGACGGGTTTATTAATCTCAAAGGAAATTATTTGATCAAAGATTACAACAGAAGAATAAGAAGTGTGTGTGTGTGTGTGTGTGTGTATGTGTGTATATGTGTGTGTGTGTATATGTGTGTATATGTGTGTGTGTGTGTGTGTGTGTGTGTGTGTGTGTGTGTGTGTATATGTATATGTATATATATATATATATATATATATATATATATATATATGTATATATATATATATATATATATATATATATTATATGTGTGTGTGTGTGTGTGTGTGTGTGTGTATATATATATATATTTGTTTATTTATTTACAATATATATATATATACACATACATACATACATACATACATACATACATACATACATACACACACACACATTATATACGTATATGTATGTACGTTATGTGTGTGTATATGTATATCGGACACTGGTAAAAATGATATATAAATATAAATCTTTCCCAGTGTCCGATGTTCCAGCTGACTTGTCCAGTTTGATGGCCTCGTGGTAGGAAAGGCTTCCCGTGACGTGTCTGTGTTCCACAGGAAAGGAGAGTCCACCGTGTTCAAAGCCCACACGGCCGCCGTGCGCAGCGTCGCCTTCTCCCACGACGGGCAGAGGCTGGTGACGGCCTCCGACGACAAGTCCGTGAAAGTGTGGAGCGTTCACCGCCAGTGCTTCGTCTACTCCCTCAACCAGCACACCAACTGGGTGCGCTGCGCCAGGTACCCGAAACCATCTGAAACATCTGATGGAGACGTGCAGATCAAATCCAGTGGTCCAGGGGAGCATCCCAAGTCTCTTAGCTGCATCCCCGTTTCCCTCACTTCCTTGCGTCCTAGTCCCTCCCACCAGAGATGCATGGAGAGACGCAAGGAAACCATGCTTAGGAGAAAGGAAATGAGGAAATATGTTGGCCTGTCTGTAGCCTGTTACCTGTTAAAACCTGCATTGAGTATTTATACTGTGTTCTCTGTCCTGCTGAGAGACACAGGATAGAGTTCTACTGGCGGAATGCGTTTGTCTTATTTATTCATTATTTGCTTCTGTATGTTCTCAAATTCTGAGGAAATGACCAATAAGAGATTTGGGGTGTACCCCTAGATTTGATGCAATCTTCTTTTGTCTTTTGGTTGCTGCAGGTTTTCCCCCGATGGGCGTCTGATAGCGTCCTGTGGAGACGACCGCACCGTGCGGCTGTGGGACACGTCCACCAAGCACTGCATCAACTGCTTCACTGACTACGGAGGGTGA
Organism: Ophiodon elongatus; assembly: GCA_016806645.1. NCBI lineage: Eukaryota > Metazoa > Chordata > Actinopteri > Perciformes > Hexagrammidae > Ophiodon > Ophiodon elongatus. The sequence goes on along the minus strand of JACSYO010001241.1, from coordinate 757,947 downwards.
GTCCTCAAGGGGCCCTTATCCTCTGAGCTGTGACTTTACCATCACGGTGTTCATGTTTTTATTGTAGCTAGTTAGATTTGGTTCCTTCAAATTGTATTTTTCTGTGGAAGTAATTGTACTTTAGACATTTCATATATATATATATATATATATATATATATATACATATATATATACATATATGTATGTGTGTGTGTGTGTGTGTGTGTATATATATATATATATATATATATATATATATATATATATATATATATATATATATATATATATATATATATATATATATATATATATATATATATATATATATATATATATATATATATATATATACATATATATATATATATATATATATATATATATATATATATATATATATATATATATATATATATATATATATATATATATATATATATATATATATATATATATATATATATATATATATATACATATATATATATATATATATATATACATATATATATATATATATATATATATATATATATATATATATATATATACACATATATGTATATATGTATGAAATAAGTACAATTACTTCCATAGAAAAATACAATTTATGTGTGTGTGTGTAATATATATGTGTTTATATATATATATATATATATATATATATATATATATATATATATATATATATATGTGTAAGTATGTATGTATGTATGTATGTATGTATGTATGTATGTGTGTGTGTGTGTATATTAAAAGCACTGATTTCAGAAGGCCAAAACATCACTGAATATAATTAAAAGTTAAGAAACATAATTAATATAGTGGAGTCATTACTCTTTCTCTCCCATAGATGGCATTGTTGTCTGTTATTAACACACCAACCTGTTAAACCTTTTTCTTCTTCCAGATCAGCAACGTTCGTCGACTTCAACTCAAGCGGCACCTGCATCGCGTCCTCGGGAGCCGACAGTTCCCTGAAGATCTGGGACCTACGGACCAACAAGCTGCTTCAGCATTACCAAGGTCTTCATCATGCCACATTCATACAGTTTGGAAAATAAAGCAACCACCTGAAACATCCTTGCTAGTATCTGCAGACCAAGACTTTAATTGCTGTGTGTGTGTGTGTGTGTGTGTGTGTGTGTGTGTGTGTGTGTGTGTGTGTGTGTGTGTGTGTGTGTGTGTGTGTGTGTGTGTGTGTGTGTGTGTGTGTGTGTGTGTGTGTGTGTGTGTGTGTGTGTGTGTGTGTGGCTTGTTTTCTGTTTGTCCGTCCTGGATCAGTCCACTGTGCAGGCATCAACAGCTTTTCCTTCCACCCGTCCAACAACTACCTGATCAGTGGCTCCAGTGACGGCACCGTTAAGATCCTGGACCTGCTGGAGGGCCGACTCATCTACACCCTGCACGGACACAAGGTGAGGCTACAGCACAGACGTGGACGTAGTCTAATAGCGATCTGTCAATCATAGTAAGCCCAGCCCCCGCTTTATGGTCTGTTTGACTCTAAATGGACCATAATTTACTAAATGAACATCATGCTGTATTGAAGAAGACTTGAAACTAGAGATTGAGACATAAACTCATGTTTACAATGTTTACTGAGGGAATAAATCAAGAGAGAAGTAGAGTCATTTCTATGACTTCTATACAACCAGAGGAGTCGCCCCCTGGTGGTCAGGAGAGAGAATGCAGCTTTAACACATGAAGCTTTGACTTCTATACAACCAGAGGAGTCGCCCCCTGGTGGTCAGGAGAGAATGCAGCTTTAAGGCATTTCTGCATTGACTTCACTGTAGCCTGTAGTCAACGCCGGAATAGCTTGCAGACATCGAGGCCACCGGTGTTTCGGTTTAACGAGAACGTGTTAACTGGTGACTCTAAGCCGAAAGTGATGGCAGCTGTTAAAAAACACAAACAGAACATTTAGGTGCCCTTTTTTAAAATACATATTCATCTGTCTTTATTATCTGCGGCGAACATTTACACAAGTTACTCTGAGAACCACGGACGCGGTCGACTGGAAGTCACCAGCTAACACGGTCACGCGTTAATCTGCAACACCTGTTACTCTGAAACGGTCGCGATTCTGTAGAACTGAGAGTCCGCCGTCGGAATAGAACGACTCTGACAATCGAACGGACATTTTGACGCCGCTAACAGTTTTGCTTTTGTTATCTCGTCTTCCGTTGCCAACGTGATCTCGCGCATATTTTTGATGACGTCGGCTGTAAATTGGTTTGTATTTCCATGGGTTCGTCCCTGGTGGTGTTTTTGTCACTGACATTGATTCCTTTGTTTTTCAGGGCGCTGTAATCACAGTCGCGTTTTCCAGGGCAGGAGACCTCTTTGCCTCGGGGGGAGCTGATGGCCAGGTGGGTGTTTCGTGACGTTAACCAATACTTGTACTAACTTTAAGGTTACATTTGTTTTTTAAACTTTCTACAGTAGAACATCTGCAGAACTCTGTTCATGGAAGTTGTGCTGGTCCCCTCGATTCCCCGTAGGTGCTGATGTGGAGGACAAACTTCGACACCAAATCCTACCAGGACGTCCTGCAACAACACGGGCGGAGGTCCACCCCGGACCCCCCGCCCCACCTAAGTGACATCCACCCCAGAGGACCCCACCTCCACCTCCCAAAGCCCACGGCCATTCAGGTGAGCTCAGTTTAAACTTCATGTATCAAGTTATCCCAGGCTGCGTTCTACTTAAACCAGGCCCACACACACACACACACACACACACACACACACACACACACACACACACACACACACACACACACACACACACACACACACTGTGTGACTTTTCTTTCTCCTCACAGATCAGTGCAACGGTGGCCGACACTCGGTCCACTGATCCTCACGTCGTAGAGTTGGGCCGATCGATTCACAGCACCACGGTAAGCCACAGTCGCCGTCATGTTGCGCAACTGCAAAAATCAATTACTCACAATTTCTTGAGGAATGGCAAAAATGATGACGGCCTCTCGAGGAGGAAATCCAATTCTATCAATTTTATTATCATAGACCACATTTAAAAACAACGGTCGACCAAAGGGCCGCACAACTGTAGCAAAGATGTACAAACAACACAGTAAAACAACATGATATTAACATAAAAGCAACAAATATGAACAATAAAACCAGTGGGAAAATGGATGCTGGTGCAAAGAAATAACTTTTGGAGACCATACAACAACAACAACAACAAACGCTGGTACACAGAGGGGTCTGCAGGATTGTTTACAGATGCACTTACACGGCAATTATGTGGACGGCCACAAATGACTGGGACTTACTGGGAATCCACATCAAAAGCTCCTGAAGCACCCGGTCCGCCATATATCCACATCGGCGCCGACTCCGTCCTGTGAGCAGCTCGTGAGGAGCTGAGAACACCGCAAATCGGCCCCCATTAAAGTTTTCAAGTCGGCTCCAGGAAAACAGCATTTTCTTTTTTAATTTATTGATTCGTTGATTTTATTATCCTGCCTTCCACAGCTCTGACGGCCTTGATACATCATTATAGATGTGTTTTAATAGGTTCACATTATTTGGACAGTGGCAGATTTGTGCGATTTAAAAAAAACGATATATATATAAATATAAATAAATAAATAAATAAATAAATAAAGTAATGTCACACATGTTGCATGAAATGGAAGTGGATCTTTTCTGTGAGACGAGCGAGTGATGGCCGTCAACGTGTATATTTTCCTCAAGCCAAAATCTAAAAATGTACTTGAATTAAAATACAGAAGCAACAACGTCCAGCTGCTACTCGTCATATCAAAAACATAATGACTTATCTGCTTTTACAGGCTGAAATTAAAAGTTTGTGCCTGGAAAAATGGACCTCGTTATCATGATCGATACAGATTTCGTGTGTGTGTCTGAGAGAGGGGTGTTGGTTCCTCCCACGGCCACCAGGTGGCAGTGCAGACCAGTGTGTGCAGGCCGTCCTGCTGCAGCACTGAGACCCGTTCATTCAGCTCCAGCGGTGCATTCAGTTGACAGACGCAGTGATTTCAGGTAGAAAGCAACGCGTTGCCGGCCGTCTTTGCTCTTTCATTTTTTTTTTTAAATCAAAGAACACCGCACAACAAGTCAGTGATTCTGCTTATAACGTGGGATTTAATGATGAAAATGTGAGTGACATTAAACAATTTAAATGTCCCGTAACTGTTTAATTTTTGTCCTGGAATAATCCTTTGGTATCTTTTTTTCTTTTTTTTTTTTAAAAAGGAAACTATTTTTTTTTTTTTTTAACTATGTGGGTTTTTATTTCGTCAATATATTGACCACATCAACCGCAGCTGGCCACTGAGCAGCTCTGTCGGAGCAGCAGGGGATACACTTTCCCAGTACGAGCCTATTCCTACAACCTTTTCAGCTGTCATTTGTATTATTATTATTTTATTTAAATCTCTGAAAGTCTTCGTGAATGCGGCGTTGTGTTTTCCGCAGTTTGTTTTGCTGCCGGTGGCCCGTCGTGGTCCTGGACCTGAGTAGTTCACATCATGCTGTAAGGTGTGAAATCCTGGATGGGAATTGGTGCTTTTCCGCTTACTCCACAAAAAAAAAAACCGCTGATCCGGGATAAACGGGGCACAAACGTGAGATGGATGGAGGCGGGTCCGCCATGTGTAGAGACCGTAGACCAGTATGTTTTTCTAACACAACAATTCAGTCTGAGGTTTTTGTTTCGAGTCTGGCATCTAAGAAAATGACTAGATTTAAAAAAAATAAAAAAAAACGCATTCATTACATCAGTCAACATGCTACATGTCCTACGTGGCCCCTGAGTAGCAGACGTAGGATCAGCAACCGGTAACTACTGCCCCCTGCTGTTGTAAAGGAAGACTCACTCTAAACTAAAAGTACAGTCGTGTTAATATGGGAAGATGTCGCTTCTGTTTATTTCATTCTGCATTGTTATGCTCTTAGAAAAACAACAACGCATTGTTCTATGACTGAATATATTTAAATAAGAAATATTTGCTCTTGATAATCTCCTCATCTCTCGCTCAGTTTCTACAAAAGACACATGTTGTAGTTCATGTTCTCTTCTCATGAGTGAATTATTCATTTATTTAGAACCTCAAGAATGTTGTTTTTTTGTCGCCACTGTTTGACCAAAGACTGTAGCCAACATCGGATTTCGAGGAGAGAGAGAGAGAGAGAGAGAGAGAGAGAGACTGCAGGCGTGTTAACGCACATGTGCAAAGTTGCCCACAAGTCATGTGACTGAATGTGTGTGTGTTTAGGGTCTGTTTATGTGTGTACATGAGTCACAGGGTATTTGTGTGTTTGAGAGTCATCCCTGGTTAAAGCGGGTCGAGGAGGGAGCCCCCAGTGCTACTCCTCCTGTCAGCTCTGATTTCCATCACCGAGGAACTCCTCATTCTCCTCCTCCTCCTTGTCTTCTTCGTCCTCCTCATCCTCCTCCTCCTCCTCCTTGTCTTCTTCTTCCTCCTCCTCCTCCTCCTCCTCCTCCTCCCACTGTTGTCGGTGTCCTCAGAGTGCTTTCCCTTCCTTCCGCCCCTGCATGTCCCCCCCCCCATCCTTTCTCACCCTAATGGGTCCAAAGCGTGGGTGGAGGAGAGAGAGGTCCTGAGGTGGTGCGTGGGCGATGGGGAGGTTTCCCGCTGCCTTTGGTGACCTTCGTACTGCTTAAGTTAAGGGACGTTTCCTTCTTTCTTTGGACTTCGGCGACCCTGAACTTGAGTTTGTTCACAACGTTGTGCGTGCGTTTTAATTTGCGACGCACGTTTACGGTCAAAATGATTTAACCGCGATTTGTTTTGATCCACGTTAAAGCGACGGGGTTATTAATTTCTCTTTTGGACACATTTTCACTGCACTTTTAAAAGTTAAAGAAACAGGGCGATGCTTTTACTTCCACGTTGAGCCACGTTACTGCTGATGTGCAACGCTTCGCATCAAAATACGACTTAAAATATGATTCAATGCATTTTCATTTTAATATAACGTTTATTACTCTCCCACTCTGGAAGCCGTAACGCTCAGTAAAGTTTAAAGGACGAGCAGCAGCGCGACGGCTCCCCCGAAAGTGAATCCAAAACATCTGTATCGCCCCCTGGTGGCTGGCTGTTAGCTTACTATCCGACGAGCTGTGCAGCCCTAGTTATTTAAATGTGTTTAAATGTCCACAAGCGGCCGTCACACTGTTTGTTTTTTTGAGTTGTGGATTGAAACGAAACCGCTTTCGTTTTTTTTTTCCTTCTCTTCGTCCCAGCGAAGGGAAATCTTCCTGCGGCACACAGTGACCGATGCACCTGCACACAACTTTAAAATCTGGTGGACAGCAACATCTTAGCGCCTATTTGGCCACGAAGTGAAGCCGAGAGCAATATCCCCAAAACAATTCAGCTAATAATAGCAAGAATAACCAAACAAAAAACTAAATATTTAGACTCGTGTGCACTCATAACTACTGTTAATCACTTGCTGTCCATGCAGCCTGCAGGGCGTCCTCATGTGTGCATTCAGGAGGTTTGTATGGACCGGGAGGTGATGTCACTGATGACACTGATTTGGCATCAGCTGTGTTTATGCCCCCCCCCCCCCCTCCCTCTCACTCTGCATCACCCATTGAGCTGTGCAGAGAGCTAGCAGGGCTCAGTGCTTCTGAATGGAGTGTTATCATCACACTACGTCACCGCGGGGCGGCTACAGGCTCAGGGTGGTGCCCTCGCTCCGAGTCGTCAGCACACACACGCTCGCCAGCAGCCGTCACGTGGAGGAATCTCGGTGTGTCCTTGAGCACTCAACCCTTTTTTATACCGTCTCCCCGGAAACTACTTCGGATAACAGATCAAAGCAATTTTTTTTAAATGGTAGCCCCAAATTATAATTCATCCCAAAATGACACGATATTCCTACTTTTTATATGTTTCAGTATTTATTTAGTTTTCTGTCACTTTCATCCTTGATTGGATACACTTAACATGTTTTTATAGTTTCAGGGAGCCCCGGAGGTCGTTGACTAAAACAAAACTCAGTGTGTGTGTGTGTGTGTGTGTGTGTGTGTGTGTGTGTGTGTGTGTGTGTGTGTGTGTGTGTGTGTGTGTGTGTGTGTGTGTGTGTGTGTGTGTGTGTGTGTGGCCATGAGATAGCACGGGGGTTAGATTTGGTTTCTTGCGCCGTCTCCTGTGTCCCTGCGGACGTTTAGCTGTGACGCCGGTCTGACCCGACAAGGTGTCCTCTACGGTGACGGTGTGTGTGTGTGTGTGTGTGTGTGTGTGTGTGTGTGCTCTGCCATCAGTTGTTCGGGACTCTTTTCAGGTGCATCCATCAACCGTAAATATGTATGTAAGGCCGAGCATGTTTGTGTAATTGCAGTGTTTACTGTGTGTGTGTGTGTGTGTGTGTGTGTGTGTCTAGGGTTACACCCCCCCCTCCTCCTCCAGCTTCCTGTGCAGTGGAAGCAGGATATTGGATGGCCCGGAGGTTTAGATACCAGATTTAAGTGCTGTAGAGGAGAACACCAGTGACAAGACACGGCGGAAATGAGCTAAAGATAGTAACACTGCTCCGGGGGGCAGTGGGGTGGGGGGGGGGGGGGCACTTTCCACCAGGACAAGGTCTCCCAGAGTCTGCATAACACACTCACACACACACTCACACACACAGTTTTACTCAAGTCAAAGCCCAATCAAACACGTTCATTCTCACTGTCTCACTTCGTGTATAAACATACGGTCTGTGGTTGCCACGTGATGTTGCGTTGCATCGTTGGCTCAACTTATTGCCAGATTTTTAGGATCCATACTGTTGACCTGATTTTAGCATCGTATGTATTGCGGATTTTTTTTTCACCCTCTTGTTATTTTAGACTTCTTTATATTTGCACTTTACCCACTTTGCGTTGCATTTGACCTTCGGGACCGCCCCCCCCCCCCATAGTGGGATGACACCCGGCGGCCGTGAGTATTTGATGAGACCTTGTGTAACTGGAACATCACGTGACGAGGCGGAAACCCGTCACCGTGACGCCGCCCGTGACGCCGCGTTCTGCTGCGAGACTCCCCGCGGCGTCTCCGGTCTCCCACATGCAAGTGTCCAAAAACTAGATCCTCCTCATCAAAAATACAAGAGGAGGGCAAGCCTTATCACTAATTCAAGAGGATTCTCTCGTTGGATTCCCCTCCCCCCCCACCACTCCTCTCTCACCTTTCCTTTCTCTCCTCTTCTAGCTCTTTAATCTCGACCTTACGCAACGCTCCCTCGTAGGAGGCGAGTGGTGACTTGAGGGCCATGTTGTCGCACTTTTGGGTCTTTTTCCTCCACTCTTGGATTGTTAGGTATAAAAATATATATATTTTTTGCGGGTTAAATTTGATGCTAAATCACCACGACGGACAGTATCTACATTACAGCTTATTCATCTAACAGAAAAAATAAATGTAATTTCCAGTGCTGAAATTACTAATTATAGTCATCCCATTAACATTTACGGGTTCCAGCTTCTCTGTTTCTGTTGTATATAATTGTACATTTGAATTGGTTATTTGGGTTTTGTAATGTTGGATGGACAGAATCAATCATTTTTGACTAAATAATGAATTGGTTAGTGGACAAAGTAATGAACAAAATTATTAACCGATGAAAATATAATAATTTGTTGCAGATCTGCTCCAAAACAAACCTAAAGACTAAAATACAGTAGTTTTTTTTTTTTTTTTACAGTTTTCAAGGACATTGGAGTCCCTCGTGATTTTGCACACTGCCTCGTCCCGAGTGTGTAGAATAGTTTTAGATTTTTAGAGTGATCTAATAATGACGGATGTCAGCATCTGCAAATTATTGGTTTATTTCTTGTCTTTTTATAACACTTTAAGGTGATCCATCATTTAGTTTCATGTTCGCCGCCCCCCTCTCTCTCTCTCTCTCTTTCTCTCTCTCTCTCTCTCTCTCTTTCTCTTTCTCTCTCTCTCTTTCTCTTTCTCTTTCTCTTTCTCTCTCTCTTTCTCTCTCTCTCTCTCTGTGTCTCTCTCTCTTTCTCTTTCTCTTTCTCTCTCTCTTTCTCTCTCTCTCTTTCTCTTTCTCTTTCTCTCTCTCTTTCTCTCTCTCTTTCTTTCTTTCTCTCTCTCTCTCTCTCTCTCTCTCTCTCTGTCTCTTTCTCTCTCTCTTTCTCTTTCTTTCTCTCTCTCTCTCTTTCTCTCTCTCTCTCTCTGTGTCTCTCTCTCTTTCTCTCTCTCTCTTTCTCTCTTTCTCTCTGTCTCTCTGTCTCTCTTTCTCTCTCTCTGTCTCTTTCTCTCTCTCTGTCTCTCTCTCTCTCTCTCTCTCTCAAGGGTACAGCTCATATCCTCTGGGGCCTCCACTTGGGAACTTGGGAATGCGCTGGCTCCGTGCGGGAGGCTAAAAATAGCCCGGCAGGTCTATTACAGGTACCAGGGGCACCTGAAAGGCAAAAATGATGATGTGTTATGTTCCCGTCCCCGCTCGGTGTTATCCCCGCCTGGAGAAATGGCGGGAGGCTGTGAAGAGAGATGGAAATAGAACTGGATGGAAAAAAAAGACACGAGATTTGGTTATGATGTCATACTGCCTGTAAGACCCTGGAAAGAAGAGTGCGAGAAATACGTGTTTACAATAAGCCCCACTGAACATTGTTTGAGCTCACGTAGTTGTTAATATTAATTAAATTTAAATAATGATGAAATTTCTTTTTTTGCATTTTATTTCTATAGAATATTTTATTATTATTTTTTTATTATGATTTTACTTGTACGAGAGGGATAAAAAAAAAAAAAAAAACACGCTGTCTGTGCGGAAGTGGTGTTGCTAACTAACACACCTTCAAGTGTGTCAAAAAAAACAACATCTTGCGTTATTTTATGGGACCTCTATATCTGCCAGCAGGGCAGCGATATATTTAAAAAGATGTTTGGCATTTTAATACCGCTCTGGCCTGTTGGCAATACTCACGATTTGCTCATTGATCGGTGGCTGTTTAGTTGGAGGGTATCTTTTGAGTCGCAGCTCCCAGTAGCTGCTCTGCTCTTTGGATGCCTGTAATACCTGACTTAATATACCGCTGTGGATCTGCCAACATATTAAGCCCAAATAATCATATTCACTGTGCTTCGTTTGTCTAACTGCGGCGGACGACTTGCAGCCAGTATAAAAACAACAACACCACCAGCAGCGTACATGTGTGTGTGGAAATAACAGGCTACTTTAATATCTGGCAGTGTTGCTCGCTGATGCTATTTTCTCCCTGAGTGGAGGCAGAGAGGATGTGGCCCGGTGACCCGCGTAGGCAGATCAGACGCCTCATGGCTCCGGTGCCGGCCACCAGGCTTACTTCTGGGCAGCTCGTCCGAGTTGTTGATTTTCCTGAACAATGTGGTTTTATTTATTTATTTTTTATGTGATTTCTCTTTTTCTCCCTCTTGAGAAAGCTGCAAACCTCTAAAGAATAGGTTGACTATCGGTGTAGGAATGGATACTTTTATTAAAGGGTATTTTTAGTTGGGTGGTGGGTTGAGAATATTCGTATGTATGTGTGTGTATGTTTTGTGTGTGTGTATATATGTATATATATATATGTATGTATATGTGTGTGTGTGTGTGTGTGTATATATGTATATATATATATATGTATATATGTGTGTGTGTGTATATATGTATATATATATATGTATATATGTGTGTGTGTGTATATATGTGTATATATATATATATATATATATATATATATGTATATATATATATATATATATATGTGTGTGTGTGTGTATATATGTATATATAAATAAATATAAAACTTGTGAATCCTCATACGTGTGTCTGTGATGGGAGGATTACTTGGGAAGAGGCTTGGAAAACAAATCCATTTCCTGCGAGCTGAGAAAGCCCCGGGGTCATGGTCTCTCTCCGGAGGTGCAGCTGTAACTCAACACGGCCTTGGGTCCCAGGTTAAACCCCACCTCCTCTCGCTGCACCCCCCCCCCCCCCCCTGTTAAACTCATAGTCCACCTGTTAGGAAGTCATTCATCTCTCCGATCCCCGGAGAAGGATAACTGGATCCTCCCCCCACCACCTCTGACCATAGCTTCTTTAATGGCCTTTTATTGTTTGATGTATCCTCTCTCTCTTTTCCAAATCTAATCTGCTCTTTATATCTCTTTTCTGCTTACCCGTTTACTTAATTTTCTTTTTTGTGTTTCCTCTTCGCACGTGCAGCTTTACAATGAGACGTGGTTCTGTTGCAGCAATAAACAAGTACCGTGATGCTCTCTGACCTGTAGGCCAATCAGCGACGGCCCTTCCATGCACACGTTTCCATTTTTCGGAACTGCTGTCCAATCCCAAAAACTCCAAGAGCAAAAATCCTTTGATCACCTCTCAATACAGGCACGAAACAAAAGAAGTGCTGCAATCAGAGGTGACCTGAAGCTAATCTAGAGACTACAGAATGAACCAGTGATGGGATGTGAATAACAATGACTTTACTAGAGAGTTTGGAGAAGACAAGGGGTGTGATTTCTGTGAGATCTAGGGATGCTAATTTAGGTTGTTATTTTTTTGACCGTTAGCCGACTTTCGTTAACCGACAAGTTTAGCACCTGATGAGCCGCTCAGATGCAGCGATACAGGTTAAATTCATCTTTCACAGCCAGCTGCAGCCTCGGTGCAACTGAGTCCCCAATTCACCCGTCCGGGAGAGCCAGCGGTCGTAATCTCCCGCCATTTTAGGGAGAAGCCGCTCTCCGATGAGTTTTGGTCTTCCAGAATCTGGGACCTCATTACGGTGTCCCGTATGAATTACAAAACGTGCTAAAATGCGTATTTATTACAGTAAGACCAAAAAATAAAAATCTGTGTTATCCTAACTCGACCTTTGCTGCTGTTGTCCGGTCAGATTACGCAAATACACACGCAAGCACACAAATTCCCGGTGGCCGCCGTGTTTCTACAGAAAGCCCAGAAAGGACAAGCCAAACTCTGGCTCTAGGTTGCAATCTGCAACCTCACCACTAGATGCCGCCAGATCCGACACCAGCCCTACACTAACCACCTGTTTCCATCTCATTGACCCTCTAAACCTTTGAATTTACAACAAGTAGTTCAGCTTATGCATCATTTATTATTTTATAAAATTGCTGAGGATTTCATTGTGAGCCAATGTGCACACAGCTCGCCTCTTTGTTTCTGGGCTGCGCTGATTATGTCTTTGATCTTTTAAGAAGGTCCCGTCTTAAAAATCAGATATAGACTCATAGAACAAAGAAATGCTTTTTTCTTTGGTCTATATTTAGGGGACTGTTGTGTTCGATTCAGAGTGCTAATAGCATTTTGTTGCATTAATAATGTTTTCTGTTTTATTGTTTGTCAAGGTTCGCACGTAATCTTCTTGTTTCAAAGACGCTTAAGTGTTTTGCGTTGGCCGTGAGCCCGGTATGTGTGGGAACATGGGAAACGTTAGGCCGCTGGCAGTCTGAGAGGGGGGATTAGGGGCTAGCCTTGAGCCCGCATTGTTTTACAGCGGGACAATTAGAAATTAGCAGTGGGGTTATTCTGAATGGCAAAATGAGTTTCCCACAGGTGCTTTGCAGTCCTTTTGGTATTAGCTTAAGTGCTAAAGCAGATTAGCAGGCATTTGTGTGGCAATGCGGCTCAATCCAATCGCCCCTATGGATACCCACCTGTTTGGGTCATTTTCTCGTGAGAGCCACACAGTGTGTGTTTTTTAAAGACGTCGCTGGCTTTATTGCGTTCAGAGCTTCTTTGGTGACGGTGCCATTCCTTTTTTTGCACCGTCCTACTCTGAGTTCGCAGCAGACGAGCTCCAAAGGACTGTTCAGGATTTTCCGTGCCACTTTCAAATCGCCGCATCTGCCGTTCGTCCGTTCTCTCGGTCACTCTTTTCTCCCCGAGTTGTTTACCTGTCCACTAATCTCCAGCTTGCCTTTCTCAGGGATAAAAGGATGTGAGTCATGCTTATGCTTGGATATGTGTCAAGATTACACAGAGAGATTAACCTCCTGCTGTCCTACATACACCTAAGCCCTCCATATGGCAACACATTTCTTTCTCGAAACACACATCCTGAGTGTCTTTTACTTCAGTTTGAATGGAAATGGGGAAAAAAAGTCATTACTTAGTTATTAGGAAACAAATATGTTTGAGAGCACCAAAACTCTTCTTTCGTTGGGTATTTGTCCGTATTTATGTCTAGCAGCCATGTTTATTGTTCTTGGAGACACAGTAGCTTAAGTATTAACGGACTGTCGTGCTGCACAGCGTTATGTAACTGCCATTCAGAGGAACAGAACAACTTGTGAATGGTCCGTGTCACAGTAGGCTGCTTGTTGCTACAGTATTGCTCGAAAGTTCACACGTGACTGATTTTTCTGGGAAGAGAATGTTATACATTAATGAAAGACGCTTAAAAGGTGTCAGTTAGCCGACTTTGTGGCGCGATTTTAATGAATGACTTTTGTTTTGTCCCATTTGAGTGGTATTTAATTCAGAGGGCATCAATGCTGGGGTCGGCCATTCAGTTCAATGTATTGATTAATAGAAGTTAATGTTTGGGAGGAAATGTGTCTTACATGACAAAGCCTGTCCTGCAACATGAGATAACACAGCATTTTTTGAGGTTGTAGTGTAAAACACCCATCATTCTTGTGCAAGGCAAGATAGAGAATATTCATGTTCGCAGAACAAAAAAGCTCTAAATCACTTTTTATTAATGATGAATTGCGCTTTGTAGTAGCTGTGTGGTAGTACTGATTTCCTAGATTTCAGCCGATTAGGAACAAGCCTGAAACCAGTTTCCATCCACATAATACAGAAATATTTATTTCTGTACTAGTGCCTTCACAATGAAAAATTGCCTCTGTAATAATAATAATAATAATAATGAAAAATGCCTTTGCGAAAAGGAAATGTAAGTATATACAGGGTTTAAATTGGAATAAAATAACAAAATAAAGCATCAAAAGGCTCAAAATCACCCTCAATCAAAAAAGTTAGGACAGCAACGAACTCTTCAAAAGGGCCAAATACCATCTATGACATTCTCAAATTCATTCATTTAGTTTCTCATCATTAACATTGAACTATGAATAAACTGACATAATGTTGTATTTAAGAGCCTATTAGATGGAAATTATCTGTGTAAATGGAACAAAGTGAGCATGAATGTCCTCACGCTGACCCACCACTGTTCTTTTCCTGTATATGTCCACATGCCACCTTGCCATGCCACCAGCAAGTCCCCTTGTGACCGGCTATATTTAAGCACTTAAGTATGCCTAATGAAAGGAAGTCACCCATTTCATTTCCCTCTCTCCAGTTAGTTATTCTTAGAAAGTCCCTTGGCTGCTCTGATGAATCCGGGGCCTACGTCTGAACTGAGAGCCATGGCCCTTGTCAGGAAACATCCGGTAATCTGGTGTCACACACACCAGGAGCTATGTTTGGAATGGATCATGTGAGGGCAATTGACAAGAGGCCTGGTCAACAAGTGACACAGTGATGTCCCAGAATTTGACATGGACCGATTGGATTAGGTCTCAGGAATCCAGTTACTCCCAATGTTCCCCTTGAATTCAAGTGGCGTCTTACTGGATCTTCTTATCGGCAGTCGAAATTTGCATGAAGGAAAGCGAGCAGGAGGCGAGAGCTCGGGTTGGGTCAAGAGCTATCGCTGATGCGAGAGATACCTTCATGCTTTCCACAAACATTTCTTGAGCATTTTTAATTGTAGGCCTGTACCCAAAATTTGCAACCAGAAGGAAATGAGCAGGTAGGGATGTCTGATGTCTGATGTCTTTCTTAGGAATACTTTGACAGAACCATCAGAATGCAGGTGACCTTCCGGTTACAATGTGGTTTCCCAATCGAGTAATCTTCCAGCTGCCCTTCCTACTCCATTTATTCATACACACCCCCCAAAACGCTCTCCCAATGTCTATGTTCTGGACTTGATGATCCACCACATTTCCTCTTTTCCCACCACTCATTGTAGAACACAAAAGCCTTGGTGTTTGGAAGTGCCCAGGAGGAAACACTTGACAGTCTGTTGATCCACCTGTTTCGGAACGGAGTGGGCTTTCTAGGTTTGGCCTGTTTGGCCCCTGGACCTTGTGGAGGTGGTACCATGAAAATGACAAGAAGGGATCCACTGTTTTGAAATGTTTTCCTCGTCTCTCAAAGTTTTCCTCTGGTTCTGAGAAGTTTCCCCAGTAGGACCTCTCCGGCCTATGGAGTATTTTCCCTCCTCTGCAAAGTCTTCTTTAAAGCTGCGGTATGCATTTCTCCCTCCTTTAAAATAACACATGAATACAATATGCCATAGAATACCGGTCTGTGACCACCAACACAAACACTCCAACGCACCTGAACGCGGCTGGAATTGTTTTGTCAGGCTGTAGAGTAACTCAGCGTGGCTCCCGGAATGGACCGGAAAGATAACCAGAAATTAACCCGTTGTAGTCCTGCTGTGTCAGTTGAAAGGGCAATATGTATGATATAGCCAGGATTTTATTTTTTTTAACACAATAAAAAGAACCAACATTATCAACCCGATTTTGAAGAGGTTACAGTGTCATCTTATTGACATTATGTCAATAAGATGTCTGTATTTTGTTGCGGGAAACCAGCTCGACCCGACCCGTCCCGTCTTGTAATACCACGTGTAACTCGAGAGGCGACGGTGAGGCACTGTAGCGTCCAGTCTGCCATCCGTACGGTGTTAGAGGACGAAGAGGTAAAGCGGCTCGTCAACCACGATGACTGTACAGGGTTTGTGTTTGATTTCATAGTTTGTTTATTGGATTAAATCTAAAGTGGCTGAAATGAGAAAACAACCAAAAAAAAGAGACCAATTGGCCAGGAGGAGGGCATGCCGCGGTTACGTCCTCCAGCTCGCAGTTCGCACTTTTTTTTGCAATCAACCAGCACAAACCCGAGAGCGAGGAGTCCCAGTGGGCGGGCTCTGGGTCTAACCCGTGTAACCACCGCAACAGAAAGTTTGCTGATCTGGCAGGAAGCCAGGGCAGTCCCCCGGGATCCGACCCTCCGGCGCTGGAGTTTGCGCTGGCTAGATCCAGCCGGCTCTTTGCTAGCTGAAGGTCCGTCTCCTGGAGCTGCTGCACGTTTCCCGGGGAAGTAGTCTTCTGGTGGCAGCGAGGACAAAACTAAAATGCTGCGAGTCGTTTTTTTTGGATTTAGTCCAAAAAAAACAACGATTAAAGCCTACACGGACTGTGTCGTAGCACAGTAAACACAAAGATGACTAACGTAGACTACAGGCCGAAGCCACGCATGAAGATTATGACATAGAAGTTTTATTTTTCCGCAGTTTGGTCGATTAGTTAGTTAGTTAGTTAGTTAGTTAGTTAGTTAGTTTGTAATTGGCTGTTTAAAAAAAAACAAAAAAAAACTGATGATTGTAAATAAATACTATGGACCCAGTAGTAGAGGTCAAACATGCTGCATCATGTTTGTTTGGAGGAACGTGGCCACACAAATCACATTTTTGGACCTGCTGAGAACTGTTAGCATTCTTAAAACTCTTCAAAAGAGCAATTTAGCCTATAAACGGTGTCAGTTTTGGAACCGCCAAAGGCTGAGATCTGGACAAAACCAGGCAGACCTCAGGAACCTGGACTCCCTATTGTTCAACAAGATATTTCTGCAATACACACAGAATCTGATGTAACCACCATCCCTAGTGGTATTTAGATTGAACGCCTACATAAAAACCTGGCTTTGATGTTAGAGAAGGTGGGTGAGCGCAGGAATGTCAACGGGGTTACCAAAAAAAATAAAATAAAGCATCTCCTCTGCCAGCTTATCTCATCACATCCCCAGAAATACAAAAAAGTTGATTCTCTTCCTCAGAAGCACCAACCTACACCACCCACTTCAGCTCTGCTCGACTCTGAGCTCACCTTTTACTATCGTCTACACAACAACCGAACACAACTCACGTTTTGAGTCCCAGTCTGGGTGGTGACAATGTTCTGCTCATTAATCAGTTTTGGGCCCAACACTCAATTGCTAATCTCTTTGTTTTTGGCAAAAGCACATAGTATGCAGGCTTACCAGTTTTCAGCTTCCGTTAAAACTGTAGACAAATTAATCAGGAACAAATCCTTAAATGTTGTTCAACATCAGAGGAGGAAATTTGTTCAAAACGAGATCTGCAGCTTAAAGGTTTGCAGGAAGTGATTGTGGGTCACGTGTCTGATTTGTCACTAATGTAGTACAAATATTAACATAACACCTTTAAAAACAGACTGAAAACAGGTCAGATATGACACGAACACCACTATCTTTCTGTAAAATCATGTTCCTGGATCACAAAGTTTCAGCCCCCAATCTCTTCACATATCACCAGACAAATGTGTTTTTTCCATCGACTGAAGAATTGCTATTCGCTATATAAAAATATCTCAAACTGTCTGAATTATATACATCTAAAATGTAATTTAAAGTATGTCGTGCATTTATAGCTGGAACGCAACAGTACAAGTGCCGTTTTTCATTGATTCTTTTACAGTTGTTTATACTATTATCAGAGGTTGATCACATGCACGCAGAGATTTTTAGAAAAAACTGGCCCTCATCATGTGTTTGGAGTCCAGTTCAGCCGTTGACGATGGTTAGCAAAACGTCCGATCAACCTCCAGTGCTGCACTTATGTTTGTATTTTCAGTGTGTCCGCTGTCGACTGCAGTTTCCGTCAATACTAGCTCACACACACGCTCTCTCTCTCTCTCTCTCTCTCTCTCTCTCTCTCTCTCTCTCTCTCTCTCTCTCTCTCTCTCTCTCTCTCCATGGAACCTCTTATTCTCAGAAAATCTATCACGGTCCTCTTGCATCCCATCGTTTGATGCGTAAGGTCTTCGCAGCGGATGTCAGCTCAATTTAGCTGGTTCAGTACGAGGTCTAATCTGACCCCACAGTGCCACCAGAGTGGAATGTTCAAGAGGATGAGACTCAAAATGAGGAGAACCAACGAACCATTGAGAGTTTCTTGCAGACATTGTAACCGTCAATTTTCTGCCAATATTTTAGTTTTATGTTCACGTTGGACTGTTCTTGTGACATGGTAATGTTTCTATGACGTTTTCTAAATGTCTCTTATCAAATAGTCAGCGGGGCACATACGTGATTAGGACGCTATTATGTGGGACAACCAATGTGAATATGAACATGATAGAAGAGGAGGTGACATTTTATGTGCTGCATTTTTATCAGTCGGAACAATCTTGTGCTTGAGTCTGAAGATACTTTTGTAAGACACAAATGCTACTTTTCTGGAAAGTGCTAAAAGTTGGTCTGATGCTGAACGTATAAAACTGCTCTTCCAATGTGCAGTAAACAATCTCCCCAACCAGGGTTATTATAGGTCGGGGTTAACGAATTTTGTATATCGTTAATCCCTAATTGAGTTCCTCGAATTTCTCAAGCAATCGTTTCAGCCTGAACAAAAGCAAAAAACATTTTGGTAATATTAACAGGAGCAAAGCTGTGAAGATGCACACGAATATGGAAATACATGGACACCCACATGGACAACCACATGGACCGATAAGCCAGCTTGTTGTTTGTCTCTCCGATCGAAAGCTGAGCGGCAGCTTGGTGCTACAGGACCCATGATGACAGGCCACAAAGCCCACCTGTGGCTGTCGGGGCCCCAGGCAGCTCTGTCTGCTCCCTCCTGCCTGTACTGTGAAGGGCAGAGGCGCAGCATGACCTCTAACCCCCCTCCACCCCCCCGCCACTCCAGCTGCCAATCAAGCAGTTCCCAAAGCACCCCCTCCTTCCAGGACTCCCTCCCTGTGATGCTACTCAATGGTGGCCGGGCGAGCTGCTTCCTCTTTTGAGGGCCTCTCCGGCCCAATCAGCTGGCCTTCCTCGTCATTCACTCAGCCACCTGTCGCAGTGTGAGCGTCTCCCACCGGTTGGGGATGGCGAGCGTTCGAGTTGTCGTTGACATTTCTGTTCGCCTGCCCCCGATGTGTCATTTTCAGCCACGATAGATACAGATAGCTTTCAGTTAATTGCCAT
Source organism: Ophiodon elongatus (assembly GCA_016806645.1). Taxonomy (NCBI): domain Eukaryota; kingdom Metazoa; phylum Chordata; class Actinopteri; order Perciformes; family Hexagrammidae; genus Ophiodon; species Ophiodon elongatus. The sequence continues at coordinate 738,895 of JACSYO010001241.1, read as the reverse complement.
TTGTTTATTATTCTCTCATCCAGTGCTGCTTCTCATTTAGTGAAGTGGAACCGACTGCTAATTAAATCAGGATACACAGCGTTTACACACATGCTTGTGTGGGCAGGGTGGCTAACTTAATTTATCTAAATGATTGCAGAGCAGCGTGTCCCTTCGACTGCTTTGGCCCAGGCAAACACAATTATGTCACACAAAAAGTCCGTTCTCAATTTGAACACTTTGAAGTTTCCTTAAATATTCTCCAGTTATTTTGTCGAACTCCACATGAACCTACTGGTTACCAGCAGGCTCGGCAGTGAACGACTGAGATTCTGTGTTTTTAACTGAACTAGACCAGGGAATATTTGGTTAAAAGATAAATAAATAAATAAATAGCCTTTTAAATGCTATGTTACGTGTGTGCTCTGATTAATTTGGAAAACAGTTTACATACAGTTCTGTTCTTCTTATGAAAGCTCAACTCCTAACGTTTGCTCTTCACCGCTGTTTTGGAAGAAGGAAATAACGGGAGTTACAGGCGAACCGGCTTCAAAAGGGACATTTTCTTTTTTAAATAAGTGCTGTGCGGTGGATCTAATTTATGCAGATGTGACGAGTGGTTACCGACCATGTCATCCTCTCCTCACTTGTTCAACCGACTTTGGCAGTTTGGATAACAGGCACTGACTAACATTTGCCTCATTCATGGGTTCACGGCGTTGCTAGGTGGATTGAATACAGGGGAAAGACCTGGCAATAAAAATATGATTTTTTGGACAAACCAAGCACTGGCTCTAGATCGTACCATTTGTGGTATTTTGTTGGCCACCATAGTTCTCTTAAACACTTGGCACTCGGGAGAAGTTTCAGTTTGTTGCAATTGAAATCCTCACCACTAGATGCCGCCAGATCCAACGCACGAGACCATTATTGGGTTTCATACAGCACAGAAATAGGCCGTCAGGGTTGCAGCCATATTAGCACATATTTCCTCTTAATTTTGTTCATACCCACAATTTGTTGTTATTTTTTTAGTACCTAATTAATTTCTGTGATTCATCAACGTTTTGTTATGTTTGCTCTTCTCCTTGGTAAGAGATAATGCTACGAGGGTTCGAGAGCACTTTTACCAAGATCCAAAAAAATCTTCTTTTTTTCAGTCCACAGATTGTTTGACCAACGCAAGGAAACGCATGAAAATCAAACAATAAAATTTAGATTATTTTATGTTTTAATAATTATAATGATGGGGTAATGGGGCTAACGAAACACTATTTCACCATTGATCCCAGTTAAGGCTATAGAAACCCTCGAATGATATTGCGTTAGTTCAGCTTCTAAATGGCTTAAATACTGTTCTTTTTGATTTTCCTGTAAAGCCTGCACTGACGCTCTGCAAAACAGAACAGAACAGAAATGTAAGAGAATGTTGCTGCATTGTTTCAACAACAATATGTCAGTATGTCTACTATTGTTGAACGCCGTCAGTATGACCATGAAGAGCCGTGCTATGGCACCTCCCATGTTTTGTCTGGTCCCTTCTATGAACCTGCTTCCCCTAAATGATTGTGTTGGCCTTTAAGAGTCACATTTGCTTGTCATATACGTTTTGTATGTCCATGCTCACTCATCCAAACGGGTACAAATCTATGTGTGTTTTCCCGATTTCAATAATGTCAATACTCCTCATTGTATTCGCACAATACTCACACTTGAGTGAGGTCAATGAACCTTGAAATTTCCTCCGTGGCATTAAGCCTGCTGCCGCCTTATTTCATTGCCACGGATTTTGATTTTAGCCAGCATGTGTGGGTGGGAATGTCCATTAAAATGTGAATAATGTGGGTAAATCTTACTCAGGGGCTTTAAAATGGGCTAATCCCATGCAAAGCCACAATGACGCTCATTCACTTTCTCGCCGTGAAAGGATTCGCCTCCACTTGAGACTTTGGTGGGAAAGAAACCGAAGGAAAAAACCTCTGGTTGGGATATGAGTTTCTGAACTTCTCAGCGAAAAAGCCTCATTTCCTCGCTAACAAGAGATTTTTCTCAGGAACCTCGGCTGTGTGATGCCAATCCATTCAAAGCTCATTTAAAAGAATGTTAGCCTAAAGCTGGAGACATAAATCATCAACACTGACACTGTTCAGACGGGTTAAATACATAGTGGTTTTGTGTTAGTCCTTTACTTTTGGCTAATGCCTCACGTAGAATTTGAGTAATTCTGACATTTGCTAGCCCAACATAAGGAAGAGAAAATGTTTGCAGTGCCATTAAGATGGCAAGTAGCTGACCACGACTCAAAACTTAACTTTAACATAATGAATCATCGCAACCAAGGATTTTGCAACTTTCTAAATATGTTTGTCTTTGTTGCCTTGGCATTGACCAAACAAGAGACATGAATCACAAACACCGTCTTCCCCGTTGGCGTCTGGGTTCAGTCAGACGTCCTACGTGGAGGATTAGCAAATGGTTACTGTCGGGCGTACCCAAAGATGCAGGGAATCCGATAACATAAAGAGCCACTGCCACTTGGCACGTATCAGAGCGAAAAGTGGAAGTATGAAGAGGAAGTGTAGTAGAACGGAGAGGGAGAAAAACAACAGGGAGTGATGAAACAAGAGGAACCAGAGTTGCTGACTTACTCACAGGACGGACAAAGAGAAGAAGAAAGAGCCAAAGAAAGAAAGAACCGAAAGTTCCAGCTAAGGGAAAGAAAATAACCCTGTTCTCCTGTGTGTGTCTGGGTTGATGACCTAAATTGTCAGCCTGCATTCACTTTTGTTTAACGTGTGCGCCTGAAGCCAATCCCTTGCTCTGTGTAAGGTTGTTAGTTAAATGTTACCCACATGTGCAACATTGATTAAACCTATCCACCAACACGTGAACTCGCACAGCCAATGTTTCATGTTCCAGTCCCCATGACAGTAAACATCCTGCAGATGTGCACCTTGAGGAAAAACACTGATTACAGGGGTACTGTTCTGCTGCTGACCTCTGACCTCCCTGGGGAGCGGTTTCGAGAAAAAAAAGAGGGTTTTCTCTTTCAAAGTCATAACGTAACTACTGAATATTACAACAGTAGGGAAGAGCTAGTAGAAATGATTTACTTATTATTTACTGACCTTTTGTAAGAGACTGGAGGACATAAAGGCCCTGACACACCAAGGCCATCGATGGATGTTTGGCTGCCTTTGAGCATCTGGCTGACCATCAGCTGTAGTCGTTTGCGTCGTGTGCAGCCCAATTGGCACTAATAGGTTGGCCCATATTGCTTTTTGTTCATTGTGCATGTAAAATCCATGATTGTATTTACAAAGTGGATATAGTCACCCCGACGTCACCCTTTGGTTTGTAGACTGCGGTTTTGAAGCCTGGAGTTTGGGACTCTGGTCGTCGCCATCTTTTTTTTGTTCATGCAACCAGAAGCGTCACGAGAGGATGAAGTACAACCGAACGCTGAATAAGACATTTTTAGATGACCATGTGTACAATCAAGGGAGAAGTAGGGTCATTTCCTCATGGACTTCTATACAATCAGACTTATTTGATCAACCGGAGGAGTCGCCCTCCGAAGGGCCATTAGAAAGAATGCAGGTTTAAGATACTTCCGCGTTAGCTTCACTTTTTGCTGTCCGTCATTTTGACCGACAGGGTTGTAAATATACTTTAAAAATCAATTATTGCCCGCATTTTAAAAGGATAATAAGACATAGGCTAAAGGAGTATTTAAAGGCAGAGCCTGTGATTCTATCCAATACAGTTTTCGTCAAATTAAGGGAATATCTCGTCACTAGCTCAGCGGTCCCCAACCTTTTTTGCGCCACGGACCGGTTTCGTGTAAGAAACCGATCACGGACCGGCCTTCAAGGTGTGGGCGATAAATATGACGTAATAAATATGACGTAATAAAATTGAAGAAAAAAAACGGCATAAAAACAAATCAAAGTACATAAATAATACAATTCACCATTACACCGAATTATCGCCACATATTCTGCAGAGCGTGAGAATCACCTGTAGGATGAACCGTATTTTAAGTAGGACTCCTGATCTTGTCTTTTAAATGCAGCTTTCTTCTTCTTGGAAGTTGTAGGCTCTTCTTCTTCTTCTGTCTCCTCATTGGTTCTTTCCCCCTTTAGAAGCTCTCCAAAGACCTTTGTTTTTACTCATTTTTACTTGCTTGTGGGCTTAATGTTTGGGGTAACGTGTCACGTGACCGAGACGAGCTCAGACGAACAGGCGGATTTATCCGGTAATTTTTCAAAAATAAAACATCTTTCAGACCGTGATAATCAATCAAATATTTTTTTCATTCATTCTTTCTGTGAGGCCCGGAACCAAGGAACCCACGGACCGGTACCGGTCCGCGGCCCGGTGGTTGGGGACCGCTGGTCTAGCTGTCCGTTTTGTATGTGTGTAATGACAAAAAAATCCGGTCCGTATGACCACTTCATATGTCAACACACTCAAAGCAGATAACAACTTCTCATGGACATTTTTATTTAGTTCTGAAGGCTCAACCCACGCTCTGAAACCACTCTGCAGACTGCGCTAAGCAGACTCTCTGAACGTGGGGATTTCCCAATCCAGCAAGCATTTACTTCCCCGGGAGGAAATCCGGCAGCATACGCACCTTTTGGACCGCCATCGCTCTGCGACCTTGTCATTGTTAAAAACAAATTCAGTCAATGACTGGTCAAACACAAGCTTCAGGCTGTTGGTACTTGGGTGGTGCTTCATTCACACCTTAAACAAGCACTCGGTGGCAATTATATTACATAGTGTTTATAGATGTTATAAAATTCGGGTGTGAAAATTGCATGTCAAACAATGCTTTGCCTTTGTCTAATATACCTTGTTTTCACGGTACTTCAGATACAGTAATGTAGTCACGGGACTTTAGGTTGTTGATTAAGGTCCAGAGTTTAGTTCTTGTGGCCCCTAAGTTGAAACCTGGAACTATTTCTTTCACCTCCCCCCGATGTCAGTGCAAATCTCGATGCCAGTTGCACCTGTATGTATCCGAGTATGTCACGAGACTGGTTCATCAGATACACTGCGCATTAGAATTGTTGGTTAGTCTTTGTTTGTGACGGCGGCCCTTCAGGTTCCATTTGTAGCTTCCGAATGCAGTCCAGACTATGAAGTCATCAGTTTGTGTGATTCAGGGACACAACATTCAGTATGTGCTCGTCAGCTGGATGCTGGCAGAAGTCTTTGCAGCGGGTTCACGTGCAACTTTTAGATGAAGATGGGACGTGACGTGATGGGTCAGCCTTTGCAGCGCTACATCTTTGAGGTTAGTTTGGTATGTCAGTGCCCTCATATAAGAGGATATGGGTTATAATTCAGGTTGCCTGGTACTAAATATACAGCTGAGATTAAATTAGCTGCTTTGACGGTGCATCCAGACTACCAGAGGCTAAGCAGGACTCCAGACTCCGAAATAAAGACATTTTGAGGACAGACAAAATTCCTCTTGGCCATGGCAACAGCCCAGAGGTAACAGGTGAGGAGGGAGGGAGGGAGGGGGAAGCAACCTGGCTCAGGTTAAACACATTAAACGGTAACTCTGAACACAATTAACAGCATCAGGACAAAGGGGAGTGTTGTGTGTGTGGGTGTATTTGCTTTGGTGTGATCATGTGTGTACTCATGTTGTCCCAGATGTGAATGTGTGCGATAGTGTATGGGGTTAAGGCCTCCAAAGCACACGTTCACGTTAGGATGAGTGTATTTGCTCTGTGGGTGTTTGCAGAGTGGAGTACAGCCGAGTCAGGACAAACATGTCCCTGCCACCTCAGCCATACTCGTGTTAAATGTCGGGCTTCCTTTTTCTCTGTCTTTTGTCTCCGTCTCTTCCATCCATCTGTCTCTGATGATGGAGGGGGCACTTACTAACTCGCAGGGAAGTAACAGTTATCATCTGGATGCCGGTTAAGTAAAGTTAAGTAAAAAAAAAGAAAGAAAAAAAACCTAGAGCGTTTTCCTTGCAGAGCGTTTGTCCCGTTACGACCTTGACTCGGTACATTTAATCTTCCGTAAACTCGACACCTTGTTTGGTGTAGAAGTCCGAGGGCCCTTTTGTTGTCATAACCCCGGTGAGTGTAGGCTGTGTTTGCTTTGTGCTCCTATCTTTGGTGTAAAGAAAGTCGCGGCGGGGCCCCGAGTGGTGTTTAACGTCACTGATCCACGAGAAGGGTTTGATACCTCGCCTTCGCTGGAGCTACGTATTTGTGGCGTCACAAATTTTCAGAGTGATCGTCTTCATGTATTGTAGTCTTTGTGATTTCAGGGCGCAAAGTTATTTTACTGATACACAAGTTTCCAATATTGCTGATATACCTGTATTTTAAAGGTGGCTGTGAGTCATAAAAATTAGTTAGTGCAGTTAATAGAAGCAGGAAACAGATTTGTCCTTAGGAGGCTTGTGTGAGTGATTCAGGCGAACTCCATTCAGGAGACTCGTGTGCGATTAGTCTGCTTCATAATGACACTTTGTAATTAAGTTCACATTATCTCGTTCGACTATGCAATTCAAATTATAGGCCGATATTAATCTAAATGTATTCATATGGCTTATTGATACCACCAATATGTTTTTTTCAATTGGATATAGATGCTATTGGATAACACTACAATACCAATATGAACATCTTCAATGATTTGACCCCCTTCCGTTGCAGTCATCGATGGCCTTGCTGTGGCGAGGCATTTTTCCAAATGGAACCGTCTCCTTTTATTTCAGGTGACACAGCATTAACAGCCCTTGTTATTTGTTACTTGTCCATTTTAGATAGATAGATAGATAGATAGATAGATAGATAGATAGATACTTTATTAATCCCGCAAGGGGACATTTTTTCGGTACAGCAGCATTTTTACATAAGAACAATATATACAACAAATAGAATAGAATAATAATATTAATTTAAATTAACTAACAAAACGAAACAGTAGTGCAAGATGTAGCCAACAACAAACAAAGGTGCTATAGCTGGGTGCCATTAGGTTAGGTTGTGCCAAAATGCCGACTCTTTTACGCACCGATTCATCATGTTTATCCTGGCCAGTTATCAGAAGTCATCAGTTTGCTGAATCGGTCGAGGCGCACTAGTACGAGCCCACCGAACAAAGAAAAGTAAGACAAAGTCAAGATAAGAAAATGTTCTTGCATGAGGTCCAATGTCTTTTTCTGTCACCACATGGAGGAGAATGGTTAAAGCCACACGTGTCCAACGCTCTAACTCCAACTACATTTACCACCAATGGTCACCATGTTTCAAAATGGCGCTGCGTGGCCCATTCGCCGAAGTGCTTCTCTTGGTCAGTCAAGCACGCAAATTTCATATCCACAAAGAGACAAAAACAACCAGCCCTCAAAGCTGATGATGAGTCTGCGCTCTCTAAAACAATGTAGAAAACATGGAGTGGAAAATATATTTCGGAGCACGGGAGCTGTGGAAAGCCATAATAATCAATTACCCACCACGAGCGAGGTCTGGGACATAAATTTCTCAGAGGCAGCCAAATTTAATTTCCTGCCCCATGTTGGTCTGGTAATGCCATGTTAATAGCTTCCTGCTCTCATGCATTACAGCCACACTGCCACACGTGCTCGTCTATTTCCGCCACAGCCCGCCCGCCTGCCCATAAGCTCACTGTCACATGAATGACCTGTTTTCAGCACCCCGAAATGTACACAAAACGCGCACAATTACTATGATCCAGTTGCAGTGATTGACGAGCTCACGCTAGACTGCTCGTGGCGTTCCCACTCATCCTGCCTTTTGGGTGAATTTAGGATTTAAAAAATGAAGCTGAACCCAAAGTTATCAACCAAAGTGCATTTTGCAAATCTACTTTGTAGTTCCGGTTTGACCCTCTGTGCTTACTGTAGTTCTGTGCCTACAAAGAATGATTACAGCACAAATGCTGGGTTCTTCGTCTTCGTTGAATATAATGTGGTTCAACTATGTTTCTGCACTTTTCAGTGTTTAATTGTTTTGGGATTGAGGCCTAATAAATAAAACAATATATATTTTATATAATAATCTATAGATATATAGATATATCTATATAAAGACATATAGATATATCTATATATATATTAAATATAAATATTTATTTATTTATTTATTTATATATATTTATATATATATATATATAAAATATAAATATATTTTTTTTTTATGAGAGATTTTACTGTGATTGACAGGTCGCTACCAGAGCCGTGTTCGATGGCTCTACATCACTTCTCCGCATTCCCATTATAGTAACTATAATAAGTAATAAATTAAAAGTAAAAAAGTTGAGATGGAAACGCCCCTATTCCAAGATGGCGACTGCGAAATCGCCCAAACTCGAGGTTTCATAACGGCAGTCGACGACGTTCACTTCTCACTTACAGTCCGTGGTTAACTGTTATAATAAGCCAAACGAACGATGGCTAAATCTCTGGAAATAATAACACAAAGAATAACACAAATGCACAACAGTGAAATCTGTGTTTTGACGTTGCCGCCGCTGCTCATCTGCCCTGCTGGTGTTCCTGTTCTGTGTTGGTGTGTCTCCGTAGGTGCTTCTGTGTTCTCGTACCTGTGTATGTTCTCTGTTACATCCCCAACATGAAAGCATTGCTGCATCCAAGGGAGCGGCGGGAAGCTTAACCTCTGTGTCCCATGACGATGACTCATCTTTGGCATGATGCTCTTATATAAGCGGGGTGGAGTGTCCTTCTTAAAACCGGGAACAGGGACACCAGATCGTAGGCGGGGGCTTTCTTTTTTTTCACGAAGGCAGGCGAACTGGACTACTTGTATTAACACCTAGCTGGCTGCAACGGAGATGTACAGAGCAACCACATCACCTGCACGTGTGTCAGTCATGATCTTATGTCAGTTGCAATCTGCGCTACATACAATTACGATAACCGTTGTTGTTTTTTTGTTTGTTTTTTTACATCTTGCCTTTTGACTCCCATGATTTTCACAAGTCTGCTCTCCGTGTTTGGACATTTGCAGCAGTTGCGGTACCCTCAACCTTCTCCTTTAGTTTGTGTCTTGAATTGAACCAATAAGTGTTTGTAGTACAATTCGTCATGAACATTAGTCTGTTGTTTTCGAGACAGACTGGTGGTAATGAGGGCTTTGTTTCACCAGGCAGCGGTCCAGATCACGACTTGTGCTCCGTTTGTGACTCACTCCTCTTGAATCGGAGGGGGGTGAGTCGAAGGCGTCCTCAGACCCGGAGCAGGGAAGTGAAGAGAGGGTGGGATCACTGTCGCTGTCTCGTGGTCCCAAAACAATCCACTTCAAGGCCAACAAAGCCGGTTTCCACACCAACGCTGCGAGTCCCGGCCCGTATCTAATGAACACCGAGCAACCTTTTGGAGGAGGCTTTCAACCAAAGCCCTCCACTGGGTCCATTTTTAGCACGAGTGCGGGGACCTGTAACCCCATCAGCGTAAGCGCTGCGTTCTAGAGCCAATGGGACGCAGGACTGAAAACTAAATATTTCACCCTTCACACATTATATAAAACTGTAGATTCATTATCTGCAACTTCTAAATGGCAACAGGTTGGCAGTATTTATTATTTATAATGTTTTATTATTTGAGCCGGTGAGCTCACAGGCTTTGGCCCACAGCAGGTACACTCAGAATCACAAACGGTTTATTGACAGATATTTCACTTTGTTTATTGCGATGCACCAATCACCCAGAATAATAGTTTGCATAAATAAAAAAATAATATAATAATTATTAATAATATAATAATAATACAAATTTAAAAAGAATGAACAAACAAATATATAAAAATATGTTAGAAGATGTCTGTTATTATAGTGTCTGTATTTATTGCGTACAATTGTCAAGGGATGTGTAAATAATAATAACTTTATTTATTTAGCACCTTTCAAAACAGAGTTTACAAAGTGCTTCTACGAAGAAGCAATGCATAGACAAACCAAAACTAGTGAAAATGAATCTTTAAATCGTTAAATCATCGTTTTGTCGGGATTGAGTGTTTTTGGAATACGGTCCCACCTACGCACATGTTCATAATTTCCTCTGATAAAACAATGAACATCTTGCTCTTGGGTATAAGCAATGAGATTGATTAGAGGGAAGATGTTGCACCCCTCTCTCTCTCTCTCTCTCTCTCCCCCTCTCTCTCTCTCTCTCTCTCTCTCTCTCGCCGTCTCTTCGTTACCTCTCTCCACCCCGTTCAGTGCCTGACGATGATGAGTCATCTTTGTTCTTGGTGGGGTTCAGCGACAGTTTCTCGCTCTTTCATCCTGCAGAAGAGGGTCGAGTTCGTCTTCACACCAATACACAGCTTTCCTCTGTCTCACTGTTTGGACCCAGTATCTCATCTATCCCCCATTGATCACCAATAAGAAAAACTGGAGATGGATTACAGTCCAATTCTGCAACTCAAGGTCAGATAGCACTAGCAGGTAGACCTGCCAGGAGGGAGTTACAGTAGTCTAGGCGTGAGATGACCAGAGCCTGGGCCAAAACCTGGACCAGAGCCTGGACCAAAGCCTGGACCAGAACCTGTACCAGAACCTGTACCAGAGCCTGGACCAGTGCCTGTACCAGAGTCTGGACCAGAACCTGTACCAGAGCCTGGACCAGAGCCTGGACCAGAACCTGGACCAGAGTGTGTGTGTGTAATATACTGTTATCTCGGGTTGACACGTGTGTGTTTCTATAAAGGTGCAATTCCAGGCCCCTGTTATTGTAATGGAAAATATACAGTAAGTGTCTGTTTGTGTTTTCATTCTGCAAGTGTGAGCTCCAGTGAGTGAGTTCTATTTATTTGTGTTTTATATTTAGTCGTAGTTATTAATATTTTTATTTATTTTATTTTGTGGTGGAGGTGTTTACTGTCCCCATTCAGTGGTCAGAAATCTCAATCCGCCGCCGAGCAGGATATTTTTGACTGATTGTGTGGGTGGCTGCTGTGCGGATGTCGGAGACAGACAGATAGGGGAGAGAGGAGGAAGGAGGGAGAGAAATAAAGAGGATGTATCCACTTCCTCAAAGCCACAAGAACCATCAGCTCGTCTCTCAGCGTTTTAAAATAACCTCAGACAAAGACCAGATTAGTGGTTCCAGCTAAGTTATGGTTACGCGCGACTGTTTTCCTCGTCGGCACATGTTTCGGTGTGTCAGTTTGTTTGTCCAAAGATGTGAGTGTGAACATCCTTACCTCTCTGTGTGTGTGTGTGTGTGTGTGTGTGTGTGTGTGTGTGTGTGTGTGTGTGTGTGTGTGTGTGCTTGTTTGAGGAGCTACATTGCGGGTGTTGATTGAGCCCCGGGGTACGTGACAATTAGGTTGCGAGAGAGATGAATGGGAAAATGAATCCTCTGATGTGGTGTCTTGGCAACACAGACAGGAAACGGAGCCGTCAGTGACTTCAGATCTCTTGCCAGTTTTACCTGCCAGCTGACTTCCTGTTAAAGGTTAAAGGTTAAAGGTCGGGGGGCAGAAGATATTACCACACAGGAGGCAGGTTGATTCGGTCTGTACATAGAGCACTGCTACTGCTATTAGTACTACTAGTACTAACACCACTGTTCCCTCTTCTGTTAGTACTGCAAATACCATTGTTTCTGCTACTAAAGGCCCACTGAACATTTTAAAGTACTCCTATTTGTTTGAGTTTGTGGTCTTGATCGCTAGTTTCAAGTCTTCTTCAATACAGCATGATGTCCATTTAGTAAATATTTTTTTTTTACGATAAAGCAGGGTATGCTTTAGGGCGGGGCTACCTTATGATTGACAGGTTGCGCTACCAGAGCCGTATATATGCCGTCTCTACGTCACTCCTCCGCGGCTTCTGTTCACTAGTTGCAAAAATCCAAGATGGCGACGGCCAAAATGGCAAACTTGAGGCTTAAAAAGCAAAGTCCACAAACCAAGGGGTGACGTCATGACAGCTACGTCCACTTCTTATACTGTCTATGCCGAAACACACACCAAAACTGTGATGACGCCTCTACTCCGACCTTGTTTCGATTATTAGAGTGTCAAATGAGGACCCATCGACAAAAGGCCGTTTGAGTGGAGGGAGCTGAATGGAATAAAAACTAAGAATTTCTCTCTCCAGGACTACAGGAGCATCAATTGACGAGCATTAAATGAGGCATTCTGTTTAAAGCTTCCAGTGCGTTTGTGCCTTAACACTTCTACTACTTTGACTACTGCAACTAAAACTGATACATCTTGTGGTACATTTACTAATACTTATACTATGATTAAGTGGGCATTCAGACCGAAAACTATTGGTTGGAGTGTGTGGTTTCAAGTACCCGTGAGACAATGAAATATGATCCAGGAAGTCCGGTTTCTCCATTAAATCCATGAGTTTGAAGCTTATCAAACGCCAACAATCTGCACAGCAGTTTATGAAACTATGAGACAAGAAACTGCGACAGAAATCTGTTACAATCATTTTATCTTTCATTATGAAGATCGCGGGGGAAGCAGCAGAAATACAGCTTTCATGTTACAAAGTAATCCACCAGGAATGGGTTCAACTTTTATTTTTACCAGACAATCCTGTGTTCTTTAAGCAGGGACTCTGTCTTGGCATCAATGGAGTGGCCCCATTGAAATGAGGGTACTTTGTTTTTAACACGGGGCTAATGGCCGTATGAACTCTGGCCCTCAGACTGACGGTAATCCACCGTTTTCTTGTTTCCTGTGATTTCATGCAGCGGTGTCGTCTGAAGGGGTCATTTTAGTTTTCGTTCCACATCTGTAATGCAATTTGTTGTGTTTTTAAAACGTCACATAAACATGTGATGAACACTAAAAGGCATGAATTGAATCGAATTGCTGTTATAGAGAGATGTGACGCTACATTGTACCGTTGATAATTCTTCATTTCCCGTCTTCTCTCGCAGCCTTGGCAGACTGAACCCTGCTTATAAAAGCTGACTTTTGGGACACGTGAGTTCACTTTGGGTAACGATCTGGAGCAAGTACGAGAGGTGGAGGGATACCTACAAGAAGTAGTTGGGCTCACATTTACACAAAGCCCGCTGTGGAGTCGGACCGAGCTCAAGAGCTTATCCTCTACGTGACCGTGTGTCGGGACGAGCAGGGCCCAGACTGCTGTTAGTAATCAAGGGAAGAATTCTGGAGAGTGACTCCAGCTGTGTGTGTTTGTGTTTGGGTGTGCGCTTGTGTTTGGGTATGCGGCGCTATGGTGTGTCCATCGTTTGGTCCGGATGGCAGCCAATAGTGCTTGTGCGTACGCGCCACTATTGATGTTTGCTTGGAATGCGTTCGTGTCCAGAGGGCAACCATGTGCGAGATAGTGTTGGTCTGCAAAAAATAGAAAAGTGAAACCAGGGGGTGGGGGGGGGGGGCGAAGGATCAGAGCCGGCTAATGCCTCCTTTGATTTTTGATTTTCTTTTAACAAGGACTTCCTGCCTCCATGGAGCCTGGTTTATTAGCGGCATTACATTGCGTCCTGTGACCAGGAAACGCTCCCTTAACATCACAGGACCAATTTCAGCTCCACACCAACCGTCTAATACAGGAAGGGAGGGGCGAGGTTACTTGATGGGCACAGGCTATGGACTTAGGCTACATCCACACGACTACGTCTTTTCTTTTAAATCAGCCTCCGTCCAGACGAGCATTTTAGCGTCGTTTCAGAAATAATCTTAATAATCGTCCACATTACCGCGCCCTGAAAAACGCATATCACATGACCTGGGGCTGAGCATGTAGCCAGTAGCAGCATTATAAAATGCAGAATTTAACTGCGCAACAGTTGCTAACATAGACAACAAAACCAGCAAAAGCTGTAATCCGTTATCAGTTGAAATGAACCACTGGTAGCCGAGGCTAATGTCGTTTGTTTTCTTTTATAAAAACATACCTAAAATTATTTCTGCTTTTCTTTTCTTTTCTTTTCTTTTTTGCCTAGGTCGAAAGGCATCTCTTGTAAATGGTTTCCTACGTATTTCTTTTCATAAAATTTTTCCATTTTGATCAATTCAAGACATTACACAATACAATGAGTGTGCAATCAATCAAACTGAATCAACGCCATCATATCAGAAGTCGGTGACACAAGAGTGGCCAATTTCTGATTTCTGATCAAAATAGTGCTCAGCCACAGCGCTGACTCACCAGCATGCTGGTTGATTTTCTTTTTACATCTTTTAGAATTGAATTCAAATTCATCACGCTCACCACTCATAGCCTCCCAGATAAAGCCGTGCTGTTGTGTCATCGCGACATACTGGATAAAAAGGCCCAAGCAGTGGTTTATTCTCCTCTCTCATAACAGAAGCAGCTTGCCAGTTGCTAATAGTCCGTTTCCTTGAAGCTGAAGGAGCTCACAAATATGAATTATTGAACAGTGTGATTGTGTGTTTTCACACTGTTCAGAAAGAACTGGAAAGAGATGTGTGTTTCTGCCTGATTGACGTTGTGTAATCACCTTTTTGATTAGAAATGTGAGAACGGGACGATATTACAAGTACAAGTAAGGCAGTAAACATCACGCAGCGTAGATATACTTCTGTAAAGACCAGAATACTGTTTATATGTTTGGTTCCAGAAACGTGCCAGAAGGGGAGATTTAAAAGCCAGAAATATCTGCCCCTTGCCAACGAGTGCCAATGTCCCAATCAGAATCAGGTCTGTAGTTTCCCTTCCACACATGCAGCCCACAACGGGAGATTGTTCTCGCCACGCGCATTCTCACCATCGGGAAATACTCCATTTTTGGAGTGCAGTGTGCGGGAGGCCGGATGTGAAGTGGATCACGTAGCCGGTTCGTGATTTGGTCATAAACAACAGAGTCTCGTGGCCCCTTGAGTTAGTCTGAAGAGTTTGGCTAAAGGCCTGATACGTTTCAGGGTTGCAGTGCGAAATGTGTGGAAAGGGCGATGGAGTTATTTACATCCACCAACAATTTGATCAAACCCCAGCAGACGCACACATTGGCCCCGGAAAGCATTCAAATCCCTCACTTATATAAATTAGAGATTTAATACATTTGCACACACAAAAAAATCCATTTTGAATTCAAGCTTTAATGAGATGGCGTGTGTTACTTCTTTTATTAAGAGTACATATCCATCCCAATTGCATTTCACTGGGAGTATCCGTGTGGCTCCGCCCATCGTTGCACTGCTTATACTGGTAAAGAAGCCAGCTCTAAAACAAAGATTCATGGGAACAATGTCCAACTTATCCGACTTTTACCAGGTTGTTTTTGCCCTTTTTGCTTCTCAGAAGCACTGATATCTTAAAAAACATTTAAATAATAATTATTACTAGCCCATAGATAGGTACCAAACCTTACCGACAACTAATATCACATAACCCTAATCTACACCTCTAATGTCAAGACATGATTATCTTACCGTTCATCGTGGACAAGAAGATTCCTGTTTAGCTATTCAGCATTGGTTATTCTCCCCCAGTGGTTTTTGCTGACATGCACAGTTTCCACCTTGAACAGCTCTCGTTCCAAGAGGTTTTTCTTCCCATTCATTCCCATTTAGAATACATCCAATGACCCCACAACACGTTGGTTATTTAAGTGTCACTGTATGGAGTTTGTGCAGTCACGCTCTCACCTGTTAAGTAGTGCTCATGATACTGGTTTGTGGTCAGCATGTACACAGCTCAGTGTGAACACTAACCGTGACGAGGCTCGAGGGCCCATCTGTGTGCTCTCCAGCGGACCACTTACCTGCAGCAGGACGTGTGGAGCACAAGAGTCACGTCTACTCAAAATGTTGTAAGTGCTGTGGTAAATCTGCTGAGGTCGGGCGTTTGCAATAACCCGTCATCGGGTAGCCTCTCCCGCTCCGCGTCTGAGTCGACGCGTCACCGTTTATTGATGATCTAGTATGTCTGTCACCAAACGCTCTGCGGCGAGCCCCTTTATCCCTCAGAGTCCAGTGTTGCGCAATAGTCCTTCCGTTGGCGAGGCCACGTGGAGACAACGTAGGACATTGTTGCCTCACTATCATCACTGACCTCCCGCCCCCGCCCCTTTATTATCACAGCGGCTAGTTCTCCGCTCGGCTTTGCCACCCCGGCCCAAACACCCACTCATCTCCCATCGCACAGGAAAAAAAAAAAAAACCTGGCTGGCGTCACGCCATCGCCACATTCCCGCCACAGCGAGCCGTGACCCCTGACATTCCACGGAGCTTAGTAGAGATGAGTGGAGTAAAGATGACCGTTACAACTATGAGGTTCTTGTTTTCTGTGTCTTGTTTTAGCACCGTGAGCCTCAGTCGTGTGCATTTTCCAGCACGGAGTCCTTATGGAGATTATTTCTAATATGCTGGACGTAACGGGGTCGTTAGTCAGGACATTTGATTAAGTGAACCAGCGTGACTGTAGATCTGCTCGTTCACATGATTTGGCACGCTCTCCCGCTCACCCGGTCGTGTACATAGCTACCGACGAACACGTTGACGTGCCTCTGACTTTTTTTTTTTTACTTATTTTTGTCGCGTAATTCTCAAGACAGTCACACGTTACGCTTCCCTTTTGAAAACTTTTGATGTGCCGCGTTCTCTGCCGATGCTGCTGTCGGGATCATTAGCTTCATAAAAGAGTGTGCGTGTGCGTGTGCGTGTGCGTGTGCGTGTGCGTGTGCGTGTGTACTGATTTTTACTCGGCTCAGCCAGGGTACCCTGCCTGTTAAATGTTTGATTGCACCCAAACTTCCTGGCGGAGGGGGGGTGGGTTGCACGTGGAGGTCTGCATCTGCCGAGTGTAAATGAGCTGAGCAGATGTTGGCCAGATGTGGCCTGGGAGGAAGGGGGAGGCTGGAGGGATAAAGAGAGAAGAAAATAAAGAGAGAAATGAGCGGAGATAGCAAGAGAGACTCGCCATCCGCACACTGACAGCTTTGTTCACCTCCACTCAGGAGTTAAGAGTAACTCACCCCCCTCCTAACCTCACACACACACACACACACACACACACACACACACACACACACACACGCTCCTTCTTTCCTCTCCTCTCCTCTCCTCTCCTCCCTCCATCCCTCCTTCCTCTCCTGCCTCCCTCCACGCTCTCTTTGA
Organism: Ophiodon elongatus; assembly: GCA_016806645.1. NCBI lineage: Eukaryota > Metazoa > Chordata > Actinopteri > Perciformes > Hexagrammidae > Ophiodon > Ophiodon elongatus. The sequence goes on along the minus strand of JACSYO010001241.1, from coordinate 721,820 downwards.
AGTGAGGACAGTGCGCAGGAAGCGAGCCGGAATCGATTGCTCCATGCATTAGGCCAGGAATGTGTGACACCCTCCTCCTCTTCACCCTCCTCCTCCTCCTCTTCCTTCCTCCTCCGTCCTCCTGACACATCCCTCAATTATTCCCCTTCTGCTCCTCTTCGTGCACCACACCACCTGCCCCCCCCCCCACCCCCCATCCCTGTACCCGCTCCACCTTCTATACAAGACCCTATTATCATTTTGGGGCGGAAGCCCGACTTTTCTTCTCTCTGTGCTGTTTTTGAGAAAGTGTGTGTGATCGCTGATCTGAAGCAAATGTAGAGCGATAAATCAGTCGTTCATTATTATCATCTCCGCCAGGAAATTATGTATTCTTTCGTGTGTGTGTGTGTGTGTGTGTGTGTGTGTAAATTGTTCCTCTCTTGATTTGCATGCCTAGATAGGTTAATGGCTAGTTAGCTGTTAGCTAACTGGCGGGCTGCAGAGTCCTGCAGTGTGTTTGGCTCACAGAGCTAACAGCTAATAATCATTTCGTAATTGATCAATTATGTCATTTATCAACCAAAAATGCCAGATATTCTCAAATGGGAGCATTTGCTGCTTTTCTCTGCTTTAAATATCTTTGAGTTTTTTACTCTTCGTAGGATGAAAACAAGCAATTTGAAGACGTCACCCATGGCTCTGGGTAATCATTATAAACCAAGTGACTAATTGAAAACAGATTAATGGATTCATAGTAATAATGGTCATTACTTGCAGTCTGTATTCAAAGTGGAACAAAAGAATAATGCAAGTGAGTGGCTAAGGAGCTTAGATGGCTCTGGTAACAAACTGTGTATCTCCTTTAGCCCGAATAAATGTATTTACTTCACTCAGTTTGGGAAACTGTAATGTATTTGTTTTGACTTGCATGTCATACTAGTTGAAAAGTCGAAGCAGAAGTCTACGGGGCTTGTTTTAATTATATTTTATTTTGCAAATAGAGAATAATGTCAAAATAAATCAAGTTGAAAGTACAGCATATGCGCTAACGCTAGCGGTTTGATTTATTCTAAAAAAGTTCAACAAATATTCTTGACATTTTATCTTTATTCTAGAAATAGTATATGTTTTATTCTCAACATTTCTACTTAATTATCAAAACAGTTATTTCAACTTTATTCTCAAAATGCAAATAAATAGAAAAAAACGTCCTTCTCTGATAATTTTTTTTCTCACACGCTTCCGTAGAAGTGCTGAAAATGCTAGTTTGAATTTCAAACTCCAATATATGTTGTTAGGAATCCACCAGTAGAAGAAAGAGCCTGTAGTGTGCAGCTTCTGTTTTTCATGTTGGAAACTATTTAAAAGTCATGCTCGGTCGTCTCTGCCCAGATAATTGATGAACGTGGAAAATGTGTTCCCCTGTTAAACTGAACATAATGTTCTCTCCCTTTTGTTCGTTCATCCCACCATCTGTTTTCCTTTTTTACTCGTGAAAATAAATATAATTTTGTCCTCTCTCAATAAAAGTGAAGGTCAAATAAAAAAAAAAAAAAAAAAAGTAGATTTCCTGCGCCGGGCTGTGTGGCTCTTCCCGCCTCAGAGAGCAAACGACCTCGTGAACTTGCAGCAAGTCAGCCGGTCGGTCACAGAGTCTGTCGTTCGGTCGGGTATCCAGACGCGTGAGTCATCCTTCAGTCTGCCGAGTTCCAACAAGCTCAAGGTCGACTCCTCCGACGGAACAAAGACACGGGAAGGATGTTGGCTAAACCTGCATGGCGTTATGTATCAGCAGCACACGTTAGCCAGGTGGATTAAAGGTCTGATCCCCGTACGCTTCACACAGCACGAGTTGGGTGTGAAGGGATCCGATTATTATGCTGTTATTAGTCATATCGGGCTCACACTTCAAGATTAATCTTCTACCTTCACTTTAACGTCTTTGAATGCTCACACTCAGTTCTGTCACGATTACTGCTTTTGTTGGACGATATATATATATATATAATATATATTGCCCCGGAAATAATTGCGGTAAATAATATTAATACGTTTTCAAAGACGTAAAATCACACAATTAAAAAATAAATGAAGTTGAATAAATCGGGAACAAAAAATGATCAAGATTACGTCCATTTATCTTGCAATAACTCGATTAATTTAAAAATGATTGAGGTTATGTCCATATATCGTACGATTACGTAAAAATAATCACGATTACGTCCATTTATCTTGCAATAATAAGTCAATTAACGTATTACCATTATAACCGTTATAATCCTATATCGTAGGATTAGTTGTTTGGTGAGTTGGTTTTAATGGCGTGTCCTCAATTGGATGTCGAGGTGTTACGATGCTGATTTGATTCAGTGTGTTTTTGATGTGAGAAAGATTCATGGCAGAGCTGAGAGAAGCGCAGATGTCAAAGAAACCATCCGCACAAATATATGGGAGATTCAGCTCTCTCTCTCTCTCTCTCTCTCTCTCTCTCTCTCTCTCTCTCTCTCTCTCTCTCTCTCTCGTTTCCATCTGCAGCCATTAAACTGTCGAACAAACTTGACGCCCGCGCAGGCCGCCGCCGCCGCCGCCGGTCACCACGCCAACGGATTGCCGGCGCGTCACGTGGCCAGTTCAGGAGTGGGAGGATGGATGGGAGGCGAAAGCACCAGCAGGGCAGGTAAACCCGTCTGGAGCCAGACTGTAGACGGCGGGGGAGGAAGAGGAAGGAGAGAGGAGGAGGAAGAGGAAGAGGAAGAGGAGGGGGGGGAGGAGGAGGCGAGAGGGCAGACGCACCCATTGGAAGTTCTCTCCGGTCATCCATCGGGTCTGGACTCTACGCTGCAGCACATTGTTCAACAGTTGGATATTCTCACGCAGGTCAGTTGTTAGTAAAGCTCCAAACGTTCGTCTCTAGATACTGTTGGGGTGTGAAACCCCCCTATAAACAAATTACAAAAATAGAGACATTAATATAAAAGGCCAACGGGTGAATGTTGAAATGTAATAATCCTCTCCCTGAAGGGTTTAATCAGGTCACATTTACAAAATGTCTTTGATGCGAGATCTAGATTGTAATCTGATGTATTTCTTCCTAAGGAAGTCGGTCAAAGCAGGTTTTTAATCCGCTCGCAGCATGAAATCTATTTTTTCTCTCCTTTTTAAAAGGACTCTGGCGCTCCCTAAACACTACCGCTTCTGTCCACAGGGACCGCCAAAATCAACACAGAATTAAAAATTATTCTTTGAATATCCATCCAAGTTTGAGAGGTGGAGTATACAACGCAAACTACCTCGTTGACACATAAAACATTTTTTTTTTTAAAAAGTCCTGATGTGTCGTAATGTTTTCCGATTTCACGTCTCACGTATTAACCAACGGCAAAGAAACACATTTGGGGTTTGCTCTGCATTTGTCCCCAAAAAAAACACCTTGCGGGTGGATTTATTTTGTGTTTGAGATAAAGTGGCCGACCTGAAGAAATGATTTGTCCATCTTCTGCTTTCCGTCTTTTTAAAAAAAAAAAGAAGTGATAATTCATGAAAAATGAAGCGTAATGAACTGTAGAACCATGTCGTCATTATCCATATTTTATTGAAAAAGAGGCTTTTAAAGAGTTCTTTAATCAGAACCGTGCTGATGAGCAGCTCTGATGAGCTTCTGTCTCTCTTCAGCTCTGAAGTTATTTTTCCATCACGGCGACCGGGTTGATTTCAAGGCTCTGCTCTTCATATTTTCTACTTATAATTATTCAATGGCTGCTTTATAATTATTGTAACCCCCCCCCCCCCCCCCCCCCTTCCTCCTCCTCCTCCTCCTCCTCCTCCTCCTCCTCCTCCTCCTCCTCTTCCTCTTCTTCCTCCTCAAACATGAAGACTGTCTCGGTGCTGGAGGAGCGTCTCACCCTGACGGAGGACAAGCTGAAGGAGTGTCTCCTCAACCAATCCCAGATCCTCAAGGAGGCGCGATCGTCGGCGGCGAGGCGGAGGTCGGAGAGCGGAGAGGAGACGGACGGATGACCCGTCCGTCTCCCTGGAGGACGAACACACCGACTGAAGCACAGACACGCAGACTGAGTTGTGCTGCTGGACGTGTGTGTGTGTGTGTGTGTGTGTGTGCGCACATATGTGTGTCTGCGTGTCATTAAAAAATGTCCACCATGGTGGTCTCTCTCAGGGGTCAGTGGGTTTATCAGGATTTGTGTGTGTGATATTTTCTTCATGTCTTTCGTCACCTCTTAAGGATATCCAGCTGTACAGCCAATCACAGTCTGGCGGGGACATTCCATTTGTGTGTGTGTGTGTGTGTGTGTGGGTACTTGTACAGCTATCTTTGTGAGGACCATTGTGTGTTATAGAACTTCAGAGTGAGGACATGTTTGGAAAGTGAGGACATTAGGGTTGGGGTCAGGCATTTAGTTGTGATGAGTAGGGTACCGGGCTAGGGCGTGCTTTATGTCAATCAGTGTCCTCATAAAGATAGAAGTACAAGGTTGTGTGTGTGTGTGTGTGTGTGTGTGTGTGTGTGTGTGTGTGTGTGTGTGTGTGTGTGTGTGTGTGTGTTGTTATGGATGTTATGTCCAATCGGGACAGCTGCAGCTATGAAAACAGACGGTGCTTGTCTGTTGTATGACCTCCCTGTGTGTGTGTGTGTGTGTGTGTGTGTGTGTGTGTGTGTGAGAGTGAGAGAGAGAGAGAGAGAGAGTGTTTACACATGTGCATTTGAGTATTAGCGCGTCTTAGCTATAGCTTCTGCAATTACATCTTTGATTGTAATCTTTTTTGTAATTTCAAAACGTGTTTCGCATTGCCTCATGTATAATTTATATAAATAAATTAAAAACTGTATTGCACTAATGTTATTACTGTATTACATACGTCGAGATATATATGAATTTAGACTCTTTACATTTTGAGCACAGTGGAATTAAACACTTTCAAATAATTCCAAGACCATCTTGTTTTTATGGGTCAGAAATAGTTTTTGTGCTCCGAAGTTTAATTGAGAAGTTGTTCCTTTTATTCTGATAGTTAATACCAGTTAAATTTTTTTATTTATTTGGACTGGTCACTATATGGAATCCCAATACGGGCCGCGAAATTTAGAAATAATGTAAAAATCTGTGAATGATAATTGGAAATGTGTTTATTTACTAATTGAAAACGAGGAATCTATTTTGAACTTTTCCCTTAACTGGAAGTGAGACGCGAGCGTTAATTACTGAATCAAAATAGTTTTCACGTCGGCTCCACGGGAAGAAATCAAGTGTTTTGTATCGAGTCGTTTACTTTATTTCCTTTTATATTTTAGAGTGTAGAGACGGTGGAATAAGTAACAGACATACAGCCGGGTAGTTGTATGATTTAAGCTTCACGAAAACGTGATTAAAAAAAGAGATGTGAAGCGTATAAAAATGCACAGATACCTCCTTCCTTTGTGGATTCATACAATTAATGAAATGGAAGTGAATCTGTTCCAGAACAGGACCCCCTCCTCTCTCCCCCCAAAGAAATGCATGACAAAAATTATTCATATGATGAATTTTGTTGTGGATTACTTTGCTTTTGATGTATATCAAATGCGTTTCAAATGTGTCTGCATGGGGGAGGAAATGTTTCAATGATCATTTCAAGCCGAACCCTTACGTTCGAGTAGTTTTGTTGCTTAAACCCAAGGAAGAAGTTTTGTTGTTGTTGTTCTTGTTGTTTATTTTGACTTCACAATGTTAACCACGTGTTTCAAACTGTGTCCGGACGAAATACGATCCCCTTAAAACAGAACTGAGAGTGTCGTTAACTCGTATGGAAACCTATTTTGAAGGACACCGGATTGCACGATTTAATAATAAGTGTATATCTTGAGAGATACTAAGTCAGAATTAAGAGATATTACGCTTTTGTTTGCTCAAGAATTCACCATCATGACTTTGTATCAAGTGAGATTTTCATATATCATAAAAATATAGACATTTTCATGACTGCTAGCTTCATGATCATTTTGGTCTCGCTGGGCTTCCATACATGTAACTCTTGCTTGTTATCTGGTAGAACTCGTCCACGTGATTCGTGTCACGCCGCCTCCTGTCTCCACCAGCGACTGTGAAATGTTTTGGCTTGCTCTCGCCCGGCGTGGAGACTTTAGCTGTTTATGTTTTTCCTGCGGCGGAGATGTGGCGCGCGGTCGAGAGGAAGCAGTAAAAGAAAAAAGAAAAAAGAAGAAGCCACACAAAGGGAGAGCTCTCCGCTGGCTGCTGTTTGCTCTCCCCACCACATCCTTCGCTTCCTCTCTGGCTTTACGGGTCGTCCTCCTCCTCCTCATCCTCCTCCTCCTCCTCCTCCATCTTTTGCTCTCTCCTGGTTACATAAAGTGGTGCGGCCTGCTGAGATGTTGGACCAAATCCAGTTCACCCACTTCAAAGAGGAGACTGTTGGAATGAATGGTGGAGGACCTGAGGTTTCATGCGCCATTAAAAAGACAAGATGCATAAAAAGTGTGAAGTACAGAACGAGAAACGTCGATTTCCAAAGAAATTGAAATAGATTTTGAGCAACAACCGCCTGTTTCCACATCTATGTTGTAATATTCCCACAGTACTTGTTTTACAGAGCTCACTAACGTTTTTCTTCCTGTACTTACTCACATTTACTGGGTTTTTTTTTTTCAGTACAAGTTTCTAGTTTCTCACGTTGAAATATGCTTTTGTTTCTTAAAATCTCAATTAAATAATTTTCCTGAATTCATCGAACTAATGTTGTGGATTGGACTTATAAAGCTAGCAAAAAGGCAGGTATTGATATGTCAAAATACATTTTGGAATTGACCTTGACTCAAGGTCCACTTACTCATTCGTTCCGGAGCTCTTGACCATATCACATGGTCTTGAAAAGCTCCAGAAAGAGCCACTAAGTGGCCCTTGAGCTGAGATGGTTTTGTCAGCCTTTCAGAAGGTCAAGCCCGGACTTGCAAGCTAAACTTTTGAACCAAAATGGAGGGAAAGTTCTTTAAAGGTGCTAAATTTGAAATTCTATTGCCTCCAAACGGCTCTCAACGCGACAACAGCTGAGCCGGCGGCTAGCGGCTAGCGGCTAGCGGCTAACAGCGCGAACAGTGTGAATGACGGCAACAGTGCTAATAGAGCTAACAGTGTTTACCTGAGCGGGAAGCGGAGGGCGGGTGCTACGCTTCCGCTTCTATGCTGTCTGTCGTGACGGTGCTATCAGCTGTAACCGCTTTTATAACCGCCGTTATGAGAGCAGCGCAGAGCAGCGGCCATGAGCTAATCAATGTAGCACGCTCACATGCACTAAAAGGTACGTGTGAACGTCCCCCGCTATGTCAGCAAAGCACAGAGGAGCTTTGCTTACAACACACACAGAGCTGCTGTATTGATGCTCTGGATATTATATAAAGAACCTTTGAAGTGCTCAAAAGAATAAAAAGTATTTAACATTTTTAAAACACACCGAACGCCATACAAATTGATTTCTAAAAACTGTATGTGAACTCTTCTTGTAAAACTGAACCTTCAAAGCGACTCCTAGAAGAAATGCGACTCAGCCGAGATGACCTCACTTGTTAAGTGACATTTAACAACCAATCTCCACCTCCGACGCAATCTCATTAAGTGAACACAGGCCTTGTTTTACAGTACACACACACACACACACACACACACACACACACACAGGTTTACACTACGCTGGTGTGTGTGTCTTCAGTGCTTTGTGAACAGGATCCCCTAACCTGTTAATAGCTTCCTGGAGGCGGGGCTTCCTGTTGATATTGAGGAAGGAGCTCCGGGGCTGGTGACTTCGTGAGAGCTATACTCTTGTTACGTTTCGACAGAAATATGTTGATTTGCTGTGATATTGACTTTTAATCCGATTTCAGTTATCTGTTGGTCTTCGGCTACTGCTGATGTGACAGATGTTTAAACATGAAACTAATGAGCTTGGGAATTTGATTCTCTTTCAGATTGTATCTTAAAGTGTCAGTTCACCCAAATTAAGTTAACGAGTTATTGGTATCTAATTTTAGTTGTATTTGTTCAGGATTTGAGCTATCAGCCTTCCTCCCAACACAATGGTGGTGATTGGAAATTAGTTTGTGGTGTTCACAGCATTGAAAATGACATTTAAGATAAATGAACAGCCTAAACGATGCCTCGGGTACTCTGGATAATCGACAGATTCCTCTGTCAGCAGTTTTCATTGGAACTCTTTTCTACCAAAGAAAATTAATAATAATAATCATAATAAAAACTGTTGGACTGTGATTTGAGTAAACCAGCCCTTCGACTGTTCAACAATGTTTAGAGGATGCTTAAAACTCCCCCTGCAGTTTAATAGGTCAGATAAGACACCCTTCTTCATATATTTAAAATATAGTCTAGAATATTTTTAGTAGTTCTCTGTCAATGTCCTCAGGGGTCCTCGATGTTTTTTCAGGGGTTTTCCCATCCTGACAAATAAACAATTCTGGCTCTTGAGCGCTTCTGTACAAAAATATAACACAACCTTTCTGTGTATGCCATCATTTTACCCCACATGGTAAAGTAAAAAAGGGTTGTTTTTTTTGGGGGGGGGGGGGGTTTCCTGAGTCGATGAGAGGTTCTGGGACAGAGGATGTCGTTGTGTACAGATTGTAAAGCCCTCTGAGGCAAATTTGTAATTTGTGATTTTGAGCTATACAAAAATAAATTGAGTTGAATTGAATTAAAGTCTCATAGCCGGCACACGATGGAAGCCAAACCTTCTCTCTAGCTCCCAACTGAATCAACAGACCATCTCCTCCTCTTCCTCCTCCTCCTCCTCTTCTTCTCTTTCCTGCCGCTTCCTGCCTGTCCCGGGAAAAAAAAACAGGAGGATCATCTTTTCAGAAATTCCCCCTCAACCTCCTTCAGGGGACGAGGCGATAAACGGAGGCCGGGGAACAAAGGAGGAGGGAGTGGAAAGAGAAAGAGGAACGGGAGGAAGACAGGCGGGAGGAGAGGAAGACCCACGCTTATTGAGTTACAGTGAGTCTCACTCTGAACTCAGGATATGGCCTTAACAATAATTGATTGTAGTTTATGTAATGTGCACACCACACAGTGACACCTGTTCAAATAGGTTGCAGAAGGGGAAAGGTAAACAGTGAAACCTGCACACTGCCCAACTAATGGCTCCCCTGTTTGTTTTTTATGTTTGACTTTTCCTCGTCCGGAAAAATGCCGCCTGTTTGCCAGAAGGGGTTTAACAACCTGCTTCCGTTGCTCGTTAAAAACAAAACAAAAAACAAACAGGTTTTTTTTATTTTTACATGATTGGCAGTTAAAGTTGTTGCTGCTGATCTGGTGAAATAAAATCCCTGTTTTCCTGACAGAAGGCGGGAGAGACAGGAAGGGAGGCAGGGGAAGCAGCACTGCTGCAGTAAAATTAGAGGTTTCCTAAAAGGACACACTACCGCTTCTGTCCACAGGGGCCGCCAAACTCCACACGAAAAAAAAGATCCTCTTGGTAGCTTTAAAGCTCAATTTCATGAACTGTCGCTTGATTCAGAAATGGTATTCCAAAAGTCCACTAAGTGTGGGTACTTCTTATGCTGGACGGGTCAAAACAAAACAGGACTTTCACCCAGGAGACCACTATTCATGTCACGTGTGAAACCAAAAGTAAACGTTGACTTTACGCTTGTTATGTGATGTTCCGATAGAAAGTCTGCGAAGGGCGGTTGCTATTTATTTACGCTAGTTACATTGTTACGGTATTCTTTTAACAAAAAACATGTTCTTTTAGTAGTTTTGTTGCCTCGCCACTCGTTTCACAACGTGAAGCTCGTGGCATTAACATTTCTGCAAGCCTGATAAGAGGCTGATATGAGACATGTTTGTATTTTTGGTTCAGAAACGTCGACATTCAACGTACCCCGTGGTTTGCAGGAAACGTACGCCAACATTTATTATGTCGACTCGGTTGACGCCAGTTCAACCACGGAGCGATTTCTAATTCCATGCTGGATTTAAATATTTTTAGAGGCCTCTAAAGGGGTCAAATTCAGAATAATTCAGTTAATCCAGTAATAGAAAAACACACATTCATACATAAGTCTATAAGAGTCAGAATATGTTCCTCTGGGAGAAGTCTTATTGCTGGAAATATGTCATCTCAGTAATTTAATGCACGGGGAGTAAATAATATGAATGTTATTTTAATGTTTTGGTCATTGTTTGGCTACAGCAACCTTATTGTTCTCTTGGTAGATCATTTAAAAAACTGAAAGCAATCCAGCTCAACCAGTAACACCTGCGAGTGACCTTCCCATCATGCCAGGCTCGTCATTAGTCAACTTTATGTGCTGCATTTCCCTCTTGATAATTGCTGCAACAATGAAGTCAAATCGAGGACGCACAACTACAGGAAACACATACTTCTGTTCAGGGACACGCGGCCCCGAGCAGCAGCCCGATGCAGCGAAGCATCCTGGGACACCTTTGCGGACTGGCCTCGGCTTAAACACTCGTGGCCTGTTTTTACAAGGCTTAGCGTGTTGAAAGCTTATCTCCGGTGAAAAGGAGGGGGAGCGGTGGATATAAAAAAAGAGTGAGGGGAAAGAGAGAGCGAGCGCAGGACAGAAAGAAAAAAAGAAGCTGACTTCCGCACGGGGAGAAGGTTCAAAGTGACCTCCGCTCCTGCGTGAGCTGTTTGTTGTCATTCGATCCCTGAGTTGATTTTCTTCTCTCTCTCTCTAGCTCACACACACACTCTCTCTCTCTCTCTCTCTCTCTCTTTCTTCCTGGCTTCCTGTTCCTCTCTTTCACTCACAGGAAACAGGGATGCAGGGTACACAAGGCCTCTGACAACAGGTTCACCCTGTTCCCTTCCTTTGGGGGCCAATAAAATGTTATTTGTTTCTCCTCAAACTTCCTGCATCCTGGACACACCGTGTACTGAACCCTAAATAGTTTTACTTCCACGGCATAAAACCAGCTCGTGTTCATAACAGTGTTAACCGTCCAATAAGCCACAAAAAGTGCTTTTTACTAATACCAATCCTTTTCTCGGAAAAAAAACGAATTAACTGTGTTAAGCACTGGACGTCTACTCGCATACTTTTGTTTAAGATATTTACATAACACGTCCAGTGACCGTGGAATGTTTTCTGTGTGCTGCTGCCACCACAGGGAGCAAACAGCTATCTTAATTTCCTCAGAGCGCTTCATTTGCATCGGTCAAAAAAGAGGTCGGGAGACTTGTTTCCGTGTATCGGCTACATTTGGTTTCAACTAGATGTGTCACTTACAAAATTGGCCTGGATTAAACGCACACATTCACTTTATTTAAAGCTCACGACACGGTTATATTTAAAGTTTTACTCGTTTTCTTTTTAAGAACTGGAGAGATTTGGATATAGATGCATGTTTGAAGCTTTGATTCTACACCATAAAAACTTAAAAATAAAATACCAAACGCTAGTTTCCAATCAACCATAGCCACTTGAAGGGGGAGACGTAGTACAGACATTAACATCACGATAGTGAGAGGAGACAAACTATCGAGACTGCGACCTGAGTCAGACTTAAGTTACAGAAAAGACGAAAAACTTTTTTTTTAAAGCTTACAAAGCTGCACACTTTGAATTTGCATGTGCATTTTAAGAACTGGTAGCTATGAAAAAGACAATATTAACACAGCTTTGAAAGGGAAAGTGATCCAATGCAATGTTATTTTAATGTAACATTCAGACCTGAGGTGCAGCTTGTCTTGCATTTTACCTGCAAAGACTTGCAGTGCCCAGAGAGAGCTCTGTCTCAGCATGTTTTGACTTGTTCCAAGGAGACCGAGAGAATAGAAACACAAATCTGTCCCGCTCCCTTCCTAAGAACGCTGCCGGGTTTCGGACAGGGCTCGGTCTTCAGTTGTTTTATCTGGTTCCTTTTTCTCTGGAATAAAAGCCCAAACGTGGGAACAACCCGTCTCCGTTCCGCTGATAAGGAAGTGGTGAACTTCCCAGCATCTTGGCATGGCATTGATCCAGAGCCATATGGGTCAAAGGTCACCCGGGTGTACCACACATCCTTCCTTCATGGCCGTCCACGACCTGTTTGATGAGTGAGCCTCTTATCATGGCTTCTAATGTGTATGTATATTTTTTAAATCAAACTTTTTATAGCCATTATCTATTAAGAATTTTATTTTTGTAGGTTGCGAGTGTGTATACTGTGTATTTCTGCAGAGAAGTTTCTTCAATCGTATCAATATATTCCATATAATATTTTGGAGGCAGGATCTAGTGACAATTAGAGGAACTTCAGCTCAAGAAACTGTGTGTGTGTGTGTGTGTGTGTGTGTGTGTGTGTGTGTGTGTGTGTGTGTGTGTGTGTGTGTGTGTGTGTGTGTTTTGACCTCAGTGGATTCTGAGGAAAACTCATTTACGGGAAGTGCCCCCTGGGATGTGTGTGGCAGCTCTGACGGGCATATCCTATGTACCCTTCACACACACACACACACACACTCACCATCCCTAATTCACACACACACACGCCCAACATCATACTCATCACTTGCTTCTCTTCTCTGACCATGTTAGGTCTCTTTTTATTTCAGAGTCTGTCTTGCTTTACTTACAACACTTACGTAGGCCCGAGCTGTCGGTTCATGACTTCATATGCACAGCCCCCGTTGCATATACTCCACATAAATTGAGCCAAAGTGTGATGCGAAACGACCGGGAGCCAAGTCTTCGAAATGGACACCGTTAAACTTCTGTATTCGTCATTAGAAAAGCATTTCTGTAATATCTGCCAACGTCTCTTGCAGCCAACTGTACCAGCCAGTTTACATCCACCGAGATGTATTCTCCTGACGTCAATGGATGGCAGAGGAACTACATGAAGTTAGACTTACTTTTGAGATCAATAAGTCATAACCCCCAAAATTAAAAAAATAAAAAGTATTTAATAAGTGGGCTCAGCGCCAACACATTTCTTCAGGACATGTGATAGACAGCTCAAACAAACAAAAACATACATCTGAAGACGTCCCCTTGGGCTCTGGGTCACTGAGATTATATTTTTTACTTTTTCTGACATTTGATAGATTAATTAGTTAATCGACTAGAAACATAGCCCCAGTAGAGAGTAGACCTTCACCCCTCCTGTCCCAAAAATTGTGAATCACCGCAACCACGAGAGGTCCTTGGCGTTCGGTCATAAATTATCACAAAAAGATATTAGGCTGACTGGTCCAGTAATTTGCAAGATTCGCCGTGGACAGACAGACAGACACACATACATACACACACATACGACCAAACCCATGATCTCCCCACAGGAGACAATTAATCCACATAGATGTAGCGATAGTAAAAATAATCATTGGCTGCAGCTCTAAACTAGTGATGCACAGAGGTAATACTTTCTTTCTATTGACAGATGTGACAAGAAGCATTCCCTGCTCACCGGCTTGCCATTGATAATCTCAAACACAATGCATGCTGGTCCTTGTAGGCCCTGTGCCAGGAGCAGAAGAGAATGCAGATCTATTTATTAACCTGAAAAAGGATCATCGTTTTGTTAAACTACACAGATCAACATTTCTAACCGAGTTAATGTGATCTGAAGCTTTTTGTCTCAGCTGTAGCCGGACGTCAACAAAAAGCTCTCATGCATCGTCCTCAGCCGTGTGATTGACAGACGGCCTGATAGATCCTGAAAGTGTGATACACACTCTCTCTCTTCCTGTGAGTAACTGTGTCACTTGGATCATCTCCGTCCCTCTGTCTCTTCTTCACTTTCCTCTTTCCCTTCCTCCCTCTGTCATCAGGCCTCCATGTGTCTGTTCGGCCGTGTGTTTGGCTCCAGACTCGAGGATCCTCTCCTGCCCCCGCAGCCCGTCCCTGAGTGGCCCTCCTCCGAGGTCAGGACAGGAGGAGATCACACAACTTGAATTTTGTGATGTTTTTTTTTTTTTTTGCTCAACCTGCATGTTGAAGGATCAGAATTGCTGGAATCAATGTGGACTCAAGTGCAACAAATGATGCAGAAAATGAGACATATTGGCAATTTTACCTCCGGTTAATACGAGATCCATGACGACGTTAAAGGTTTAAGAGACAATTTCACTTAGTAAGTGTCAAGGACACTAAAGGAAGTGAAGCAAGATTGTTTTTACAGGACATGGAGATTCTGTCATTCCAAGGTTCTGTAAATATCTCCCCAAAGTAGTAAACATGTAGTTGTGTTGTGTTTTTATTACAGTTTAAAATATGCTGATATTAGTGTTAGATAGTATATAATATAGTTTGAAAAAGTAAGTAATTGACAGCAAGATATTTGATCCAGTGTTCATATAAAGATATGAAAATATGAAAAAAATGTAATGTACTTTAGCCCTATTATTTCCATTTCCTATTTAATTGTGGCATAGAGACCCAGACCTCCCAACTGTGAATCATACATGTTGAGTCTCCATAGCAAACAGCCATTTTCACCAAAATAAAGCACCCATTATTTTCCCTAAATATACACAATATGGCATGCTGTTCTACGAGTCAACAATAAGACTCTCTTTAAATAATAAAACCAAATATGACAAAGCGATTGTAACTTTGAACCCTTTGTGTTTTAGAGCAGGGGTTCTCAAATGCTGTGAGTGGCCAGTGACCAGTGGTTCAGAAAAGCTGTTTATAGCCCACTTCCCAGTATGTGACCGTGGAGTCTGCTGCCATAAGACTGCTCTGATCCCTGGTTTCTTTCTCTTATCCCTCCATCCGCTTTACCTTCACTGATTGGATTGACAGAACACCTGCCTGCTTCCGTCTTTCACCTCCACTGACCTCTCTTATGCTGTTTCTACTCTACTCTTCTCACTGTCTTATTTTCTCCACAAACTTCATTTATTTTCCTTTTATCACGCTCATTCTTCACTTTTAGCTTGTGGCGTGGGACTGTAAATATTATATACAGATGACCACTCAATTGTCGATACACATAATTTACATCAGTTTCCTCCAATTTACTATGATGTATAGTATACATTTAGTTTAACATAAAAATAAGGGTGATGTCATTTTTTGTGGGTTTACATATGACGTTAGGTAAAAATCTGCTCTTTGCAGATGATGCGGTTCCGTTAACTCATTAAGGCCGTGACCTTCTACAAGCACTGGGGCGGTTAGTACCTCCAAGTCAGTGGCCGTGGTTCTCTGCCGTAAAACGCTGGATTGCTCCCTCTGGGTTGGGAGTGAGTTGCTGCCGGAAGCGAGGGAGTTCAAGTAGTTCTGGCTCTTGTCCTCGAGTGAGGTTAAAATGGAGTCTGAGATGGGCAGGCGGTTGCGATGCAGCATAAGCCTTGATGCAGCCGTTGTACTGGACCATCGTGGTGATAAGTGAGTGGAGTGGGAAAGCAAAGCTCTCTTTCACCAGTCCATCTACTTTCCGACCCTCACCTATGGTCGTGATCTTTGGGGTAGCGACCGAAAGAATACAATCGCGGATACAAGCGGCCGAAATGAGATTCCTTCGTAGGGTGGCTGGGCTCAGCCTTGAAGCTCAGACATCCGGAGGAAGCTCGGATTAGATCCGCTGCTCCGTCGCGTGGTTTGGGCATCTGATCCGGATGCACCCTGGACGCCTCCCGTTAGAAGTTTTTCTGGCCACGTCCAACTGGTAAGAGGCGGCAGGGTGGGGATTATATATCTCGTCTGACCTGGGAACCTCTCTCCAGAAAGAGCTGGAAAACGTTTCTGGGTAGAGGGACGTCTAGAATAACCTACTAAGCCTGATGTCCCTGGATAAAATAATGGATAATTGGATAATTGATAGATACAATAAACAGAAAACATGCCATTGCAGACAGTGTGAAATGCAGTAAATCTGGACTCCAAAACTGCAATAAGCTAGATTGTTAGTGATACTCCCCCACTAGGCCTTTCCTTCTTATTGCAGCACACAGCAAGTCACCACATTATCAAAAAGAAAATGCAGGAAAACAAACACCCCATTGCCTCAAAAACAGAGCTGCAAGTCTTAAACACAGCTTACCTCACACACACAAATCTCTGTCCTTGTTCTGCTTCAGCCTGATGCTAAATTACAGAGTTTCGTGTTCAAGGGACAGATTTTAACAAGCAAGGCTTTGGTGTCACAGCCACAGCTGGCTTCTTGCCGTCTCCCCAATGTTTTTTTGACCTTTCCACTGAATGTCAGAATAGCAGAGTGACTCCAAATCTTGTGCTGTAACCTGGGAAGTCTCCTCGCCCCTAGTCCCCAGCAAATGCACATTTACTCCTGTTTGGGTAATGTGTGCTAAAAACTACAGTGGACAGCTGATTTGGGAAATTACTGAGCCTTAAAAATGGAATTACATATTTTGGAATCGTTACTATATTTTATTTTTTACTAAGATTTATGTCTTTATCCCAAATGGTTTTTTTGCTGAGTTCCACGGAAAGGATAGGTGCTAACAATTTGATGCTTTTGGCCTTTTCGTGGGCTTTTTACCCCAAACATTTTAGAATTCTCATCCTTTGATGACTACTTACAATGCAATCCCTAAAGGCAATGACAACAATAGCCTTTCACGGCACTAAATCACCTTTAATAACCCTGATGTTTGTGTTTGTGTGCGTGAGTGTTTTGGAAAAGCCCCACTTCCTCAACATCCACTCCAAGCCTCTAATCTAGCGAGTTGCCAAAGAAAAAAAAAATCTTTCCTCCTGAACACAACAGAGCCCCCACCCCCACACACCACCCCAAACTCCCACCCATCCTACCCCCTATAATCCACACCAGGTGTTGGCAATCTCAAGCCCACACACTGTCTCCCCCTCCTCCACCCTCTCAGCCCTCTCCTACTTCCACCACTTCATCATCCCTCCATTCCTGGAATCAGGCATCTCTGCTTCGCTGGCAAGAAGAAACACTCTCTATCTGGCAACCGTCGTTGTTGTTCCCTCTCTTCTGGCTTCCTTCTTATCCAGGTCCACCCTTCTAACCCTTCTCTCCCTCTTTTCTGCACTCTCTCCTCTCTCCACCCTCCACCCTCCCCACTCCTGCGTCCGGATGTCCTCGGCCCATCTGTCAGCGCGTCTATCCCCAGACTGGAGAAAGGGAGGGGAGGGACGACAGGAAGGAGATGACAGATGAGAGAAAGCGAGATGAGCAGCCAAAGGCCTCAGATGATCTGTCAAAAGTGTCTCCTATCTTCTCCCCGAAATGATAAGCAGGAATTTTTATTCGCTCTAGAAGTGAACGCCCCATGTCAGGTGATTTTAATGAAGGAAAGGACCCAAGCACTTTGTTCCTTGCTTTGCCAACAACAGAATACATTGAACCTTAAGTCCTGCTTTGAAGTTCACTTTCATCTGAAGGTTGGCCAGCCTTTGTAGATGTAAACGGTTTTCCAAGGAGCTTTTGAGTAAAAGCATGTTTTGGAGAAACAGTGATCTCCCCATGGGAAGAGGAGAGTGTCTTCCCCTGTTTTCCCCCTCCGAGGCCTTGATTTCACGCACCATCAATCCTGACCTGTGTAACCCAATAAGAACCCTTTGTTCTTTAGATCAAAGAGGTCCCACCGGACCAGAGATCAATCAGCGATTGATAGCGCAAAGCGGATTCCACCCATTTGGAAAGCCATCAATACCGTGACCAAAGGAGGGGAATCCTTCTTCAGAGAACTGATTGATTGATTAGGTGTCCTTCCCCGAATTCTTTCACTGGTCATCCATGCTGAGATTTTGTTACCAGGATATCTTATTTTTATTCATCCTTCTAAAACCCACGGATGTTTCCAGATTGTTGTGGAGTTCCTGGAACATATTTTGTCTTCGGTAACTCGTTCCATAACAGTAACATCTGTCTCTATATTTTATGAAACAGCAGGAGAGTTTTCTCGTCTTCCGTGCCGTCATACAAAACATTTTCAAAGGTATATATATCATCAAAAACGTACAGCTTAAAGACAGATTGCTGTACTGTCTCCACGTAAAATGTCATGGAGGATTAGTTTGGTGAACCTTTGGTAAAGACCCACTGTCCTCCCTGTATCTAATGAAATACCTGTTGTTTTCTATTGGGGGCCTCTGGTCCTGTCATACACTAAGAGCCAGGCCACGTTTCATCATGGACTGTCTCTCTTTGCTAAACAGGCTGTGACCTCATGACCCCGCAGACGGTCTTCCTGAACAGAGGGCGGAAATGGGAAAGGAGGCCCGTGTTGTGGCTAAGTCATGATCAGGCGCCAGGAAGGCAGGAAGTGGATTTTTCATATAAACACTAAAGATTCAGCACTTTTAAGGAAGACACAGAACTGTTTGTTCGCATGAAGCACATAAACAGACCAAATAATAACGATAAGCATGTAACAGTGAGCACAACTCAGCACTGGGAGTACCCAGGCAAGCCCAAAACGTTATCTTGGAAGTTGCTGTTGTTACATTGCGTCACTCATTCAGTGGTGTTGTAAAGAAACCAAAATGCAGCACACAGAGAAAGTCTCTCTGAGGAAACCTTTACTGTGGCTCAGGAGCGTGGGACCAGGTGCTCCGATGTGCACTGAATGAACATCCCCGTCTACCAATAGGCCTTTCTCTGAGGTGTTACTAATAACAATAACGATGGCTCTGTTCTACTCAAGTGTTCCAGTGAGAGTGACACAGTGTTGTAGTCAAGACCACCGAAACTGAGACCAGGTCGTGGGCGAGGCAAGATGGAGGCTTTGAGGAGTTGAGACCAAGTCAAAACCGAGACCAAGGCAGGGCGAGTTCGAGTCATAACCGGGACCAGACCATGTGCGACCATGTCTTAATTTTATAAAATGTGGAACATGCAAACCAGAGGCACTCCCTCAAATTGATCTGAAAGATCCACATTCCCATAAGAACACCCCAGAATAATCTAAATAAATAAATAATCAAAAGAAATTGAGGTGAATTTGATGTGGGAGGTTCCTTTGTTTTCTATAAACAATCATTGTAATAAATCAGACAATGCACAGAAAATGTAGTGATATCCCCACAGTTTTGACCTGGTGACTTGACCTAAAATATAATCCTGGGTCCTCTTTGTCTGAGACCGAGACAAGACCAAGTAAAAATGTGGTTCTATTTTGAGACGTGACCGAGACCTTCAAAATGTGGGCCGATCGAGAGATATACAACAGTGGAGTGGAGCCAACATGCACGATACCAATAACCTGAAATCTAAGCAGCTAATTGGAATTCAGCGATCATTAATTTAACATTGGCATTGGTTGCAATTTACAAGGATCTGCACATAGGTCATGAAAAACGTACCCAAAGGTTTACGAATGTGCATTTGCTTGGAGAGTGCGGGCGGGAATCCACAACAGTAGGGACCAGGGTTCAGTCCCTGGCAGCGGTGTGTTTGGCTCTTACCCAATCACCAACGTTTGAACTCCAAAAGGTAAAATGCTACTCGACTGTTTTCTGTCACTACCCATGTTTGTACTGATGTCAAGGTACAGTCAATTTGGATTTGGATTACATCTCCGGAGAGAAAATTCCGTTATGCAGCACTGTTTCCCTTCGAGAAACACCAGTAATCCAATAATGAATTAAGAACTTCTGACCTTTACTCAGAAGTTAAAAGGCCAGGTAAAAGTAAACACAAGCAGCAGGACCTCTGATCCCCTCAGCATCACATCCCACCAGCCCCCATTGTTGCTTTGCTCTCTTCTCTCTCTCCTCCTGGCAGCCTATAGCCCATACAGTCATCTCTGGCTGTGGTACAGTAACCCTCAACCCCTCCTGTCCTGGCAGCTTGCTGTAGTGTGCCGAACGGGCGAAGGGCCAGCTAGCGGGCAGCCAACCGTGGGACGGTGACGTTTTGGTCTTTGGGGAGGCACTGCCAGCGCTCAGCCTTCCTCGGCTGAAGCGCTTTGTGCTTAAGTGGCATTAGCGGCAGGGAGATCCTTTAAGACGCCGCAGCCACGCACGAGACCTTGTGGGCAGCTGGCCCTCCGCTGGGGCTGATGGGATTGAAGGAGCCAGGGAGTGCTGGTTACGCTGGGAGTCAGGTCGGATGAAAGCACCGCCAACTCTGGCCTAGTAACTTGTTGTGGCCAAATCCCGTATAACCGGTGCAGGGGTGGGGTGGGGGTGACATGGTGCTCCAACACCAAGAATTAGGGCTGTTTGTGGCTTTTCAGCTGCAGTGGGAACGGAAATTTGTGTGTTGGAAGACTTGTTGGGGTCGGGGGGGGGGCAGGGCGGGGCGCACGTGTGTCCTTGGATGACGTATGCCTTACTATAAAGAGGGCGGTTTATGGAGTGCAATGAATGCTTCAGTGCACTATGAACTAAATCTACGTCATGATTATGACGGCTGGTTTATGTTATCGGACATATTTGTGTTCGTGCCCACGTGCTCTTGCGTGTGCGATGCGGCTCAGCGCGGTGACAGTTGGTGGGCCAGGTTGCCGAGCGGTGACAGTGGTAATCGCTGCATCTCGAGCTCTTGGCTAACGGCTGTCGGCTCTTAGTGGAAGGTGTCCGTCTGCTCGGTGTCGCTGTGTGTCACCGTCACAGCTGCTGGAGCGCTGGCGGAAAATCCGCTGTTGGTGGATTTGAACGCACCGTGTCTATACTGCAGGTCTCGATTGATAAAAGTGACACAAAGCAGGCTCTTGTTTTGTGATCGGGTGACATTAAGGTTTTTTAGTGGACTTTTTTTGCAGTTTGGTATCGTTTTTAGTTGATATAGTGCAGTTTAGATCCCTTTCATAAATATAAAAAATAAAAGTTTGGAAGAATAAAAAGTAAGGAAAGATCATTTGAAACATACAATAAAAACACGATAAAATGTGTCTGCACATTACCACACAATAAAATGGACTGACTGTAAGTCGGACCCTGAGCATCTCTGTTCAGCGTGGTTTATACTCGCTAGTGGTCACCTCTGAATTTTTAGGCTTGCACTGTGCACGTGATCAGAGCTCTCCACAAATATTTTACTCATCAATGCACTATTAACATTGACGGTCAATTCGTTTTTTTGGATGCTTTAGAAACGGGACGTCTTCAAAATCTACAATTGAGTTTATATTTTTCCAGCTAAATCAAATTGTTTGCAGGATTTATTTTTCTTCTTTTTAATGCATGTAATACTTGACTTGCTTCTTTACAGGGCTTGTATAAAGTTGATAAAGTAGTCCATCAATATGAGATTTGAGTTTACAGTTGATTACAATCCCTCCTCTGTATTGTGGAGGTTGGTTTTTGGCGTTTTTCCGGTTGCACTTGTTTTCTTCTTCCTTTTGTTTGCTACAGTGCCACATGCGAGTGTAAACAAATCTTAAGGTTACACAACTACATGAATATTACATGCGCTAGCGCTGATTGAGCCCCCATTAATAAACTCCCAACCATCAAAGTAACAACACTACCACAGCAAAGTGACGCTTAACAAAAGGCTACGCTCAAACTGGCAGCTAATAAAAATGAGTGTTCAGAGGACCTGCGATCTTTGTGAGAGGATTTCCTCGAGCACGTTGTGTCAGAGTTCAGCGGCTACGACTAAAGATGTTGGATTACCTTTGTGTCTTTGATCTCTACTTCTGAGCAGTTAAACAGAGAGAGACCACATCCCCTTAGCTGAAGCAAATGAACCACTCTCTTCAAAAAACCCTGGTTATTGTTTATCTTTAGGAGCGTGTAAGACTCCTGGCTTTGTGTCCTCTGGAGTTCCTCGGAGCTCATTTCTTCACCGCCGCTCAGTCGGTCAAAGGTCGTCCCTTGTGCTAATTGTTCGGAAGGGGATGGAGTGGAGCGAGGCCTGTTCCCCTGGACCGACTCCAGACAGCTGAACAATGGTGACTCACTGCGTGTGTGTGTGTGTGTGTGTGTGTGTGTGTGTGTGTGTGTGTGTGTGTGTGTGTGTGTGTGTGTGTGTGTGTGTGAGTGAGTGACAGCCTGGGTGGCCCACAGCTACGCTACATTGCGGTGGTGGGTGTGGGGTCAAGTCAAGCCGAGTGTGTTCCTGGTTTGCTGTCGAGAGCAGACCCCCTACCTTTCCTAGACATAGATTGTGTAACCTTCTAGACTGGACACGTGAATAGTGTTTTTCTTTATTAAAAGTTTGATTAGCTTGACAGAAATCTCATTAACTAGCAGTGCGCTGTACGGTCGTTTGTCCGCATTTCCATACACGATGCAATTCTCCTGCTCATGCCATGCTGCAATCAACACTGTTACTCTGTGTGTTGATGTGAAGTCGATGCCGCACAATGTGTTTGTAGAAGAAAACAACTTTGCTGTCTTTGAAAGACTTTTTGCTCCTTATGGAGTCCACATTCTGTTTACACTAAATGGTCGAATGTTAATGTGAATCTCACATCCGTATGTGATTGTTTGAACTCTCGATCCAAAAGTGTAACAGCCTCTTCTGTGAACAATTTACACGAGATGTTGGAACCTGTCTGGAGGGATTTGCTACCATTCAGCCACAGATGCCTCAGTGCGATCGACCACTGATGTTTGGGCTACGATAGTAATATATTGCACCTGGACCTGCCATAAATGATCCAATCACATCTCTGCTGGCTTCTCATGAGGCCGCCATCTTCACCACTGTCCTCGGACCCCTTTGCAGTCATCGCGGTGAATCCATGGATGTCTTGTGAATCTTGGCTCACGGATAGCTTGACCTTCGGTTGATGTTTTTTAAAACCGCTCCACCAAACTCAAACCTTTACGGACCTCACTTTGTGCATGAGCGCATTACCATGCATTGCCTTGTCCAAACTGCTGCCACAAAAGTTGGATATTATTATTACATTATTGTGTAAATTATCACTTTATGTTGTAGCATAAATATTTTCCTTAGTTGGAACTAATAGACATCTGGTTGCTGTGGATAAAGGTCTGTGTCCACATACTTTTGGCGATATAGTTTACGTGCCAAGTTTGACTTAATCAAGCTGAACACATCACTTATTTATATCTCTACACATCTACTTTTGCTGTGAATGTCTTGGAAAACTAAATGGTAGAATTAAAATAGGATTTGCCTGTTTACATGCATGAACATGCACTAAAAGCATAAGGAGAAGCTCGGATAACAACACACACCGAGGGAGAGTTCATTCTCTGCTCAGGTAGACATTAGTCCACTATATCTCAACATCGCAAATAGTTGTTTGCTGCAATATTAATTAATCTCTAGTTTCAAGTATTCTTCAATACAGCATGATGTTCATTAAGTAAATTATGGTCCATTTAGAGTCAAATAGACCATTAAGCAGGGGATGCTTTAGGGCGGGGCTACAAGGTGATTGACAGGTCGACACCACGGCGTTGTCCCGTCTGGGAGTTTTCACTTCATGAAAGTTAATTGAAACATTTTTGTCGCCTAAAAAATTATTCAGCATTCAGTTATTCTTAGCTCCGGCCCTCTCTTGTCTCTTCTGGGTTCCAAAAAAAACTAGATGGCGACGGCCAAAAACAAAGATGGCGACGACCAAAATGCGAAACTTGAGGCTTCTTCGAGCCAATGGGAGACATCATGGCGACTACGTCCACTTCTTATATACATTCTATGTGCTACATGGGTGTATGGTAGACTTTGACTTCCTTTCAAATAGATATACATACACATCCACTTCCAACTGCACTCAGTCCTCATGCAGGTTTTCCACCTCTGGTTTGTCCCACCAACCAGATGCTCAAAGTAATAACTGCAACAGTGGTCTAATTACAGGGGCCCCTTCTCACTTAAGGTCACACAACAACCAGAAAATCATCAACAAACAACCCCATAATGGCCCTCATCCTGCTCGCCATCCCATCATCCTGACTCTGTGGGGGTCATTACCCACGCTGCTTCAGGGCCTCCTTCCTTTACCAGTGTTTACCGCATTCCTCCCATACTTTAGCCGTACTTGCATGGGAAGCTCGAGACCATACGAGGATATATGTGTGTCAACGTGTGTGCGGGGGACTGAAACAGCTGTCGAGGAGCGAGGGCTTCTCGTCTGAACTTGTACGTCTCGACTCATTTCCTGACGCGTGGTTGCTGTTTTTTTTTTTTGTGGGATGTTATGGAGGTATGACGGAGGCCAATGCAATGCTGGAATGCAACAAGCTCAGACCACATCATCTGCTATCACGTGCAGTTTGTTGTCTTTTGTTTTGTCTCTCACCACAGGCTCCGGTTTGTGTTACCTCTAGACAATAGTTTGAGCTCGATGTACTTAAGTTGCTGGTTTACAAGTAAACATCAGCTCATTTCAAACGTATTCAGTTCCCTCAATAGAGAGTTGAAATTCTAAACCACTTCCACTTTAGCTTCTGTCTCACAAACTTTGATTCCTTCATGCATTTTCTAATACAAGGTTTTTTCATGTCTACATTCTGAGTTTAACTGTTTCTTTGTTTTTGCTTCTGTACTGGACATGGTAACATTTGGACCAGATAAAAGAGCCTTTGTATTGTTAGCATTACACAGCTACATCTCCCATAAGGCTTCGGCAGTGCTCCTGTTACGTAAAAAGAAAATGTACCCACAGCAATGGGTGTAATTGGACTTTTGGAACTTTTGTTTTCGTTTAATTTTCTGTTCTCCAAAAACAAAGTCATAAAGTATTCACAGGAAGTCATAAAAACACAATATGCAGTAATTGAAAAAAAATAAAACAGGATGGCGTGGTGCATCACCGACATGCCATTAAACTCCAACGTTCCTGTGTTTAATTTTTCCTGGATGTTTCCAAGGAAGGGACGAGACCAATTCAATTACATCACATTGTGGTGCCGAACTGATGACGCCGAGCGTTGCTCCGTCTACCTTGTTTATGCTGCAGTTTGGATTACAGCGACACAATGACCCTTTGTGTCGGCTGAGGTCTTAAGGATTGGACACACCCCTGTTGTCTGGCTGTCATGCATCAGCATCTGCACTTGTTGTCTCAGTAGCAGCTGTTGTCTGATTAAGTCATATCAAGTTGATTTTAAAAGGCAGTCTGCTAATGCTAGCATTGTCACAGGAATCGAAGGACACCGTTTTAGATACACACTCGCAGAAGCAAGATAGTAGAAGGACTTGATACAAAAGTGGGTTGTGTGGATATAATGTGTCTGTGTGTCTGTACACTTTCTGCCTGGTGCTCATGCTCATGACATTTACTAAATAAAGTATCAAATAAAGGCTGGTATGCAAAACTTTGTCACGTACAATGAACCAAGACGAATACTTCATCGAGGCTATACTCATAGTAGTTGTGCTTCCTTTCAATTGCCAAGCAAATTTTATGCAAATGTTTGAAACGTCTCAAAACATAAATGTGTATTGGGTGCATTTCCATCAAGTGGTTTGAAGTGTCAGGAAATGGTGACGTAGGCTGAACTTTTGACATGGCTGTAATCCACCAGTAAACAGAGAAGAGGAATAAGTAGAAGTTGCAAACTGGAAACAAAGTCGCATTGGGCGATCTACGATAGAAAAATCATGAGTTTTAATTGTTCTTTTATGCATTGACCATGTTAAATGCTGTCCAGAAACTAAGACAATATAAATATATATCTTGAAAGAAGCCAACAGCAGAAACAGCTGATCAGTCATGTGAGTTGCATAAATGTTCGCTACGTGAGAACTATCCTGCAAAGGCGCTTCAATGACCCATTTAGCACATCAACTGTTTTCCAACAAAGACAAAGAACACCCCGAGCGAGTGGTAAAACCTTTTAGCCCAATCGGGGAAGTTGAATCAAGTTATGCCGTTACTTTACAGCTTTTTTAATTACGATACTTCAAAAGTCGCGTGAAAATATGTTCAAAGACGCTCCTAAACAAAGATGACGCATTACGAGCTCGGCCAACGGTTTGGAATGGGATGCACTTCCTGTCCATCTCGTCTGGAAGTGTTGTGAACATTGTGTGGATGGATGAAAACAGATGTGTTACAGCTTTATGATGTATTTACATTTTATTATGCTAATACTGGATATTTACACAGCTAACAGACATATTTAGCGTCACAAAATTAGTTAGTTAGGGATCAATTGCCAGATCATGTGAGAGAAAGGTCTCGAACAGAGTACATTTTCTCCTGATTTGTGTCTTAGGAAAAAAACGCATTTTAGTGCCAGAATGTTTTGAAGATAAGTGGTTTGTGAAAAATGGGTCCTGTGTTCACTTTGGTGACTGTGCGAAATAATTTGTGATAATCTGTGTTCACATTCACTTCTCGCATTTGGAGTTAATAGACTCAGGACCTGGCGCTAGTCTCTCAATGGAGCGGTGGAGTGGCGAAAGCAGCGTGACAAAGATTCAAGAAACTGACTCCCAGTGGGCCGTGTCCTTTCTGAAACTGTCTCTGATACGTCGATGGATACACGTCTAATGAATCTGAATACTTCCTAAAGACATTTCCCATTAAAAGCCTCCTTGGAAAAGAAGAAACAATGCCACGTGAGCCACTGAAAGGCTTTTAATGTGAAACCATCAACAATGAATTAGCGAGTGAGGGCAATTACAAAGAGAAACCCAGAGCAACACATTGGTGAACGGGATATGATAATGTCGTTGTACTGATGCAAATGAAGCTGTGTAAATTTAAATTATCCCGAATGTATCAAGACACAAGGAGAGCATGCTGAGTTTAAATTAGCAGCAAATCAAAATGGGAGCTGATCAGAAAACAGGGTGGCTGGCAAAAATCTGCAAAAAATATACTGTGGGATGAATTGAATGTAGTTGGCTTTTGGGATACATATTTGAGGAGACAAGTCCTTGATGACACTGAATTTTAGTCAATATTTAATATACAGAATCAGCCGGCGAGTTTGCACACGTCCAGTGTCTTGTTTTGACGGTTGCCTGTACATGGAGTCCGCTGGCTGACGTCTATACATGTCTGCACAGCTGTTTAGAAATTGAAACAGGCCCGCTCCCTTCTCAGTGGCCCGACAAAGGAATGTCTACAATGTTTTGCTAAAAGAAACATCGTGGATCCATGCGAGAGAGACGGCCTTTTTTGGACAAATTGTTACTCAATTCCCTTCAATAGTTTCCCCTCCGATCCGTCTCTGGTCTTGTTGCTCTTTCACAACCGTTTTCCCAAGTCTGTGTTTTGCTCTGTCTTGTGTCTCCTTTATATTAGAAATACCACCAAAAGCACACACGTACAGTACAACACGCATTCACAGATCAACATTGAAGAAACTCTACCCCACTCCCCCATCCCCCATCCGTGTTTCCTGTTTTCTCCATGCTCGTTCTCGTCTGTTTCCAGCGGGCCTGTTTGTTTGCAAACACGCTCTCGTAGGACGCCCTTCGGTGCGACGCTTCCTGTTTTCACTCGACCACAGAAGTCAAAAGTGCAGGGCGGCAGGAATTTCTGTCCCCTTGAGCGAGCAGCACCTGCTCATGGAAAACCCAACAGTGCATACTTGAAAACAGTGAGATTTATGCTGCTGTATATCATGATTATTGGCTGCAAGGAAAAGGAGCGTTCCTTCCCAACAGATGGAACAAGTTCATCACCTCGCAAGTGAAACTGATTGATTTTGGTGTCAAAATAATATGAACAAAATACAAGTGGACCGTTTATACTCACACAGAATGATATTTTTGGACAATTTCATTCCTTGTGATGATGTTACATAATTCAGAAAGATCATTATTCACTCTGTTTTTCAAGAACCCACTGACCGCAACAGTAGATACACTTTTGTTTCCAAAATAAGATGGAGCTGGGTGTCAGTCTTGTGTTGTGACCCGAAATTGGCATTAACCTGGAATATGTGTGATACTGTAAACACATGTTAAAAATAAATATCACCTCACCTCCACAAAAACAATACAACATTTATTTTGTAATACTGTTTTTTTGCATTTTGAATATAACTTCAGATTTTTGAACAAAGACCTCACAGTTACCATTTATAAGAAAATAATTAGCTTATAATAATCAAGTAGTCTGCTCGCAGTGTTCATTTTGTGTCTTTTCATACATGAGAACATGTGGAAAAACATTTTAAAACTATGACGTTATTTAAGTTTTAGATTCTTTTTTTTTAACTTTACTCCCTTGATACGTTGCCTCATTGTGACCCGTTTGCTTCCTACTGGCTACCCGAGGCTGGTGCTGCGCCCACATTGAAATCAAGACAAGACAAAGGAAGCACCTGTGAAGCCGCCCTCGTCAAGTGGATTGATAATGCCCGGTCACCTCCCGCGCTGCAGTGACAGAGCCGACCAAAGACCCTCTGTGGAAAGAAAAATCATCTGCTTATAGTGATCGATTTCATGGGATGACTATCAGCGGTTTCCACTGTTCCTCCAAAGTCTAGAAGATCCAGTTTAATCATCACCATCGATCATTTTGACGGCAGCTGTCACTAAAATGTTTTGACTGGAAGCAGAGGTAGTGATGCATGCGGAAAAATGCATTCTCCAATGTTGGACGTTAAGCTGATCTGAAAACAGTAAAATAAACTCAACCGAGCTCCGGGTACTTCTCTTTAAAACAATACCAGACAGTTAATGTCCCTCAAACGTACAATGTACTGTATAGTGCACTACTGTTAGTGTACAAATGATGCAGTAGCTCTGTTATTAATCTAACATGTAGGATGTTTGGCCTAAATCAGTTATGTTTTAGGTGATCTTACTATAAATCATTATGTATGCAGATGATGTGGTTGTGTTTTCTTTCCACAATTTCTTCTTCTTTTTTCTTTGCATTTCCATTTAGAAATCCCTGACTGTGGCAGCAGAGCAAAGAGCAGCATACAACACTATCTATTCAGTCTAAATACGAAAACAAGGCAACATTTCCTGCAAAACATAAAGCTGTCAGATGCCAGTAACCAAAACGATGGGCCTGTACTGTCACTTCCTCTTCGAGGCAGAAAACAACTGCTCAATCTGAGCTGATATTTAAATCACACGCTGAGTGCGAAACACTCCCGAAAGCAACGGAGTGAAAGGAAAGAGGCCTGTTTGTATGTGTACATGTGAATACAGAGTGACAGACAGAAACGGGCCAAAGGCAAAGGGAAGTGTACTCCCAGTGAAGGGGAAATCCTCTTTGTGGGTCTCACACACACACACACACACACACACACACACACACACACACACACACACACACACACACACACACACAGCATGTGATCGTGACTCTTTATTGAAGCTGACCACGCCTCTCTACACAATCCCCAGCCCCTCATGTCTGTTGTAACACACACACACACACACACACACACACACACACACACACACACACACACACACACACTCACACACACACTCACAGATACAGATAGAGAAGCAGGACAGCGTTGAGGCGATGCAGAGCAGAGACAGAGTGATGGAGCTGTTGATAACACTGGAGCCACCATTGTCTCCACCGAGCTCAGACCAGGGTGTGTGTCTGTGTGCATGTCTGGGGCTGTCACGAAACAGCTGGAGGAAACCTCCCTGGAAATCAGTTTCTGTATCACTCTGTCAATGCAACCAAAAAAATAAATAAATGCATACAACTAATAACAGACGGTTATGGGTGAGCGTGAGGTCACACAGTCTTGTCTCCAAAAATAAAAAATGACGTTCCCATACAACAAACTGCATTGTGAGTAACGTTTAGACGGAAACTTATTTTCTTGTGGATTACGTTTTGCTTTTGTATCACAAAATAAGTTTCAAATAGGACTGCGGAAGTCCGCGTGGGGAGGATGTCGGGGTAGTAAATGGGTCAAATGGGCTTTCACCCGGACACGGCAGTTTGTGTCACTTGTGAACCAGGTATTTTAAGAGCATTTGTTGCAACGTTTTGTTTAAATGTTGTCGGAATTTTAAGCCAAACCATTATGTTTTTTACTAAACCTAGCCGAGCTGTTTTTTGCTAGTACTTTTCTAGCCGGGTTTTGTTTTGCTTGGTTTCAATTCACAACGTCAACCGCATCTTTCAAACTGTTTAAAACTGCGACTGTTAAAAAGACGTTTTCCCTTGCAACCTAATTGAGTGCAGTTCAGTTGAATGGGAAGGTCATTTTGTAGAAGACAGAGTTGATTCACAAAAACCCACAGCAGCTGCCCTTTACAACACAGGAAATAAGTGCACACACGCTTGAGTGTGCATGTAAGAGCGTTTGCGCAACACAGGAAACATGCGCGCCGACTTGTCTGCGTCTGTGTGTGTGTGTGTACGTGTGTGTGTGTGTGTGTGTGTACGTGTGTGTGTGTGCTCCCCGGTCCCCCAGGTGATGTAGGTGTAAATGGTTCTTTGATTAACATGTGAATGGGGTTGTGGACGGGTGGTGGAGACGGCAGCTGACAGAGCAGCAGAGACGAGATGTCACCTTGGGCCGGAGAGGTCTGAGGGGTCATCCACACGGACAGGTTTTAGTTTTAAAACCGGGGTTTTAAAACTAAAAAACGACCTCCGACCACACGGGCATCGTTTGCGAAATGATTTCCGACCACACCGGCGCGCCTGAAAACAAATACCACACGACTATTCACGTATACTGGGCTTGCGGGTAACGGTGTAAACAGGAAGTAGATTGGTTGCTTAGTTACAGAAAATACAACATAGTATTATAGTAGTCCTTAAACATGAAAGGTAGTGCTTGATACTTAAGATCTTAATCTAAAATCTTCCTCTATAGACTCAGACAAATCTCGTGGAAAGTTTTAGAAGTTTTATTTTTCAAACTTAGTTAGAAGCCTGCAGGTCTTGCTCTCTCTCTCTCTCTCTCTCTCTCTCTTTCTCTCTCTCTTTCTCACACACATCAAATTTGACCAGATTATGGGTCAATAAACGTGGTCGACACACGTCTCTCACTCATTTCCTCTCGGTTTCGTTGTTGTCTGTTCTCACTCGTAGCTCTACCGAGGGGCTGACGTCCTCGTCGTACTGGAGAGCATTTATGCTTTTGGTGCTTTACAGTTTCTGTGTGAACTTCACAATAGTTGTGCTATAAAAATAAATATTTCCTGGGGTAAAGGACAGTGGATAGTTCTGGTGTGTCGCTCACG
The DNA here is from genome assembly GCA_016806645.1 of Ophiodon elongatus. NCBI lineage: Eukaryota > Metazoa > Chordata > Actinopteri > Perciformes > Hexagrammidae > Ophiodon > Ophiodon elongatus. The sequence continues at coordinate 690,861 of JACSYO010001241.1, read as the reverse complement.
TCAATCTGTAACCACGTGTCGAACACCCGTCATGACGACGTCATGATTAATGACATAAAGGTCTTTAACGGTATTGTGAATAACTTCTAACTGGTTATGAAACAGGCTCTACATGACCTACAAAAGTAAACAAGACCATCAGCCAGAAGGCTATTTCTATATAGTTCATCTTAACGCTCGTCATCGGGGCCACCGGGTCGGTTTCTGGCGAAATCAGATAAAGTCATGCAGGTTCACCAGAAACACCTTCAGGTCAGATTCCAGCGGGGCCTCCAACAGAGACCAGTCCACCACGGACAGACCAAAAGGAGGGAAGGAGGCCAACGGGAAAACCAGAACCAGACTGTCAGACCCTGCTGGAGTAAAACGAGAGGTTTTCTAAAGGGACTCTGGAGCTCGGAAACACTACGGCTTTTGTCCACAGGGACCGGGAAGATCAACACGAAACCAAAGCTTTCAGAAACCGAGTCAGCCCCCATAACCCACAATGTGACATTAAAAACCAGAGGACAGCATGTACTGAATGAGTTGTCAAAGGCACTGCGTGTGCTGGGAGAGTGTGTGTGTGTGTGTGTGTGTGTGTGTGTGTGTGTGTGAGTGCTGCTCTGGTCTCTCCCCTGTGCAGATAGAATCAGTGCGATAAGAGAATGAAGCATGTGGTTGTTATCTGTGAGCCGGAGCCTTGCAGCTCCCCCGGTTTCAACTCCGCTCATCTCCATCTCCGCTGCAGCCGAGAGCTCCGAACGAACCCGTCTTCGCCGCGTTGCGTTTTTTTGCGTCACTTGGTTGTGTCACACGCCAGCGAACGCATCTGAAGATCAACTTTTGAAGATGTTTAAGTCTCGATTGCTGCATTGTCACCCTCGCACACTCACACTAAACACCAAAACAAACCTCAGCTTAATGGACAATAAGAGTTAAACCCTTTTTTCCGTTCAAATTTGCACGCACATGTGTTTTGTTTTTTTTTTAACACAGAAAAATATCGAGTAGACGAGTAATGCCTTTTTTTCTCTTCTTTCTGGCAACATCGCAGAAAACAGGGTCAGTGAATAGGGAACATGTTACAGTGGTCACTTGATTTTTCAGTTTCTTTTCCAAACTCTTAAACCAGAGTTGGTGATTGACATATATTTTTCAAAGTTGGTTGATAATATTTGGCATGCCAATGTATCGGTAGGGTCTAATCTGGGTGTGTTATCTGGATCACGGCATGCCCTGGTAATCAGAAGCAGAGGAAGACCGAGTGAGCTGACCTTTCGCTTGTTGGCCAGATATTTTCTTAAGAACGTGGTCGAAATGTACAAATGCCAATTAGGTTGCACGTTAAGGTGTAAATGGGGAGTAATGTTGAGTAAAATAACTTAATGGGGAGATACTTGGTGGTTCCCAAGTGTTTTCGTGTTTGTTTGTTTTCTCATCGCGTGCCTATAGTCGTGTTATCTATCATCTCACACCCAGTTCCTCTTTTAAGCACAAGCCGACGTCCTGTTGCATCATGCGCTGACTTTCAGACTTTTTGCAACACAGCGGTGTCTTTCTGTCGTTCTCACATGATAATTTCCACGATAGGCCACATTCACTTCCTGAGTATGTGTCATGTGCGCGCACACACACACACACACACACACACACACACACACACCAGCATGCAGACAGGTCTAGCTCCAGACCCGATTAGTGCATGTGGTGAGTCTTTGTTTGAGGACAAAGGATTTCCCCGTCTGAGACGAGCAGCCGGTGGCAAGAAGAAACGAGGAGGAGGACAAAGATTAGCTGCTGAAGTGAGGGTGGGGTGGAAAGGGGTGGGGTGGGGTGGAAAGGGGTGGGGTGGGAGGGCGATTTGGAAAAGATGGAGGTTAATGGTATGAAACTACTCAAACCTGGCGTCCCGATCCTCTGAGTCGAGGCCTTTCTGTTCGGACAGACATTTAGACGCGTTAGACTAACTAGACCTGTGTAGTTTAAACTGAAACTTGATTGTTTTTTGGCCCAATGAAGCCACACTTACAGACTGGAGTCCATCACCCAGCAGGTATTAATGGAGATAATGGAGGAGCGTCACTGACCTCTAAACGCCCTGCCTTTTTTTGGGGGGTTTTGTTCACCTGGTAATTGAGGCTCATTCCACTGACTCATCTTCAGCCACTGAGTCAGTCAGTATGGAAACGTGAACCGGTGGAAAATGTAAAGAAAGGAGAGACAGGCGGAAACCCTCAAGAAACGGAGGCTTTAAAGGACGGACGCTTTTTCCAGCTGTCGTCTGACTCACCTGTCACGTGTTCAGGCGTCAGAAAACGTTTTCACACTTTGAGGGAGAGAAACGCGAGAACACGGAAGAGAAACAAAGACCAGGACATGAAATCCAGTTCGTCTCTTATGAAATGAATGGAGAGGAACAAAGAGGGGAAGAATGTCCAGGGTTTTCCAGAAGTAGAATTCAGAGAAATTCTGAGCAAGCAAGGCGGTAAACAAGTTAACAGATGATGAATGATCCGGCCTGAGAAATGAACAAGATCATGCCGTGACGCACTTGGACCGATTTGAAAGAGCGAGATCACGTGATCAGAGGGTTAGGGTTAGGGTTAGGTTATTTGTGCAAAATCATGCTGGTCTCTTTTAAATAAGTACATGCAACCACTCGACACAACTTTCAGACAAAAACTTGAGTTTCCAGCAACACTGAAATCAGTGGTGTCTGAGGTCCGGACCACACTTATTAGTCGCTGCTTTCCCCTCAATGCTTTCATTGTCAACCTTTCACAAACATGGCCGATGCACTTCTACGGGGCAGACACGTCTCCTTCTGACCCTCGCTTTGGTCGCTGGCGTCGCACGGCAGCGTCGCCAATGGCAACGTTAACGTGGCCTGATCCGCCACCACCGTTTACTGGCGAGTAAATGCACCAGTGTAACGAACACATTGCATCCGTGAGAACATGACCTTTGATCTATTCAGTGGTTGCAGGCTTAAACATTTGATTTGAAACTTTGAAGTGGTCTGATATTTCTTCGGTGCTCACACTCGGCCGGATACAATTTAAAGATTGCATTGTATGCAATGTCATTTTACTTCGCTGAAAAAAATGAAACTGATCAAATGAGTGTTTCAATGTTGCCACGATCACCAACTCTAGTCTGAGCGTTTGAAAGAGAGACTGAATAAGCAACATGTATAAAGAAGAAGTGACCACAGTTACATTTTCATTGTTTACTAACCCTGGTTTTAGGGGCGTTCCCAGAAAGACAAACAGAAAGGCAAACTCTTCCACTGGCAATGGGAACCGAATCTATCGCCTATTTTAGCAGATTTTCCCCCAAAAACCTGCAAGTATGCATTTATTTTGTCCAACAGGCGGAGGTTTTGTTTTGTGTGAGGGTAAAAGTGTGCGACAGCAATCGAGAGCTGAATCTCTTCAAACGTTGATCTTCAGAGAAGAGAGATCTTCTATTTTTAGCTATTTTTCCCGTGATTAAAACACATAAACAGGCTCATTTTTGTGGGAAAAATGGTTTCTGTGGGGCCTCATTGTGGCCATTGAAGCAAATCTCACCGGTGTTGCATTCACCTTTAATTTCTTTAACACAGGAACGACTGTTTTCCTTTGTCAATCGGTGGCATCAGTGAGCCCGCGATCAAATCACACCGAGAAGCTGTCTGTCGTTGGATTTCAGTTTGAGACTGAATGAGAGGAAGTGAGTCGTTCTCACATGCAAACAGGGGTTTTCATATTCATGCGGACGCATCGCGACACCTTGATCGGACACAACAACACAGTGGCGTGCAGCGCTTCACTGCTCTCAGTCAAAAATAAACACTTTTTCTGACATATCTGGGTGGGTGATGGCAGACGACAGGGACAAAGAGAGGGGGATGAATTGAAACAACGGGTGAGAGAGGAAGGGGAAGAGGGGGCTATGGGCAAAAAAAAAAAGAACGGGTGGTGGGTGAGGGGTGGGGGGGGGCAGAGGCAGAATAATAGGGCGAGCAGCAGGAAGGAGGAGGTGGTGAGGGAGGGCGCTCGCTGGTGAAAGAGAGCAGAATTCATTTGAAGGTGAATAGAAACAGCTTGCCTCCATTCACAGGGACTCCTGTCACGCTGGGAGGAGGTGGGAGGTGGGAAGGGGCAGGGGGGGAGGGGTGGAGAGGGGTGGGGGTGCTGTAGCGGCCGAAGGGGCCAACATTAACGCCGGGGGCCCGCAATACACTTCATATGCTAACACGCCACAGAGACACTGGCAGGGATGCAACGACGACAACAACACACACCCACACACACACACACACACACACAGCAGCCTGTCTCTTCCCTTATATCCTGCGTGTGTGTGTGTGTGTGTGTGTGTGTGTGTGTGTGTGTGTGTGTGTGTGTGTGTGTGTGTTTGAGAGAGAGACAGGTATATTTTTACGAGGTAGAAAGTGGAATACGTTCATGTGGGTCTGTGTGTTCCAGTCAGACATACATGTACATTTCCATCACATTAACAAGCCTTAAAGTGACGCCCTGGAAGAGGGTCATTTAAATAAATGTCTGTGAAAGTTACTGTGAGCGACTTCTAACTGGTTATGAAACGATCTCCATTTAATGCTGAGGCCTCTATTTGACCTTCGTAAGTAAACTAGACCATCAGAGACAGTTTCTATGAAGTCCTTCTCAAAGCTCCTCATCGGAGCCACCGGGTCGGATTCTGGTGAAGCCAGATGACATCGTGCAGCTTCACCAGAACCTCCTTCAGCTCAGACTCCAGCTCTTTTTCATTTACATACTCACAAAAAGATTTAACTATACGCGCACAGATCTGAAAACCTGAAACTCGCGTATCAACAAAAAGACTCCAGACGGTGAAAGTCAACGCACAACTTTCTTGTTTTCACTCAAATAGAAATTCAAACTCAACCATGACGGAGATCTTAAGGGACGCCCCTTTGAGCCAAAACGTTGGTGTCCTAGTAAACAGGGTTGACATCAGGCCTCCATTACATTACATGGTCGCTGCTACATCCTGCACCAACAACACCGCTCCTCAACCATTTCCCTGTTTTCTGCTCAATGATCTCTTTCATTTAAAGGCAGTGACGCATCTGCTGCTAAATTGAAAGAGACTCGCACACAAATTTCATAGGTTTGTCTTTGCATGAACATTTGAAAGGTTTTAAGCTGTCGCATGTCGGCGAGCAACAGAAATATCAGCATTATCAGCGTTTTTGAGAGAAACCCACGCGCAGTCAATAACAATGGGTTATTATAACGGGAAGAGTTTTACTTCGCTGTCACGTTTCACGGTGTCATGCAAACTTCATGTGTTCAGACCGGAATCTTAGATCGGAAACTGTAAATGTCTTCTGACCTTGTGAACGTATTGGTGTTGTATTCGTTAATCCACTTTGCAAATGCAGCTGCAGACCTACTGTGTATATGTTCATTATTTTTGCTCAAATTATGGAAAGAAAACTTGTTGCAGCATCTTAACACAGCCCCATAGATAGCTCATAGAAATAATGAGATCAGTCACGTGAGTGAGTGAGAGTGCACCTCTGTGTCTGTCCGCGGCCGATCTCACATTCTGCTGCACCAAACTTCATAATACTTTGGGTGGCCTTATGGCCGCATGCTCGAGGACCTCTTGTGGTTGCGGCGACAAAAAAAAGAATTCAACTTTTGTGTGCGCTCAGTCGGCCGCGAGGCACCGTTGCTTTTTTCAAAAACACAACCGGTGGAAATGCTCCTTTTGTTTACTGTGCAAAGACGCATTTGGTTTGGTGTGAAGGCCGTTAACGGGCTGATGGGAAGCAATCAGCGGCTCCCGACGGACCGAGGCGCCGCGTCTGCCGGCGTTGAACGGGCGTTTGATCGACGTGGACACCTCTTACACCGAGGCCGTGTGCACACCTCTACGTTTCCATTTTAAAACACATGTCTTTTGCTAAGTTTACGCCGAGCGTCCACAACTACGCCGGAGATTTAGAGCGGCGAGGACGGAGGAGTTTGGAAACTCCCGGGTTTTACGTCCTGGTGTGGACGGGCGTAAAACGGAGGAGTTTGGACACGGTGACGTAGACGCCCCGCGTTCGCTACTCGATTGGGTCTCAGGAGTCACGACGCGTCCTTTCTCTGATTCGTCACGCCCCCGATCACATGACCCTGAGCGACGGTTTGACCTCGTCGTCGGTGCGAGTAAAGAAAATCTCCGGTCCCTCTTTCCGCCATTGCCGTTTCTTCCTCCGCAGTATTTTCTGCAACTAAACCAACCGCAGTGTGTAGAAACGTCTGCTTCCTGTTTACACCGCCACGCGCACGCCCAGAGCACGTGAGCGGTCACGTGATATGCGTTTTTTGAAAAGGTTGCCGTGTGGACGGAGATCATTTTGAAAACGATGCTGAAACCCCCGTGTGGACGGAGTATTGGAGTGGACGCATAACCTGACTGTTGCTTCAGGTCCTCACAAAAAAAAGAACTATATAAATACCAAAATATTATAGTAATGTCTTTGCAACAGCATATTCCACTTGGAGAAACGCACATACCACAGAGGCCCGGACTCCAAATGTGGCCGTTTTACAGCCAGGCACATCTGAGTGACTCTACTGAGTCTAGTGAGTGTGAGACAGTTGTTGATACACCACCACCCACACAGCCCAGCCTCTTCAGTCCAGTGAAGGCCGCACGGACACAAATAGCTCCAGCACAATGTCACAGCGCAGTATTATTCAACTGTGCTTATTCCACATGCTGTCCATTCAAAAGCTGCACAGGAACATAGTCTGCATATATAGAGGGATTATTTAATGAAGCTTGATTAGCATCTTGACGCTTCTGGTATTTATTTTTTTATCATAGTATTCATATAAAGATGGCGGCAGTTATTGGGTTTTGGATTTTAAAATGATAATTAGGTCTTGTGTAAAAAAAAAAAAAAAGAAGAAGAATACCAGCGAATAAAAGATGAGATCCAAATTAAGAAAGCAGATGGATGTCCTACTGAGAGGCAGCTTCAACCACAGGTTGTGGTGGAGGCTGAAGTTGCTTGTAAGCAAGGCACTGATCGGGCACCTGTTGTTCTTTGGCTGACCTCTGACCTCTGAAGCTTTTAAATGTCTCTTAAAAGAAGAATTATGTTCCTTTCATTTATTGTTTTCCAGCAGGAAATCAGTCACACATACAATCACTACATAATTTATTTATATATATAAGTATATATATATATATGTATATATATACATATATATATATATACATGTCTATATTTTTTTTACTGTTTACTTATTTATAATATATTGTTTAATTATTATTGTTATTATTATTATTTTATAATAATACAGCAGATTCATAAAGTTGTTGTTGTTGTTTTTCTCAAAGATACATAAAAAATACAATAAAATAAGAGATTAGAATAAAATACACACACACACAAATATATATATATATATATATATATATATATATATATATATATATATATACTTGTATTTATTCCATGATCTTGTTATAATAACATTGTAACAGTTTGAATGTGTTACTAAAAGTTCTTAACTTGAACTTTCTGAGAGTTTAGACAAACTAAATAATGTAAAGTATATTATTATTATATAGCCCACACCTAGTACTCTTATGTGATACTCCCCCTCTCTCTCTCTCTCTCTGAGTAAAGGCCTCCCTCCCTCCCTCCCTCTCTCCCTCCCTCTCTTCCTTCCTTCTCCCCGCAGTTCTTCTGTTTGTTTGCACTCACTTGATCCGGAGCGGAAATTCCTCTCCGTTTTTGTGAATGACAAACTCATTAACAATTCATCAACAACGGGGGACGTTCCATCCGGCCCCCGTTTCCAAGGCGACCGCCGCCGGGGGGCTCCTCCGATTGGCCGGCGCCCGACATAATGTATCCGAGTGGAAACGCCTCCCCCTCGTTTGTAGCCATTCAGCGAGCCCGGCGCCGCAGAGAGAGAGACAGACAGAGAGGGAGGGAGAGAGAGAGAGAGAGAGAGAGAGAGAGAGAGAGAGAGAGAGAGAGAGAGAGAGAGAACAGAGAGAGAGAGAGAGAGAGAGAGAGAGAACAGAGAGAGAGAGAGAGAGAGAGAGAGAGAACACACACACACACACAGAGAGAGAGAGAGAGAGAGAGAGAGAGAGAGAGAACACACACACACACAAAAAGAGAGAGAGAGAGAAAGAGAGAGAGAGAGAGAGAGAGAGAGAGAGAGAGAGAGAGAGAACACAGAGAGAGACACGCAGACCGCAGAGCGACGAGTCACATCGCAGACAGACGGAGCAGAGGAGGCAGAAACAAGCCGCATCCCGCGCGCACAAATAGGACGCGCATCACCCGCACGGCTCACAGTCCAGAGACACCAGCGCACGCGGAGGTTCCACTGCGGAGTTCTTCCAACAAAAAGAAATACAAAATAACCGAGAGGGAAGAGGAGCAAGACGCGCGCGCAGAGCCGAGCCGTGGAGTTACATAAGAAGCGCGAGCCTCTCCGCGAGCTCCTCACTGCGACTCATTGATAAATAACACGGGCTCGCTCTCTCTCCGGGACAGACGCATGAATGACTGAAGGGAACCCGCGCTCTGTTGACCCGCTTTCGTCCCCGAACGCGCGCACGGGAGCGCGTTGACGGATTTGGACTGAGATTTTTATTCTGCACTTTTATATTTTTCCGCGGAGCCCTCCAAGCGAGATAGAAATCAGATTTTTTTTTTTTTTATATATTTTTTTGTTTTCCTTCCCGCTGCAGCCAGTAACCCTTCCAAACCTCACATTTGCACGCCCCAACTCCCTCCCTTCAACTCCTGCTTATAAATGCTCGACAAGCTCAAGCCCGTCATCCAGCTCGACTCGGTAATGGCGATCAGTAAGACGGTGGGCTGGCTCCGGGAGCAGCTGGAGACGCGCAGGGACGGCCTGCTGGTGATGGACTGCCGGGCCCAGGAGCTCTACGAGTCGTCGCACGTCGACGCGGCCATCAACGTGGCCATACCGAGCCTCATGCTCCGCCGGCTCAAGAAGGGCAACCTGCCCGTGCGCTCGCTGCTCTCCGACGGCGAGGACCGCGAGAAGTTCGTGCGCCGGTGCAAGACGGACACCATCGTGCTGTACGACGAGTACAGCCGCGAGTGGAACGAGAACGTGGACGGCGGCTCGGTGCTGGGGCTGCTGCTGAGGAGGATGAAGGACGAAGGCTACAAGGCCTATTACCTGGAGGGTGAGTGCGGTTCATTCACAGTTTTGTTTTTATTAATAGGAGCTGCCGCCGTTCATTCACACCCGCAGTTTGTTGCGCAGAGTCGGAAGCGCGCGCGCTCTTCAATGTGGAATCTGAACGTGTTGTCATTGGAGTTGCTCCTTGTTTACAGTTTCAAAACAGTGAATGGAAAATATGCTGAACGTGTATTAAAAACATAAGGGGGGGAAACTGTTTGCAGACATTTTTTCAGAAAAGAAAAACAATTGTCATGCAGCTTTTTGAATTGCAAGTTTAATGCATTTTTAATTTTTTTTTTGCAGAACACCTTGTATTAATCGCATTTTCTTTTTGCATTTCTTTTTTTTTTTTTCTATCTCCAGGTGGCTTCAGCAAATTCCAGGCCGAGTATCCGCGTCTGTGCGAAACCAACCTGGACGGCACCTCCAACACCAGCTCCCCCACCGCGCAGGTGCTGGGCCTCGGCGGGCTGCGCATCAGCTCCGACTCGTCGGACATCGAGTCGGACATCGACCGGGAGCCGAGCAGCGCCACGGACTCGGACGGCAGCCCGCTGTCCAACCCGCAGCCCTCCTTCCCGGTGGAGATCCTGCCGCACCTCTACCTGGGCTGCGCCAAGGACTCCACCAACCTGGACGTGCTGGAGGAGTACGGCATCAAGTACATCCTCAACGTCACCCCCAACCTGCCCAACCTCTTCGAGAACGCGGGGGAGTTTAAGTACAAGCAGATCCCCATCTCGGACCACTGGAGCCAGAATCTGTCGCAGTTCTTCCCCGAGGCCATCAGCTTCATCGGTGAGTAATCCCGCAGAGCTGGAGCACGCGCTGCAGCTGCTCTGGCTGCAAACTGTTACCCCTCAGGCCTCTGGGCTCGGGGCTGCAAATAAAGACTATCTCCATTAGTGATTGAACTAAAAAACAAAAAAAAGCATGTTTTTAAGTTGTAAAATGCCAGAAAAAAAAGTCTCGTTGCTTGTTTTTGTCTGACCAGCAGTTCAAAAGTCAAACACGTGGCTGCAATGACACAGACGGGAAGCGAAAACTCCTCTCATTTGAGAAGCAGGAAGCCACTTCATTATTCGACTGATCATTTCCCCACTTAATCCCTCGCCAGAAGACAAGGTGTGATTGTGTGGAATGTGTGTGCAGACAGAGCGAGGCGGGCAGCAGATAGCCCTGATCTTATTAATGGGACGTGGCCTTATAACCTCCAGGAAGTTCTCCAGGTTCCCATTGTGCAGCAGAGATTAGATGAGGTGTCCCCGGCTGTGATCTTATCTTGTCAGTCGGTGGTGGGAGGGGGGGGTGGGGGTGGGGGGGGAAGAGCGAGGCCTTCGCGTCTTAAGGCTGAGTCTGCCTCTGACGGCGCACAGGCCGAAGTGCACGGTTGTACAAATGGTTTGACTTCAATGGGAGACGTCCTGGCCCGTCTCTTGTCCCCGGGTGCTTGTGTAATTGCAGGCACAAAGGGCAGCGTTGAAACAGGAGAACGGAGGGAGAGGGGGGGATCGGGGGGGGGGTGAACAAGGGGAGGGCGGTAATTCGAGCGCAACAGGAAGGAAGTGGCATTGAAAGTAATCTAGGACATGGCATTGCCCTCCCTCTCTCCCCCCTTCCACATTACAAAAGGAGCCATTTACAGGCCCTGTTGACATCCTGTTCGCCCTGACAGGGTGCCCTCATGACTCCTACGGTTACACGCCCAAATGCCACCATTGTCAGAGTGGCCCCGGCGAGCAGAAGAATGGTTTAATAGACCGTAATAGTCAATTTCCCAACCGCCCCCCCCACCCCCAAAAAAGACGAAAGAATGTCGGCTGTGTTTTGTGTGCCCCCCCCCTTGTTTGTTGACTGACACGCCTGGGAGATAGCCAGGATAATAACTTCCGCTGCTCTCCCTCCCTGGAGCCGCTCCAGCTTCCAGCACAGCTTGACTTAAATGTCACAGATGTTTATCTCAAGCTTTGTTCCGTCTGTGTGGAAAGAGGGGGCAGCACTTGTAAGGAGGACTAGTGTGTCTGAAATAATCCCCCCCCCCCGAAATGGTTCATAACTTTAAAGGGCCAGAATATGTACACAGGGAACGAGTCCTCTTCACGAAGTACAGTGGCCCAGAAGGGACAACCCAAACACCGGCTCTAGATTGGGCCCACTCGCTTTCCACGTTACCCGCAGGCCACCGTAGTTCTCCAACGCGCTTTTTAAAAGGCGAGAGTTGAGCTGTTTTCAGTTGGTTGCAATCTGCAACCTCACCGCTAGAGGCCGCCCAATCCTACACACTGCTCCTTTAAATGTTTTTCTTTTTTTTTTTTTTTTTATAAAGCAAAGCAAGCAAACTGAAGATGCAACCGTGAACTTTTCTGGCATTTTATTGACTAAACATTTGATTAATTTGTCTGAAATAAATGTTTTTTTTTGTTGTTGCTCTAAATCTGCTGTGTTGTTCCGGAAGAGGTCTATAACATTTCCACCCTTCTTCTTCTCTTCCTACCAGATGAGGCTCGAGGCCAGAAGTGCGGCGTCCTGGTCCACTGCCTGGCGGGCATCAGCCGCTCCGTCACGGTGACGGTGGCCTACCTGATGCAGAAGCTCAACCTGTCCATGAACGACGCCTACGACATCGTCAAGATGAAGAAGTCCAACATCTCGCCCAACTTCAACTTCATGGGCCAGCTGCTGGACTTTGAGCGCACGCTGGGCCTCAAGAGCCCGTGCGACAACCGCATCGCGCCGCCGAGCCAGCAGCTCTACTTCACCACGCCGACCAACCACAACGTCTTCCAGCTGGACCCCCTGGAGTCCACGTGAGGCCGCCCGCCGCGACCACCGCTCCTCGCCGGAGGTTTCGTGGGCCTCCCTTTGGAAAAGCTGCAAACAGTTTTCTCTTGTTTCCGCCGTCTGCCGTGAGACCGGGGGCGCTCGACCTTATTGACGCAGGGCGACCGCCGCGGACGAAGCGCGGCGAACCGGAGGGCCAAAGCCGTCTGGCCGAGAGACGCAGCCGCTTGCTGACTGGATGAGGAGAGACAGTGAAAGAGACAAAGACGAGGAGGAAGCGTGCAGATATCTTCCTCAATCGTCTACGCTGTCGGGACTCCTGAGGTCTTCTATCTCTTTTTGTCATTGTATCTCGAGGAAACTTCAAAGTGATTTGTTGGACAGCGTTTGCTTCAGAGCTCCCGGGCTGGCGTGCCAAAGAGACATGATTGTTCAAACTGGACAGACATCAAAATGAAACTCTTTTTTTTTTTTAAACATGATGTTAGTTTTGGGCTCCATCACCGGTTCCCAAGACGACAGGGTGCGTTGTCTCCTTCGTCTTCTGTGAAGACTTGCCTGTTTGGGGTGGAAGCACCCCGGCTTTAGACGGCACACTATGTACTGGACTCGATTTTTGCATTTGTGGAGTCTTTTCAAAACATTTATACGTCGTGTATATATCTTATATAATATAAAAGACAATACAGTAAAAAGCCTTGCTCTAGTATACGCCCTTTGCAACAAGTGGGTACTCTTTGTTTCATATTCTACTTTTATGTAAGCGAACAAACTGCATATTGATCAGTATGTTTAAGTTGATTATGCCAAAAAAAGAAAGAAAAGAAAACAGAAATCAAGTAGGATTTCTTTTTCCAAGAATTGTGCAAAAATGTGTACATGTGTAATATATTTGATGATCGCTTTACGTGTGAATTCAGCCGACGGGCCTTGTTTTTGCACCCACCCTCTCACGGATCAGTCACCTTGGTGGTTTGCCTTACTCCTGCGCTCAGAAGGGTTTTTTTTTTTTATTTTTGCATTAGCCTTCAGAGAGAGATTCCCCAGTTTTCTCAAGCATCCCAGATATTTTTTTATTATTATTTTTCACACACAGAAAAAAGTCAACCAAACCGTGAGCAGTTTTTTTAATTTAATTTGGCACCACGAAGAAGATAGCACGCGTGTGTTGGAGTCCGAATGGCCAACACGTGTTGTCTGGATCTCTGAAGGTTAATTCGAGTCATCCTGATCTGTGCACAAGCGGTAAAAGTCTCTGACACGCGGACAAAGTTAGGAGGCTTCGCTCACCCTCGCCTCTTCAGGGAAATGCAGTTTTTAATTGTCAAGACGAGAGAAAAACAGAATGCCCCTCAACAGAGAAGGCCATTTTCCAGAGGAAGCCATCTTTGGCCACCTCTGCCAACTCCCCTCCACTTTCCTCTCTTACGAATGTAAAGAAAAGATAAGTTATTATTAATAAATTGCTATTTTGTCTACACTTTACTCTCTCCTTGCCTGTTTTATCCATTGATACACTTGTTGGTGTTGTTTTGTTTTATTGTCTGTTTCCACGGTGACACGTTTATGTAAGTGTCTCCTCGCCCGCTCAGTGTTGGAACCAGCCGGCCGGAGTCACGACGACAAACACGGTCGCCGTGAATCACGGGGCAGCTTGGCTGGAGCTCTCGCTGCTCATTAACTCCACGGCGCCCGGCGCGTACATGTTCCAGTCGGGCATGACCACGTCCCCGCGTCACGCGGCACACTCTGTCCTCCGAGACAATCATTCACCAGCAAAGTGATTCCTGTCACGCCGCGAAAACACAGACAGACCGGTTTTTCCAGGTGCTGCTTTGGCGGCGAGGCCGTCGGGTTCACACAAACACTCCCTTGTAGGGGGGGAAGGGGGTGGGGTTGGGGGGGGGGGCGCTTCCTGAAGGCGGGGCCTCAGCCACCAAAGGGCAGCTGAAAAGTACCAAGATGTGGTGTCATTTGGTAGTGGTGTGTACCTGTAAAGACATTGAGGGCCTCACAGCGCAGGAGGAGGAGGAGGAGGAGGAGGAGGAGGAGGAGGGGGGTTGTGTTCTCACGCGAGGAGCTTCGCGGCTCAGCAGAGACCTGCAACAACATTCCCACACATGCTGATTAACACCAGCGGCAGAGTGTGTGTGTGTGTATGTGTGTGTGTGTTAATTCCCTCAAGTGTGGGGTAAGGGAGAAGCAAAGAATTTGTCTCCTTTCATCAAAGTTGACGGAGAAATGGAGCCCGAATGTGTCAAACTGAAGTTGAGTTAAATGGTGAAGAATATTTATAGGCAAGTGGGGAATTAATTCTTCTTCTCGGGTTTCATAAAACATGATGGCCAACGGCGCCCTATACTTATATCATGAAATAGACGATGTAAATTTGAAGTAAAAAACAGCACTTTTTCATCTCTTCAGCATCTATTTTTTTTTTTTTTCTAAATATGCACATACGAATACATAAACCATAAAGAAATCATATCTATTTGGAGAGAAAGTAACACGCAATAGGAAGTCTTGTCCAGAAGCTTCTTTTAAAACTCAAAGCAAGATGAATAAATGACATTAATTAGCAATAAAATGTGATAGATAAGCAATTACTGTACAAGCTAAACTGCCTAAAGGACTCTGATGTGTCTTCTTTAGGTTTGAAGTGGACATGCAACCTGGCGTGCCTCTGAACAAAGCCAGTGAATCATTGGCTACTTAATAAAGGCTGAAACCTGCACACTCATGTCCTGACGTAAATGATTTATAAAAAGACTCCTACGTTTCAGTAGACGCCAGCGCTCCCTCTTTGCCCACTTTCCAGTTCAAATGATATTTTCCGATTCCTGGGTAATCATCTCATGATAATATGACTCCCACACTCGGGCTGTAACCGCAAAGTACACAGACTTATCACCAATGTTTGTTCTAAGTTTTTTATGGATCTGAGACTTCTTCATTTGACATTTTACCCAGAAGAGTTTGCATAAGCGAATGTAAAATGCAGGAAACAGACAGTAGTTCTCCCTAATTATATATACAGGGTTCGTGCTGGAAAAGCTTTACACGTGTAACCTTATCAAAGCGGAATATTTGATAAATATAGCGTTATACATTGTATGCAGTTTTGATTTAGGTGTTAACAGTGCTCATTTACATTTAAAAAGGTGGAAAATCGACTTCTTTAAGGTAATCTTTAGACTTTAATGAAATTAAACTGAATTTCCCAACAACAAAATTATGGCTGGTGACTTTGGAAAGCCACCAGAGCCAAAAGGTTCATGCATACAAGTCGTGTAAACATTTTTAGTAACAATATATTGCGGTCAATTTTGACATTTGTTTTATTCATATTCTTATTTGTGTGTACAGACAAATTTACCTCAAAGGCATGGAAAAGTCATGAAGTAAATGTGTAACCCTGTATGCATCTGCGATTTGTACTTTATACAGTGGCATTCATTGCACCCAGTCATACCAAATAATCCTTCAGGCAATCATCATCCATTGAGTTTTTTTTCCTTCTTCTTCTAGTTGTTAGGGTCATGGGGTCTGCTCGATGCTCAGAGTGGAAGGTCACCAGTTTATCACAGGATTAATGCAGGATATAGTGCACAGGAAATGAGTAAAAACATTTCTACATACCACCAATATAATCCACTATCCAATCCATCTAAATGGTGGATCTAAACTGAGTGCAACACTGGATGAACATGCAAAAAAAAAAAACGGCCATGGCTGAGCATTAATTTGAGGTTTTATGGTTATAGTAAAAAGTCACTATCAAAATGTAACAACCTGGAGTGAATGTTCATTCAATTCAATTAATAAAAATACATCCCATAGTTATTTATATTTCACTCAGTGTTGGATGGACATTGTAATTCCTTCAGTTACGCCCAGGAGGCAACATCCGGTTCAGAAGAGTGAAGCCAATGAGGAAGTGTGTTCAAGCTGCATTCTCTCTCCTGACCACCAGGGGGCGACTCCTCTGGTTGTATAGAAGTCAAAGCTTCATGTGTTAAAGCTGCATTCTCTCTCCTGACCACCAGGGGCGACTCCTCTGGTTGTATAGAAGTCTATAGAAAATGACTCTACTTCTCTCTTGATTTATTCCCTCAGTAAACATTGTAAACATGAGTTTATGTCTCAATCTCTAGTTTCAAGTCTTCTTCAATACAGCATGATGTTCATTTAGTAAATTATGGTCCATTTAGAGATCGTAATCCAAGATGGCC
This sequence comes from Ophiodon elongatus, assembly GCA_016806645.1. NCBI lineage: Eukaryota > Metazoa > Chordata > Actinopteri > Perciformes > Hexagrammidae > Ophiodon > Ophiodon elongatus. The sequence goes on along the minus strand of JACSYO010001241.1, from coordinate 674,648 downwards.
ACCGGCAAAACTCCGAGCTCGAGGCTTCAAAGCTGCACTCCACAAACCAATGGGTGACGTCATGACGACTGTGTCCACTTCTTATATACAGTCTATGGATACGCCACTGATCAGATGAAATGTATCCATTAGTCACAAAGAATGAATGAATTAGGTTAAGATTGACTATCTAGTGTGCATGTGATCAAATTCAGTGTTTGAGAGGTTCAGCCAGCCGGGTGGAATTCAATGTCTTGCTCAAGGACACTGTGACAGATTTGGACCCACTGGCTGCTGCAGGGGATCAAACCTGCGGAACCTGCAGGTGAAGGAACAGGGTGTCGGACGTCGTCCATCAAACCTGAACCCAACTATAGCCAAGCTCTTATTTTTAGCACGGGCCGCTGTGATGTCACGGCCGGACTGGTGACTGACAGATAGGGTCGGGGGTATGCGGGGCATGCCGAGCGCCCCGGGACCGATCTTCCTGTCTGCGGCTTGGCCTTTCGTGGTTTTTAAAGCTCAGGATTAAAGGGCACAGGAAACTACCGGAGCTAATTTTAGACAGGCATGTGGATGGGCTTGGCCGACCCCCATCAGCACCTTCATCACCGCGGCTCAGCGGCTACGACAGGCAGGCCTTACAGGGATCTGGAAACACATGTATGTTTGGGTCACGGCGAGGGCTGTCAGGGGGGTCGGCATGCGGACACATGGTCAGAAGACAGAATGTACAGTAGTGAGGAGATGAGCAGGCGTGCAGACAAAAACAAAAAAAAGTGAGGGTCTGCTTTGGTGGGCTGCTACAGGTATAGGTGAGGCTTAAGGCTTTAAGGGCTATCGGATAACTTGGTTTGTGATTGGAAGGTTGGGTTGCACCAACAAAGATTCATTTAATCTAAGATAAATTCTCACCAGAGTTCAGCAAAACTTGGTTTAAAATGAGGAAATCCAGATTTTAAACTAAGCAGAGCTTCGTCGCTCAATGTAAACTAATCTCTGTTTAGTAAATCCAAGTTGAAAACCAAATCAAATAGAGTTTAATCAATATGGAGATGCTAGCTTACCTAAATTTGCGTGATTTCGGGACAAAGTAGATGTTTGTTTAATCCGTAAGAAATCTAAGTATAAAGTTTGTTTGTGGCTTGGTCATTTGTGGTGAGTCGCCTAAAAAGTTGGCCTGTATATATAAAAAAAAAAGATTGCCGTGTGCTTCCCCCGACAAAAAGCCAACGGGTCGTTTCCATTGGATTTTGGATTATTGCAGAAAGTAAACTCTGTGGCAAACGAACATTTATGATACTTTTAGATAATCTTCACAAATGAACACCACTTTTATGATTTTTGAAGATTGAATGCAGAAGTAAAAAGCTAACGTTGGGCGATGTCGCACGATGAGGTTTTGTAGTCCCGTTAAGCCCTTTAACTAGCAAGCGCCCTTTTAAAGACACGGAACCACTTCAATATTCACAAGTGGGGCATTTACTGGCGTATTTTATATCGTAGAACCAAAGTTAATATTTTTTTAAGCTTGTTTGGAACCCAGACCTAATTTTAGGCATCTCAAAGAAAAACCCATTAAAACATAAATATTTGGGGTTTTGGACTCAAAAAGAACTTTTCCCTGATACACACACACATATTTTTTGGATTATAAAACAGCCAAATACAAGCGAGATCCAGACATCACCATGCCGCATATTGGAGTAATAACAGCTCCTCTGCTATTTTGGCTGGAGAACGAGTTATTTAGTAGCAGGAATGGCTCACGACTCCAGGTGCTCGGCGATAACGCCGTCCTCCAGTCGGAGCAGCTAAGTTGCCAGTGCGTGGGGATTTTTTTTTTGTTTTGTTCCAGAAACAGGAGAACTGGGCCAAAAAAAAGTAACTTTTGAAAGTCTGAAATCAGCACCTGGTCAAGTAATTGTTGAGTTTCTGGGGAACTCGTGTTCCTTTGTGTTACAGAGCATCAGAAAAAAAAAAAGCCCACGCTTATTTCTCCCAACGCGCGTTGCAAAAGTAAGACTTTGCGGTGTTGAAAACGCCACATCCGCTCTGTGAGTGAGTACGGACACGGCATCCAGCTGTGGGCTCGGCGTGGAGCGCGGCTGCCCCACTTCCCACTGCCGGTCTTGGCCATGAAAATAAAGGCAAGAGGTTGCGGGACCTAAACTTGGCGCGCCTGCTAATCCTCTGCTAACGGTTCCTGTCCCTCTTACCCTCCAGCGACAGCGTGTTGACAGCAGCCCCCCTTCCTCCTCCTCCCCTCCTCATCTCTCCCTCCTCCATCCATCCATCCCTCCCCTACCCCCCACCCCTCCGCCCACCTGTCTCATGTCACATTGCTTCCCCCTCATCCACTCCAGCAATTTCCTGTTGCCCTCGCAGATCGTGTTACAAGTTCCAAAATTGCAAATGCAGACACACACACACACTCTCTCACACAGACACACTGCCTTCAAACTCATTCTCAAAACACACAGACATAAAAGGGAGTGAACACTCTCTAACACACACACATACACACACACATACACACACACACATAGACAAAACACTCACACACTCACTCTTGCATGCCAGCCGTGCTATCGTTTTCACTGCCAACCCTCACAATCTCATCGCTGCACCATCACACTTTCCAACTCTCTCTCTCTCTCACACACACACGCACACGCACACGCACACGCACACGCACACGCACACGCACACGCACACACACACGCACAAACACTCTCTCTAACCAGATTATTAATCCCGCTCAGGGAACAGGCTGTGACCAAAATCTCTTCGGAAGTAACAGATGGACGAGCTCACAAAAAAAAAACAACAACAACCCCAAAACACTTCCTGTCGGAGGATTTGCACACAGACACATTCATGTTTACTTATAAGTCACTTTTAGGGAAATTACATTTATTTTCTTGAAACGTGCCCTGACCCTAACTATAAATACTGCTTGCCTAACCTTAACCTTAACCCTAACCCTAACCTTAACCTTAACCTTAACCCTAATCCTAATCCTAACCCTAACCCTTAACCCTAACCCTAACCAGTGACCCCAAAAATCAGCTTTTGTCCCCAGTTAACTGGCCTTCAGGCTACCTCCACACTTCTACGGTTACATTTTTTAAACGCCGTTTCTAATACAAAGAACAATCTCCGTCCAGAAGACAGTTTTAGTGCTGCTTCAGAAATGATCTCCATCCATACTATCGTGCCTGAAAACGCAAATCCCATGACCATTAATGGAGTTTTCAAACTAAAACGTCTCAGTTTGAGGGATTCTGCCCCGACCATCGACACACCTGGGTCATTTTTCTCGTTTCTGCCACTTCGGATTTAAAAAAATGAAATGCACACGGATCCATGAATGTATTCAGCGTATCCTCACACAGCTGTTCGTCTTCCGTCTTCACAGGAAACATTTGAGTTAGAACTAACTAGGGTTTGGGAAAGGTCGTTGATCGGGTTAAAAAAAAAACTACGGAAGAGTAGTTACTGAGGAGCATAAGTTACGTGACAAATAAATAAATGTTTCACACGGGGAACGAACAGTAGTGTGTGTGCGTGTGTGTGTGTGTGTGTGTGTGTGTGTGTGTGTGTGTGTGTGTGTGTGTGTGTGTGCGCTTTTGCGCACACACACACACACACACACACACACCTTCCTGGTTCATGATTACATGAACATTAAGGTTAGAATCAGGAGATAGGCTAGGGAATGTTATTATTATTATTATTATTATGTCCTCACAAGTATAGATGGAGCACAAACATGCGTGTGGGTTTCCATTAACGTGCTTTCCCACTGTTAAAATCATCACTTGTGTCGTTGTGACCTCTGACACCACCCACGCCCTCTGGAATGCTGGGAAGGAATGTCTGGAGTAGGGGGGAAAGTCAGAATGAAGAGCTTTGTTATGGACCTCGGTGTTTTGCTCTCCCTGTGTGTGTGTGCTTGTGTGTGTGTGTGTGAGAGAGAGTGTGTACAGTCTTCTCTATCACAGCCCACACAATTTCCACAGCAAGACAGTTTTTTGTTTCCCAGTGTGATCACAACCCGACCTAGACTTTGCTCTAGAACAGTCTGACATTTTAGTTCAATATTAAACCTTTTTAAAAAAGTTTGAATCTGACACCAATGCATCTCTTCTTTTGAATGAAACCTTTTCACTCAAGGTAAAGCTGCAACGTGTTTTCCACAAAGTTTCTATGGTAGTGCAGTGAAGCTTGAGATGTTCTGTTCCTTTTTTTTTTTAAAGATAATCGGACAGTCTACTCTCCTTTTAATAAAAAAAAAATATATATATTACGATCTCATATAAAGAAACTGATTTGTCAATTATGTTTGGAGGGAAACTTATTTTCTCCGGAATTGTGTTTTTGAAGCATCACAACATCCATCTACAACAGAGGTTGGGATGGATGGATGGGTGGATGAATGGATGGGTGGATGGATGGGTGGATGGATGGGTGGGTGGATGGGTGGGTGGATGGATGGGTGGATGAATGGATGGATGAATGGATGGATGGATAGATGAATGGATGGATGAGTGGATGGATGGATGAATGGACGGGTGGATGGATGGATGGATGGGTGGATGAATGAATGAATGGATGGATGGATAGATGAATGGATGGATGAGTGGATGGATGGATGGATGGATGGGTGGATGGATGGATGGATGGATGGGTGGATGAATGAATGAATGAATGGATGGATGGATGGATGGATGGATGGGTGGATGGATGGATGGATGGATGGGTGGATGGATGGATGGATGGATGGATGGATGGATGGATGGATGGGTGGATGGATGGATGGATGGATGGATGGATGGATAGGTCAACCAAACACAGGACTTTGACCCAGGAGACCGTTGTTGGTGTTGTAGTATATTTTGCTCTGTAATGCATGAAGATAGCATACGTGAAGGGGCCTGTGACTTTGGAATGTCGGATCCATTGATGTTTGTTGCACATGGGATACTCGTTAGGTACCCCCGCTGGGCAATGCTCCTTGACCTGGAGGATGGAGGAGTAGCTGTGCCTATGTCCGAAACATGTCTTTCATTGGGGGCCCTCTTTATGACGTCATTATATACTCAAGTCTGGGGCGTAAACAACATCCATATATAAGTGATCGGGAGATCCCCGACGGTTAGAGTTCTGTTCGACTTTGGGACTCTCCGGGTTGTCATGACGCCCGTCTTGACATATGTTGCTTGTTTGTAATAAACTTCATTATACCAGCAAGAACAGTGTCCGCGGAGATTCCTTCATCATCACTCCAACATCACTGTCGCTTGAAATATACAACAGTGTCCTGCGTGAAACCCAAAGTAAATGTCGACTTATTTTATTTAACGTCCTTAAATTAAATAACGTACCAAACGTACTTAGTTAAAGCCAAACCACGATGTTTTACTAAACCTAACAAAGTAGTTTTGTTGCGCTTTTGTTTCGTTAAAATGTTCAAAGTTAACCACGAGTTTGAAACGTGGAAGAAAAACACATCTCCCTCGTAACATAATTGAAAATGCGGTTTGGTTGTTGGTATTTTTGTAGGAGACATAGACATAGCTCCTCTTTCTGGCCATTTGTAAGCTTTTGAATTGTAACATTCTTCTACAGATTAACAAAGAACAATCTATTTCCCTATCAAGGAGACTACTCATTATTTCATTTTTTTCATAGTTAAAATTGAAAACCAGTAATCTTTCAGTTTCTTTCATCATATTTTATTGTGTTTTCTATGTGGAAAAATGCATTGTTTTAAATGGTGAATGAGATTTGTGTGTTGTGCCATTCCTTCTGTGGTTACGTGGTCTCAAAGAAAAACTACAAAACTGATGATCACATCAAATTTATGGTTCTAGACTCTCACAACTGCACTTCTAGTTATAGGATGGAACCTTTATTTAGTTCTGCTGTGAATAAAGATTTGGTTTTAGACGCTTTACTGGTGATGGTGTATTCAGGATGTAAACAGGAACACTCATGTCCAAGTTGCACATGCCAGCAAGTATCTGACCTCTGACCTGCATGAGGAGGAGAGAAAGCAGAAGCAAACTTCACTAAAGGGACACCTTTTTATCTTATCGTCACTAAATGCTAAAACATTTCTCCTCAGGTGAAAAAACTTCCAATCTGAGCCAGGTGCAAAGAGCTGCAGCCAAAACCGACAAAAGGTGGATTTAAGAAAGCTGCGAAGCTCGTGACAAAAATAGTTAGTGTTCAAATTGCTGGCTTTGTCTTCTTTTTCTCAAACAGAGTTGCAGATGTGCCCTCAATTTTCTCAGATCCCCCTCCCGTTTGCTACCCCATCAAACCCACCATAACGTCACCTGACTAGCTCCGCTGCCGGTGATAAAAATAGTGAGACCGTTCCCATCACTTGTATTTCCTCTTTATGAGTTTCCGGATATATGCTCGCTTGTCTCCATAACACCCACCTTCCTTGTCCCCGCTGCCTCCTCCATCACCCGTCTCCCTCTGTGATCCTCGTGCGGATCTGATGGATTTGCAGGGTGCTGATATCGCTGGCTGTCAAGCTCCTGCACGTGCTACTGAGCTGTCCCAGATACGGGCAGAGCAACGGGGGAACATTTGATTTTCACGGTTTATACCATAATAGGCTTTTACCATTATCGGCATCTGGGCAGAACCAACCTTTGGTGGTTGGAGGAGTCGGCGTTTGCTTGGAAAATGGTTGGTTCCAGCTCTTAGTACCAAGAGGACACAAACTCTTTCTCAGCTACAACCAACCTGCTGTTTTATTTCCTTTTTCCCCGGTTCCCTCGTCTCAAAGTCAATTGGTTTTGTGAATGTTTTGTTTTTTTGGTTAGATGTCTGAAATAAGGTGGTTAACCCAAGCTTGAGAGATTTTAAGCGTTTTGTTCTATGACATAAAATACGTCGGTAAATACCCCTCTTGTGAAGTTTGAGGCTTTTACGTGTCTTTTAAAAAGGCGCCTGCTCACAAGTGGCTAAATGAGACGTCGTTGTGTATACTCGCTTTCACGTGACCGTCATGTAATGCTAGCTTTTTACTTCTGCCGATTAGCGTTCAAGTTTCAAACATCATAAAAATGGTAGAAAATGTAATCATAAACGTTTGTTTGCCGCAGAGATTATTTTCTGTAATAATCCAAAATCCAATATCCAAACTACGTTATCGCTGCACCACTGTACAAGCAACGTGCTTAGCAACATAAACAAATATATATACATTCAATACTTAATTAGGACATTGTAATTTATATGAGAAGGCTGCCATCCTTTTAAGAAAACATTTACATCTGAGTTGAAATCATTAACCTACCACCCTTTTCACTGATCTTCTTCATCAAAAATAAACGTAACCAATCCTGCGAAGAAGGCAACAAGCACCAGTGGATGCCAAAGATATCAATAAATGTACGTTAATAACTGGCCGCAACTACCAACAGCAGTGAAAGCAGTTGTTTGGCATGCAGATGCCCACTTATTGCTAGTGTCCCATTGGTTAAGCGACCTAAGGTTGCCAACCCCTAATTTAAAAGAAGCTATGAACCACGGCTGCCATAATCTGCCACAAAGATGTCCTTTTTAATGTGTGATTTAGAGAATTATCTTGCAACTCTTTGGTCCCTGTGTCCTTTTTAATGCAAGATTTAACAATTTATTACATTATATATTTTTTGTGTTCAACAGAAGTTGTCAGCTTCTTCTGTAATGTCTAATGTTAGGTGATGTTAGACATTTTCAGTGGCTTGGCTGTCACTATGTCTACAATATTGATTTACGCTTTTGAAAATGTCATATATATATATATATATATATATATATATATATTATTATATTATATTATATATATATATATATATATATATATATATATATATATATATATATATATATATGTATATATATATATATTGTATATATATATTATATATATACATGTATATATATATACATATATATATATATATATATATATGTATATATATATATACATATATATATATATATATGTATATATATATATATATATATACATATATATATATATATATAAAAATATATATATATATGTGCAAACCTGTCTCCTACAAAATTATGTTCCCATACAACTAAACTGCATTCCTTTTTATGTTTTGAGGGAAACGTATTTTCTCCTGGATTAAGGTCACTCTTTTCAACAAATTATAACTATAACGCAATAACTAATAAAGCACCATGGTTTGGCTTGACATAAGTACATTTGTTATGTAATTTCAGTTACGGATGTAAATTAAAATGAGTCAACATTGACGTTTGGTTCTTTCGTTGTTTTTGATCCATCTGTACACCCCGACGCCGTCTCTACGCAGACGACTGCGAACTATGATCAGAAACAAATTTGGACTTCATCAAAAAACAAACGTAATTCGGAAGAAAACACGCTTCCCTCGCGGCAAAGATGAAAATGATAATAGTTTTCATTGGTTAATGTCATTTTTAGCTGAGGTTTTAAGATTCTTTAGCCTTTTCAATTTTATAGTCTAAAAATACATTTGAAAATGTGTTTTTCTGCATTGTTTTGTCCCTGAATGCTGCAACTTCACCTGTTTCCTTTTCAAATTCATTGTGAATCAGAACCGCAGACTTATGAAACCTTCCCTTCAGAAACTGTCTTTGAATCCCTCGCGAGCCTTGAATCGAGGCGTCCTTCCGCCCACACAGCCTGAACCTGAAGTGACTACAGTGATCTTTCTATTATTACTCCTATGGAGAAAAGAGATGGAGGGAGCGAGATTCTAAGTGGGAGATAAACCCGAAAGAGAGGCCGGGCCACAGGAAAGAGGAGCTGTGGTTGACAAAAGGCTGTGAATCATCCGCGCTGTCTCCTTCGAGCCCACGCAGCAAACTCAAGAGGAGTATAAATAGTCAGTATCATTTAAAAACATCACATTCCACCCACACAGACAGACCTGCTGTCAAGCCCTCTTAACTGATGCTGATTTATAATAATATATATTTCTTTACATTGTTGTCTCTTGGCCTCCATTTTCTCAGTTAGACTTTCGGCAAAGTGTCAGTAGTGTCCAACACCTGTCTGGAGTCTGTGATGCAGGAATATAGTATTTAAGAATAATGTTGTAGTTGACTAGAACCCTTATTATACCCATTTTGCACCAAGAATAGTGTGAATATGCAGATTTTTAAGACACGAAAAAAAACACGCTAAAATCAGCCGATTAGACTTCTGTCCCATTTCTAGTAGACGAGTATCCATTTCTTTTTGTCATGTCATGTTCGACGTGAGTAACATGCCGGAAAACATGGTTTGTAAACAGTGAAAATAATTTTTCTTTTATATGTATATATCTGTTACTTATTAAGTGTCTCTTTCAAACTGTCAAACCAGAGTTGGGGATTGTTGGAAGAGTGGAAATACTTACAAAGATGGTTTTATTTTGTTTCTGAAGTGAAGTGTGACTAAAATGACACTATCTCTGTCAATGGAGTCGGGTGACTTTGAGAAGCACACATATCGGCTCTTCCTTTACACGTCTAACTCTGTGAATTAAGGGTTTATTTTGACCAAACCAGTGTTGGTGATTGTGGCAACATTGAAAACATCTTGCTTAGTCTTTCCAATGAGCTTTATTTTGTTTTTGTCGGGTTTCGAAATGAAACGTGTTGTTTCACGATGTTCAGCGAGGTAAAATTACTGTTACTTGATATTACTTGTGGCTTTGAGAAGCTCACACAATGGCTGTTTCATTTCACATCTCACAACTCAGTGAGTTAAGGGTTTATTACCAAACTAAAGTTGGGGATTGTTGCAACATTGGAAAGACTAACCAACCAGTTTGATTGAAGTGTTAATCTTTCGATTTTTAGTGAAGTATAATCACTGTGTGACTGGAGTCTGTTGGCTTTCAGCATAGTATAATCATTTTATATTTTGTATATTAATAAATTAGAATTGAAAAAAATTTCAGATTCACTTCTACACACACACATATACACACGTAAATAGATCAAAGAAACATGACTTTCAACAAGAAGACCGTTGTTGGTCGTGGTTTCGTCGCCTAAACCTAACTTTGGTTTTCAACATAATGTCGCCCCGGAAATAGAAACCGTCACAATTCGTGTCCCTGTACACGAAAATAGATTGCATACTAATTCAGGAACTGCCATGAGACTGTATCGAGGTGTCCTTGAGGTCCTTTCTTGTCTCCCTGTCTCCTTTCCAATGCTCCGGTCTCTGAAAGCTTCCATTCAAGAGGTGCAAAAGAACATCTTTTGTGTGAATGAGTGAAGCTGCATGCCTCTGCCCGCTCTCCTCTCCCCAGTCTACCGCCCTTGTATTAGTGAAACTATAATAACATCCCAGTCGAGCGCTCCCTCCCGCTGGGGTGGCTGTGCCGTTTCCCGTGATCAGTGTCCGCCCACGGCGGGCTGTTGGCACGTCGAGGAACAGGAAGTGGAAGTGGGTGATTAAGGCGGATCCCGCCCGCCTGCCTGCCCAGTGTGTATCCGGCCCAGGTATGAGTAATGATGCTGACACCACTGAGCCACTTCACCGACAGAACCCGGGGGGGGGGGGGGAGAGCTAATAAGGGAGACAGTGGGAGGAAATGGCACTTCATCATCCCCAGCACACTTCACCGACTATTGGATGATAAACAGAATACTTCACAGGATTGTTGACGTCCACCGAAATAGACACAAAATGTAACTCACGCGTGAAGCAGGCGTGCATGTCATAACGCATAACTGGGTATTTACGGCTTATCACGACTTGGGTCGTTGTTGTCAGAAAGGTATGAAGACTTTGACATTTGCATAAGATAAATAATTCATCAGAATAAAACATTCAGGCAGCTTTCATTTATCCAACTCCATCTTTCCTTTTTCAGGTTAACTCGGCTCCTAGACTGTCAATGCCATGAAGGACTGGACGGCAGAACATTGTTTACAACTGAATGGAAACAAGATGGAGGTTCTGGTTCTTGCACCTGATGATGCTGTCCCCACGATCGAGCAGATCATTGGTCCACTCTCCTCTGCTGTCCACCTCAACCTGCGTCATCTCGGTGTCATTCCCTGTCGTTTGACCCCCGTGTTAAGCAGCTGTCCAGATCTTGTTTTTTCCACCTCAGAAATATCATTAAACTGAGATCTGTATTATCAACAGCTGAATTAGAGACGATCATACATGCTTTTATCTCTTCTCGTGTTGATTATTGTAATGCACGTTTCTCCTCACTCAGTATGTCTGCGATTAACCCTTTGCAGGTAATCCAGAATGCTGCCCCCAGATTACTGACCAGGACAAACAGACGGTCTCACATCACCCCCATACTCAGGTCTCTTATAGACTGTCTCACATCACCCACATACTCAGGTCTCTTATAGACTGTCTCACATCACCCCCATACTCAGGTCTCTTATAGACGGTCTCACATCACCCCCATACTCAGGTCTCTTATAGACTGTCTCACATCACCCCCATACTCAGGTCTCTTATAGACAGACGGTCTCACATCACCCCCATACTCAGGTCTCTTATAGACGGTCTCACATCACCCCCATACTCAGGTCTCTTATAGACGGTCTCACATCACCCCCATACTCAGGTCTCTTATAGACGGTCTCACATCACCCCCATACTCAGATCTCTTACAGACGGTAAACTTGGTAAACTTCACGGTAGTGTATATCTATGAATTAATTATATAAATTATTAAGATAATTTTTACCCTATTCATTTGTTGTGTCTCCCCTCATAAAGGACGAAATTCACAGACACGTTTCTACATCCCGCAGTAGACCAGAATGCAATTCTGCCACAGGCCATTATGACTTTTCCGTAGATGCTGCATATTTAATCTTTTCTCAAATAAAACTCTCAATTGTATCATCTCGGCTATCTCTACCAGCAGCCCTATCCTCCCAATATACAACTGTGTATTCTCTGAGGGAGATCATAAGGCATTCAAAGAAATAAAGGAAATCATTACCTCAAATAAAACTCAGGTTGCAAAAAGAAAACTGGATTTTCAGGAGAAATCCAGACTTGTTCTTAAACGTCTGTACCATCTTCATCCTCCTCATCGATACTCTCTATGCCATCGAGTTTTTAATATTATCCTCATCCAGAGGAAAGAAAAGAGGTAAATATAGACATCACCATGCGTCTCTGTTGTCAGGCCAACGGCGGTGAGATAAGTAAATACACATCATCTTCAACCAGCAGAGGCTTAAAATGGACAAAAAAAAGATGGCAGGTTACGGAGAGACGGAAGGAGGTGAATGGACGGCGATAGGAGCTCGTCATTTTCAGAAACACGGGCATTGGGTCAGCTGTATTTGTATTTCTAAATACAGAGCGGCTGACTCCTTCTCCTCTGGAAGTCCTTTTTTAAATGAATGAGAAACGGAAAATACACAATGTTTATTCCTCCGATCATGTTTGGCCACACGGCCTTCATCTCAGTAGTGACTTCACACGATTCTCCTTTTTTCAATGTGGTTTATTGTTCATTTCAAATGTGCTTTTGTTTTGCAAACCTTATCTGCAAATCAAGAGTAAAACATTTTGAAGTGAACGAGGCCGAATAGTAATGACTAACATCGGGATGATAATGATAATAACTTTTTATATTCAGTCGATGGTTGTCCAACGGTCTTGACTTCACTTGGAGGTTTAATAACTCTGCCTATAACTGAACAGAAGTAAATATTTTACCTTTTCAAACACAACTTAAGAAGTATAAAATCATATATGTGACAATCATCGCATCCACACACTGTCTGTCTGTTAGGTGGACTTAACGAATAAATAAAAAAAGGATGCGTATGAGCTCTTCACAGTACCTTCTGAGGCACTTTGAGTCTCCTTCCTTCTGGTTATGTCAAAAAAAAAGAACAAAGGCAAAGACATTAATCCCTTTTTCTTATATGGAATTCATCCAGTTTACAAACCTTCATCACACTGCACAAATAACTGTCCATTTATTTAATGAATCCATGTATTTATCTGTCTCCGCGGTTTCCCTCAACAGATAATTCTAGTCAGCACACAAGAACGTTGTGATTTAATGAAACAAATAGGCACTTCTTCTTCCTTCATTTTCCGAAACCAATGAAACACCTCCGAGCTGTTACTCCTCCCCATATCCTCTCGCTTAAGAAAGGCCTCGCGCCCATAAACCCAGCAGCCACCCCTCTGTTAGCGAGCAGCGGAGGAAGTCCATTAACAAGCAGCGGGGGCCACACCGGATGGCAGAGCCCTGGCACCCGATGAAGGCTGGAGGCTCCGGAGCCGACAGAGGCTTGTAAATATTTCAGTGTGTCTAATGTGATGTTTTTTTTCCCCGGTCTGCGCCCCCCCCCTCCCCCTCCCTTTTGTCTCTCTCTCTCTCTCTCTCAGCTTTACTCCTCACCTCATCACACAACGTCTGATTATTGACTCCTGAAGGTCAGAGGTCAAGGTCAGATGCACCGTAGAACCGGCTGGCTTTTAAAATAAAGCAAAAAGGCAGATACTTTTCTGAGTGATCAATATGTTCATTAACGCATCCACATGCTGAAGATAAAACATTTCCTTACTCAGCGCATGAAAAACCCTCTGATGTACTTGAGTTGGCTGGACTTTAAACACCGGTCGTCACCCGGTTGAGAGACGATCCCTCACTCGATACTCCAGCTCCTTTCCTCCTGCTTCGCTTTCCTGCTCGACTTCATCTTTTGTCTGGACAGTGAGAGAGAACTACTCGAGCAGAAGGAGAAAGAAAACGACTCTAGATGGCTTGAAAGCACCGACTGACCGTGGAGAAAGTTTATGTTCATTAAATGAAAAGCCCTTTTTTTTCATCATGCATTCACAAGACTAGAGGATGAACCTAATCATAGGTCAACCATATTAAATATATTCACGTAAAGTGTGATTCATTATAGTCATATATATACGTATTTAGTGTTGTAATTTAAAAATATTTACTTCTTTGTTCATTCGTAATATGCACTTTAAGGCCTTGACGCACCTTTTTTTTTGCACGTCAACATATTTTTTTCGAACTGTTGTTTTTGTCACAGATACTTTAACACAAAATGTGACTATTACTCGTTCAGAACGAGGTCACCAATCACGTTGTTCTGAACAGTTATACTTATGAAACGTATGCTCCGTAGTCCGAACCAAGGCGGCTTTGTCTCCGTCTTTCTTCGGGTGGGCTCCCTGTTTGGTTCGTATCTGTCCGTGAGCAAATGAGGCGCGATACACAGTCACTCGATTCCCCCGAGCGACAGATGGCGGTAAAAGGTTACGCTGCAATGTGACAAACACAGGCAGCGAAGAAGACGACTGCAAGGTCGAAATTGTGGTTGTAAAAAAAAAAATGCTGGATTTGCAAAATACATAAAAACACATCTTTGGAAATGTTTCACGAGGAAGGAAAAGCCCACGTTTGTCCGACCTACACTCATGCTTCTGTTTGCTCAGCAGTTCCTGAGCTGAGTCGGCGTCGGGCCAGACGTGCCGGCTCCAGGGTTTCAGCGGAGAAGAAACTCCACGACCTCTGACCCCCCGGCTCTCTTTGTAACCGCGGTGAAGTCTGACGCCGGGCTCCGACACCGAGCCCGCGGGCCTCAATCTGTCGGACTGACACTCAGGTGAAAGCTAAGAAGAGGAAGCGTCCTGAAATCAATATCCCCTTTGTGTCGACGGCTCGCCTCGTCCTCCGGAATCCAGACATGTTAACCCTCCGAGAAAAGAGGGACTTAAGCGGATTTAGCGAACTGATGCTATATCATGCTGACGGAAAGAGGCTTCTGGTAACACGAGTTCTCCACAAAAACACTAAGAAGCATGTTAATGGAAACGTCTGCTTCCCTGAGCTCAGTGTGTGCTGATAGTTCAGGTTCATAGTCTCTGTGTAGAATTTTACCACCCATTTTGAATGTTAATATCCGATTGAGCGTTATCAGTGGTTATCATCACCTCCGTTCTCCTGCTTCAGTCGGACCAGACTTTCATCTACCACTAAACTATTTTAGGTTCAGGCAACAAAACTACTTGGTTCGGGTTTAGGAAAAGATTATGGATTAAAATAAGGAGGTTTGTTACACGAAATAACGTTTGCTACGTAGAGTGAACAAAAGTACGATAAATGAAGTCAATGTTGACTCGGTTTCAGACGGGACACGAACAGAAGTCTCCTGGGTGAAAGTCCTGTGTTTGACACAATACAAAAAGGGGAGGGGGGGGTCTTAAGTATGAACCAGTTCCACTGGTCTGAAAATGCCGTATGAGGCTGAAAACCCCAAATAACAACGATTCAATCATTCACACTGAATCAGTACTGCATCCATAAAAGAAAAGAAAGGAGTCTGCACTGATGTTAGCCAGACACAGGTGACTTTTCTGTTTACCATAGTTTATAAAGGATTTATAAGTTGTACCAGGCTATATTGTATATTATATTATATTACAGGCTATGTTAAACCTTTACTTAATTTTAGTTTACATTTTTAGACCTATTGCAAAATGGATTATAACTGATTTATAAGCTATTAAGTGTTTTAAACTGCCATTTGATCTGTAGCAAACAGAAATGATGTACGTGTTTATGTGCACATCGAACGAGGAGTCGAGATCCGATCCCGAGTGACCACCAGGTGTGAACAGGGCCTTTGAAATCCTTTATAAAGCACGCCTTATTTATCCTCACCTGCGGCTCCAGGTGAGTTCTGTCTGCACTTTTCTCAATGAAACGCGTCATCTAGTGACACCGTGGGAGGAACATTTTAAGAAGGCAGGGAAAACCACGGCAACAGACGAGGAAATGATTCATAATTCGGCTGGATACTGGTCGGGTTTGCGTGTGTGCGTTCATACTCGCTCGTAATTGCCCTGGTGATTACCATGAAACCCGAGAGAGGCTGCACTATACTTTCTTCCTTCTCTGTTCCTGGAGACCAACACTAATGACTAGCATTTACTGACTAAATTACACACACACACACACACACACACACACACACACGCGCAAATTGTGGACACATATAGGCAAGTACATGCTGGAAGTACACTTTGTAAACCTGCAAATATATAAGTACATCCAAATGGAAAATAAGTTAGATAGATAGACAGATAAATACTTTATTAATCCCGCAAGGGGACATTTTTTCGGTACAGCAGCATTTTTACAAACAGGTAAGAAAAGAACAATATATACAAAACAAATAGGAGAAGAAGAAGAAGAAGAAGAAGAAGAAAATAAGAAAAATGCACAATATATACAACAAATAGAATAGAATAATAACAATATTAAATTAACTAACAAAACGAAACAGTAGTGCAATATGTAGCCAACAAACAAACAAAGGTGCTGTAGTTGGGTGGTTGATTTGGCCAGAGGTGATTTATTGTACAGTGTTATTGCAGGAATGATCTCCTGTATCTGTCTTTGTGACAGATACAAGAGCAGAGTGTTTATTGCCCGTCAGGAGAAATGAACGTGGAGGTTTTTTTAATTCGGTCAGAACAAGTGAGTGGTATAATAACGAGTATAACAAGCAACAAATGTCCACTGAGGGCGGGAGAGAGGGGTGATGGGTGGGGTGGACTCGACTAGGACTGGTCTCGTCCAGGATTCGAAGCTATACCTGTGAAGCTATACATTTTTTTTATTGTGCTTTTATTGTTGGCAATTTTCAGCTGTGGATTAATACATATGTGGTGCTCTAGACAGTATTTCTGGCAGCAAGAAGGCGAATGTGAGATTTAAAAAAAGAAAAGAAACTACGGTGTGTGTTTTCATGGTCTCTTAGTACAATAGTGTGGTTTGCTGACGCGTATTTAATATTTATCCATAATTAGCTCTGTGGCACAGAGCAACAAACAATACTTTCTATTAGAAGGTCTGTTGCCAATAAGAAAAACTATAGAACGCCATATTTAGGATTATTCAACGGCTTTTTGAAGAAACGAGAATGGACAAACTCAAATCAGTCACTGAATAGAAGTACAAGGGCGCCACACACACACACACACACACACACACACACACACACACACACACACACACACACCAAAACAAAACAATCCTTTTAATGATGATGTTTACCAGTGGAAGTCTCCAGTCAACCCACCCTCATAAAAAAAAAATAAGAAACACACACACACACACACACAGGAATGCAGACGGCCCTCACACAATCGACCGCCACCTGCCTGGCCCTGACCCTTCCTCTCCTGTTTTACAATGCAGGAGGAGTGTTAAATTGCCTTGACCCCTTGTTCAACTCAGCCAAATTGATCCCGAGGAGTGAGATGGATAGGGTGGCAGGCGAGCCGACAGACTGACGGGCGAGCAGAGTTCAGCGAGCCGTGTGGTTTCCCTCTGGTCGAGGGCGGAAAAGTGGTTAGTGGAGTGAATATCGGCCACGTTAGCCGGCTGTCACCACCTTTTTGTTTTATAGCAGAGGGGAATAAAAGACCGGAAAGTGAACTGCTGTTTGAAGTCGAGCAGTGTGTTGTAAGTCTTTTAAAGTGATACTCCACCCACTATTGATCTATGGAGTATTAAAAAGGAAAACAGGTGGCTTCTTTTCTTCACAGAGAATTCATGTCAGTTACCAACAGATCCAAATGTTGAGTATTAAAGTAGCATCAAAACATCCATAATCAACATAACCCTCTATTGTTCACTTAAATCATCACTTTGTTCCAAATAGTCACATTTTTCTTGCCAAAAATAGGGTAAAATATCTGCTACTTATTTGAGCTTAAAGATTCCATAAAATGGTGGCATCAGTTGCACAATGTGACTTAATTTATGTTGTTAGACATATTAGAGGGATCAATCTTCAGGCCCAGACACACAAAACCGGCATAAATGAACTGGCGCCAACAAAGGCCACCACGGCTTTGTCTTGGCCAAAAAGTTGCACTTGAACACACCGCAAAGACTACAGACAACGACCTACTCATACGAACGTTGTGCGTCTGCGTCAGAGGAAATAACTCTCTGTACCAGCAGGGGGCGGTAGTCTGTATTTGTCATTAAAAAAGGGAAACTAGAAACCATGGACTGTATATAAGAAGTGGACGCAGTCATCGTTACATCACCTGTTGGTTTGCGGACTGATGTTTTGAAGCTTTGAGTTCGACCTGTCAATCACCTTGTAGCCCCGCCCTAAAGCATCCCCTGCTTCATGGTCTGTGTGACTCTAAATGGACCATAATTTACTAAATGAACATCATGCTGTATTGAAGAAGACTTGAAACTAGAGATTGAGACATAAACTCATGTTTACAATGTTTACTGAGGGAATAAATCAAGAGAGAAGTAGAGTCATTTTCTCATAGACTTCTATACAACCAGAGGAGTCGCCCCCTGGTGGTCAGGAGAGAGAATGCAGCTTTAAGACACTTCCGCATCGGCTTCACTCTTCAGAACCGGAGGTTACCACCTGCGCCAAATGGTGGAATTACAATTTTCCGTCACGTGATGCCATGGGGCCCAAAAATACCTCTTACCATAGACTTACATTGGGAAAGAGACACCTGTAACTCAGCAGATTAATCAACACTATTCACACATGAATCGCTCTTATTCAAAACATAAAAACTTGCAAAATGCAATAACTGCCAAATCCAGAGTCATTTTCCTTCCTTCGTTCATGTGAACGAGAACGAGGCTGGGGGCGGGGTTAAAGAAAACCACTAGTGCGCTTTCTCAATGGGCCTCATGCGGAAGATCACCAGAAGATCAGAGTAAGTTTATACTCCAATGTCAAACTTGTTTTCGCTTCATGCGTCAATGAGCAACTTTTAAATGATGAGCAGTTATTGTTGTTATAAAAATACTTTGTACTGTGTATTGGAAGGAGATGAGATGACCTCTTGACCCTCGTCGTTTGCTTGCTTCCCTCACTTCCGTTTCTCTTATAGTGCACTGATTAGATTAAGCCGAACGGCCGATCAGAGTGTTTCTATCTCTAAAAAGGCAGGATATAAAGATAACTGAAAAATGTGTGTTGATTTGGCGAGAATGTTTTTAGTTTATTAGTCTGCCAGCGTGGCATGAGGACACCACTGAAGGTGCACAGAGTCAGGAAGGTCAAGTACCCAGATCATGGGGTCTTAAACTAGCGGGTTGTGATCCAAGACAAGATTTAAAAAAAAATGGTCATTTAAGAAACACAAAAAAATGATCTTTCACCAATACCAGTTATGTGTAGTCAATAATTACTGACTGAAAATGAAGTATTCTCACATCTTTGTGGAGGATTTACGATGAAAAAGCTCATGAATGTAAACCTTTTTATATCAAACAAGGAAAAGACAAGGAATGGTACTGAAGCTCCACAACAGACTGATGTTCTGTCTAACCCTGCGAGCACAGTGCCTGGTTCTTTGGTTTTTCACAGTAAAAGTGTCGAACTCCGGCGGAAAAGAAACTGGAGTAACACCTGTTTGAGCAATCTACACCCACGGCTTCCCAGAAATTGCAAAAAATATCATCCCGTACTCTCCTCTATTTTATTTTTTTCCCCTCCTCTCGTTCTTTGCCCCCGAGGTCGGATAATAGAGAGCTGAGAGCGACAGCTGCACTTTAACTGCCCCAGGAGGGGGAATCGGAGGGGGGGGGGGCAATGAAAAGGAAATAAGGAACTGAGAACAAATGCTTTTCAAATGAGAAGGAGGGCAAAGTGTGCGAGTCAAAAGGTCACCGAGCTCGCACCTCACCTGCGAAGTCGCCCCGCCCAAAGAGGAAGGCGTGAGAACAGCAGGGCCACTTTTTTTTATTTTGTGCCAAACATTTTGCCAAAGAGGTGTAATTGTCTCCAAGATAACAGTTTTTATTGTGAAAACACAAATTTCAGCAGTAATGTGTAAGAACAAGTTATTCTAAAACTTTACTGAGTATAAAATGAACACCGTTAACAGCATGTCTTTGGTGGAAGTACTGTACCTTTAAATAAAGTATAGTACTGCATGATGAGTACGTTAAGGAGGACACTATGGTGAATAGGGTGACATTTTAACTAATAGATATCACCATGACATTTCCCCGGTTGATTACATTAAGACAATTGTTTTTGGTATTACAAGATTTCTGAAATTGTATGTTTAGATATGCATAGAAAAAACTCAGAACAGCCTTTAAATATATGTTTTGTTAAGTTACAGACATTTTGAAGACACTACAGGTGAATAGGGTAAAAAAGTCGACTAATATCACCATGAAACTTCACCAGTTGATCACTTAAGACAATTCCCAATTTCTCTTACTAGTTTTCTGAAATGTTTAGATGTTGAAATATGCAAATGAGGTGTTATCTATTGTTAACTTTTTGGGGAATTTAGGAGAAATCTACAGACGCAAATAGACAACGTAACAAAATAAACACCTAAATATGTATTTTTGCTGTTATTCTATAGTTTTCTTATTGTTAATGTTTCTCAACAAAACTTCTCCACCCTTTCTGTGGCACTCAGCCCCAAGCTCATTCTTTCATGCGGGAAACATAAATCTTCACAAATTAGTTTATTTCTTCTCCTTTTTTCATTTTTTTTACGGTCAGTGAGTTTTTTTCTTACTCAAACAGGAAGAAATAAACCAATTCAAAATAACTCAAAATACACTACGGCGCTCTTGTTGGTGGTAATGAGTGTGCAACAGTGTGGCTCATTTATGTCTTTTTAATAGTCTTTGGACAACAGTGGAGCTTTATGGCACAGAGGAAGAAGACACATCAGGCTCTGGCTTGTTGGTTGGATCCGTTTATGTTTTTGTCTTTTTACTGGATTTACATTTCTGCTAATGCTTCTACTAAAGCAACATTTTTAATGTGTGTATTTTCATGACGTAACAATAATTGAACCTTTTACTTAAGTAAAAGATTTAAGTCTTTCATCCACGACGGGGATTATGTGTTTTTTTTTTTTTTTTAATCAGAAATGCCTCGAGGGTTATTGGTTGGTTAGCCAAACAGGAAGCCACACAGAAGATGATTTAAATATTCCCCCTTTATAAAATCCCCGAAACTCCTGCATCAGTGAGTGCGTTGCACTCTGTATAACCCCTTCTTCCAGGCTAGCCACGGGCCATCGATCTGCACAAAGGCCTTTTGGGGCCCCCGAAGGAAGGCGGAGCCATGGAGAATGGATGAAAGCAAGGAGGAAGGAGAGGCGGCGGGGGTGGGGGAGTTAACCGACGACAGCCCCAACCACCAATGTAGGGAGGATTTCATGCAGTGGACAGAGCGAGGAAACACTCTGAATTCGTGTGTACGTGTGAATGCCTGTGTGAGTTTGTGTAACCCTGAGTGTGTGGGAGTGACTCCAAGTGTTGAGCTGGGCCACTGAAAGGTGTCAAATGTTTTTTCTTTTTTCTGCGTGTGTGTGTGTGTGTGTGTGTGTGTGTGATGTAGAGGAGGGATTAGCAGCAGGACAATGCAGGGCAGTAATCCCTGTTTTCCCCGTTCCTTCCTCCTTCTCCCGAGGCTCCGTTTTGCTTTTACGCGGTTGCTTTTGCATTTACAACTGTGAGAGAAAGTTGAATCACAATGAGGGAGAGACTGACCTAGATTGAGAGAAAGGGGGGGGGGGGTTATCAGAGAGTACAGGGGGCATTTGTGAATGAAGAGACAACAAGACGCTGAGCCGTTATATGGACCTGTCAATTGGAGGCAATCGTCCACGCTCACTCGGCACCATTGGTACTAGTCGGTATCCGTTAAGACATTCGTTCATGATAAATCAGCAACAGACAGTCAAAGAAAAGAAAAAAAAGAGACTTATTTAGGTTATTTAGTCAACCAAATCCATCATTTCCCCCACTGATGGCGGAGACGACAGACTGACAACACCAGACCGAGTGGAGTTAGTTTTGATGATCTTTGATGAGTTCGTGTGGCTACTGCTGGTATTAAATGTATGAGCATGTAGGCCGTTGGATGCCCTGCAGGTTCTTCAAGTGCAATTTCAGCCTGATCTCATGGGAAGGCGTACAAACGGAGTGACATTTTAAGAAAAGCCTTTCACGCTTTTATTCGTTTTACACCGCGTCGTCCACATAGCGCCTCTTTCTGGCAGAAAAGCGGCCGCAGGGTGTTGGGAAGAGCTTCGACCCAGCGTTTCATCGGAAAAGCGCTCCGAGCGACAAGGTGCACGATGATAAAAGCACCCAGAACAAGCTTCTCCTCCATTTACGACACCGACCTCACCAGCGCTTTTCTGAGAAGTTCAGAGATTCTGAACTTGAAGCGCTCGTAGCTCAGAAAACGAAACAAAAGAAGCCGGGTGCAGAGTCGTTTCTCTAGGCGGCCGCATACGCTCTCTCCTCATTGGGAACAATTAAAAAAGAAACCACTGGCGCTCTGAAAAAGCCTCTATGTGGACACGGGCCCTTAGTTAGGTTTACAAAACATCATGGTTGGGCTCAAAATAAGTACGTGAACTAAGTAAAATGTAAACAACATAATAAAAGTATGGAAAACCCGTCACAAACATCGCTAACGTAACTTGAAAATGACAAATGAACACTTTGGATCGCGAACACTATTCTGAAATAATTTAATAATTGTTATCGTTTAAAAACATTAATATTGAAATTAATAGAAATGAAATAATGACCTAATTACGAGAGTTAAACTTTGAGAAAACAAGACTAGAGACAAACACAAAAAAATTGGCTTGATTTCAAATTTTGTAGCGTTGGTTGGAACAAAAGAAACGATTCAAAGAAGTCTGGACTTCCCACTATTTCTTGACTTTTTTGGGGCAATTTGACATTGATTTGACGAAGCCTCACCCCGAAACAGTTGAGGTTAAGTGTTGCATCATGACAAACGGCCATACGTGGAATTTTACTACAAACTATGTGGTCAACCTCACCAAAACTCACGTACTCGTGCAAGCCGGGAGTCACGGTAAACACCTGCTATTTCAGCTAATTTGTGATCTAAACATTCCAAATGAAAAATGGTTTTATTCGGATAAGAATAAGGCGAGTTACACCCTGATGGAACGGGCGGTGAGACGGTTGAGTTGCCACGGCTGCCACAGGTCTTGTGTGAGCAGAGAGATAACACGGGAGTGTTGATGAGAGCACCGGGGCAAATGGTGTGGAAGAAGCATCACCTCACAGTGTGAAAAAAAAAAAAAACCGAGAAGGGGGAAGTTTGGGGTTAAAGGTCAGGGGCCTCCTGCAGGCTGTGAGGCGGCGTTTTTTTTCTCCTGTGGTCCATTCAGCGTGCCGCTGGTGGGGGGCGGCAGGGGTCACTGTGGGGTCAAAAGGTCGGCTTTTGAGTCGGCATAGAGAAAAGAATCAGACCGGGAGATGGGAAGATAAAGGTGGTGGCTGCTCTGTCGAGGCAGCGAGGAGCTGAATGGAGTCTGGTCAATGTTAGTTTATGTGACAGGGTTATAAATGCTCACGCTTATGAGGATTTAAGTAAATAGAATCTAATCGGCACATGCATGTATGAAATCTCATTGGTCCTGAGCTTATTCTTAATGAAACATCGGTTAAAAAATGATTTGCAAAAAATGCTTCTTTTCAATTGGGAGTTAGATGTGAGGATCAATATCAATTTCGACTTTGAATTCAGTATAGAGTTAATTTAAAGAGGCGTTTTGGCTCAGCTCGGAGTAAAGCTGGAAGCAGATGGAGACTGCTACCCTCCATTCAGGAAATATGGCCAACTGCCGCAAAATGTTGTGATTTACCAGTTTTATCTTGTTAGTTACAGCATGCCAGTCGGCAGTAAATAAAACAGCTGGGCTCTGTTCAGATCAACGCAAGTGTACACATTTGTAAGATACCTGCAAAGGAAACCATCTAATTTTTTATTTCAACTCTGCCAAATGCATGCAAGATAAAAAAAAATACACAATTTAATATTACAGTTTTGATGTTGGAAAGACCATTTAAAAGCTATAACTATTGAATGCACAGCGATGATGTCGATGTTGCTCCCCTCATCAAATGCTGGTCAGCAAATACACACACACACATATATATATATATATATATGTGTGTGTGTGTGTGTATATGTAGGTGTTAGAGTAAGGGCTACATTCACATCACATCAGATGTTGTGGCGAAAGCGCCGGGCCTCCCATTCATTTCAAAGTTGGTTGTTGGGGACTGCAGGGGATGCAGGAAACCCAACGCAGCGCTCTGCGTCGAAGAAGTTGAAACAGAATCCACTTTTGTAGAAACGCAACCCGACTTCACGCTGCGGTGGCCAATCACGAAAGGGACCATCAATGGGCCATTCAATTCAAATAGGTCGATCAAACGGGTGTCACACAAATGGGCCATTTAACGCCTGATTTGGTGCGAATGTAGCCGAAGGGTACAAACTGAACAATTCAACTCAATTCAACTTATTTTGTATAGCCCAAAATCACAAATTTGCCTCAGAGGGCTTTACAATCTGTAGAACATAAAACATCCTCTGTCCTGGGACCCTCACATTGGTCGAGAAAAAACTCCATAACGTAGAGAAAAAAAGAAAGAAACCTTTGGGAGAGCAACAGAGGAGGGATCCCACCCTAAGGATGGACATAAGTACAGTAGATGTCTTGTGTACAGAATTAGCAACATAACAGAGTTACAACACATTAAGAAATTACAACTACTAACAGCAGCAGTGGATATAGTAGAATATTAATGATAATAAAAACATTAATGGTAGCAGAAATAGTAATATAAATGTGAATAAAATAATAATAATAAGCAGTGGGTTTTCAGCAGGGCCACAGCAGGAGGCATGACCACGGTCCAGGTGTAAACGCGATCCATGGAAAGCACAAAGACTCCGGGGAAGAAGCAAAGTTAGTAATGTGCATTAGCGGGACATGAATTCAAAGAGACGGAGAGAGAGAAGAGGGGAGAGGAGCTCAGTGTATCCTAGGAAGTCCCCCAGGCAGTCCTAGGCCTATAGCAGCATATCTAGGGGCTGGTCCGAGGCAAACCTAAATCCAGCGCTAACTATAAACCTGTACCAGCCCTAACTATAAACCTGTACCAGCCCTAACTATGAACCTGTGCCAGCCCTAACTATAAACCTAAATCTAGCCCTAACTATAAACCTGTGCCAGCCCTAACTATAAAC
Organism: Ophiodon elongatus; assembly: GCA_016806645.1. Classification (NCBI taxonomy): domain Eukaryota; kingdom Metazoa; phylum Chordata; class Actinopteri; order Perciformes; family Hexagrammidae; genus Ophiodon; species Ophiodon elongatus. Next base: position 649,550 of record JACSYO010001241.1, on the reverse strand, counting down.
CTGTGCCAGCCCTAACTATAAACCTGAGCCAGCCCTAACTATAAACCTGAGCCAGCCTTAACTATAAACCTGAACCAGCCCTCAATATAAACCTGATCCAGCCCTAACTATAAACCTGATCCAGCCCTCACTATAAACCTGATCCAGCCCTCACTATAAACCTGATCCAGCCCTCACTATAAACCTGATCCAGCCCTCATTATAAACCTGCGCCAGCCCTAACTATAAACCTGAGCCAGCCTTAACTATAAGCGTTATCAAAGAGAAAAGTCTTAAGCTGACTCTTAAATGTGGTTAATGTGTGTCTGCCTCCCTAACTGAAACTGGAAGCAGGTTCCACAGAAGAGGAACTTGATGCACTAACATCATCCACCCGAGAGGGTGTTTGGCTGAACTGAGATGACCTCTTGTTTAATGAAACCATCTTTTCTTTTTATTGAAACAACTACAGATTTCTCAATCTGTCTTTCTATCTGATCAACTTTTAGATCTATCACTCATTTCCTGGTCACACCTAAGCGTCGGTTGACTCGGTTCAAAGGCTGCTCAGCACAACCTCTGTTCTTAGAGTTCGTATATCATTACAGCAAGTACCTCCTGCCGACAATACATTTGTCTGCATTTTTTCCCAGATTAGCCACAGGCCATAGCCTCCCCGTTGTGTAACACATGGAGGAGAAAGATTAGTGTTGTGAAAGAGTGTCAAAACAGACAACTGGCCTGCAGTAAAGAAAGGGCAAGGTTGTACTCCGTGTACTTCTTTGCAGTGCACGGTTACAAAGCAAGAACAATTTGTTCTCAGCAGGGGAGAGACGTTTCTATTATTTTCTGTATTGAAATATATAGATATTTTTCCCCTAAGATGTGATTTGTGCTTATTGTGTTCAGGTTTTCCCTGGGGAAACAAATTATCTTCTATTACACAACGTATTGGGCTTGCAACTAACTCCAATGCGTCCTTATTTAAAAGCAACTGACGTAGTATAAAAAGTGAGACGGTCTAGGATGGGACAAACCAACACAGGACTTTCACGGGGGAGACCGCTGTTCGTGTCCTGCGAGGAAACAAAAGTGAACGCTGACATTTTGTCAGGTCAGTCGTTACTCAGTCCATTTAACGTCAACCACATTCTTTTCCTAAACCTAACAAAGTGGGTTTTGTTGCCTAAACCCTACCTGTGGAGACGGACGTTTATTTTGAAAAAACACACGTGCAACGCAACGAGCGCATATCGACACGCGCCGTCTCCGACACGCCCAAAACTGACGCTAGAGACGTGGAGCGTCGTAGTTTGAAGTTTAGGGCCACTGACCAAGCTTTGACACATTGAGGTGAGAATGTGTTGTCCGGACACGACCCATGAAGCATGACTGCCGTCGCCATGGTTTCATACAGTTTAATATACCTTGCACACTGATTTCGAACTTTGCACCAATATAACATTTAAACAAACCATTTTTTTCCTTTTGGAAGTGAAATTATTTCACCAAATGGTCGTAATTGTTTATTGTTCTAATCAAAAAGATTTATTTATTTATTTCATCGAAGGATAAAATGAGGCTTATTTCAAGTAAATTCATAATTTTCTGCTTCTCAATGCTAAAGACTGAATGCTGACGTCGGAGAGCTGACACAAGTCAGCAGCTCTTTTATCTGCTTTCACATATGATTGACTAAAGAACAGGTGGTCCAGGTGAGCTGATAAGATAAAATAAGATAATCCTTTATTCGTCCCACAGCCGGGAAAGTTACAGGATTACAGCAGCAAACGAACAAACAAGACACATAGGTGGAAATGACAAAGACAGCGAGTACAGCGTGTGCTACCCGTCAGAATAACAACAACCGCTGACGTGCACAGGTCACGTCAGCGGCCTCACACCTCAGGTCATTATTTTGAATCCGGGCTTTGTGGAGGCGCAGGGTGGAGCAGGACGAGGAGGTTCTGGGTGGAGGAATGTGTGGAGTGCAGGTGCACGGGTTGGTGACCTGCTGCTGAGAGGCCTGCCAGCTGCCATTTCAAACAGATCTTTGAGAGGTTCACGGCACGGGCAGTTAGGGGACATGCTCCCTCATGTCCACGCTAAGCCAGCTAAATCTGAAAATGTAGCTTTCTTCCCCTCCAGTTAAGCCCTCCGTCTACGCTAAACCTAACCTGACCCCACCAGATCTGAACCATCTGAGAAGCCGTCATTGGGAACTGGAAAAAGATACCTGGCAGGTGATTGGAGGAACTATCTGTCAATCAAACTCTTACCAAAGCCGGTCGGCTGAAAAACAAGAACGTCTTCTACATAGAGAAAAACCTCCGCTGGCGTTCTTTGTTCTTCTTTCAATGAAGAAATACTCAGATATAACTCATGCTACTGCAGCATCTACGCTAACCTCTCCAGGAGCCGCCATTGTTGTTTTGAAGAGTCGTCTAAACCGCGCCGTAGCTGCCAGTAGCTCCTCAGGGGACGCTGAGCGGTCCGGCCACAGAGGCATTACTTGTATCTTGACAAGATGGACATGCAAGTGCAAGTGGCAAATGAAGCGAACGCGAGAAGGGCTAACAACTGCAGTTCCTCAAATGGCCACTTGAGGCTTGCTCCAAAAGTGTGTCAATCCCCATAGACACTCATAGATGTTAAACTGCCCAACTTTACAGCGTAAATAAACATCTTTGCAGTCTGGTCTCCTTCGCTAATATCCCCGTTCACGACAACTGTACATGGGGTGAATTTTTATATAACTCACAGTTACGCATGAATGAGGCCGAGGTCGCTCTGAACGACAGGAAGGTGCCGTACCTGATTTCTAGCTGCTGACTTTTTTCACTTTGAGCTTCATAACTGCTCTTCAGAAACCTTTGGGTGACGTCACGGAGACTACGTCCATATATACAGTTTAAGTTTTCCATGTGACACGAGAGCTCAGCTGCCACGCAAGGTGACACTAAACCAGCATTTTTCTGCATCCAAAAAGCGGATCAATCCTCCCTGTTACTCTCTCTCTCTCTCTCTCTCGCTCACATCCACACATATTCGATCACACCTCCTGTTCCTATTAGCTCAAACAGCAGACAAACTTTTTGTTTTCTTTTTTTGCAGGAACATGAACTTGTTCACATTCACTTTTGAAAACAAAAAAACTCCCACACCAAAGAAAAGGTCAAAGTCAAGTAGACTTGTACAGCCGCTCTTCATCACAGCTCCATCCACTCCAGAATGGCTCCAAAAAACCCACACTGTGAAACAAAGTGAAAACAATAACACACACACACAGACACACACCGTCACACACTGTGAAACAGGATACTGAAGGTCTCTGGCTCCAGGCCAGAGCGAGAGGGTCTGAGCGGTTGCTGGCGTTGACGAACGCTTGGCGCGCTCTCCCACCTCGTCACGTGTGAGGCTTCTCTTCACGCCGCCTCTGGTCTTTTCATGCTTCATTCCGAACGCTTTTGTCACAAGGACAAAACAGGAATTCGACTCAGGTGTCAACAGTGTCGTCCTGCCTTTGAGATCCGTACACTTGTCAGTTGATGCACGGCCAAGAAAAGACCCAATTCTGTATCGTCTTTACTGCGGACCGTTGAATTAACGCAAAAATGAACAAAAGGGATTTCAAAACATGCTACTTAGTGGACTGAGAGGGAATCTGAAATCAAAACTAGATGTTTAAAACTTGGCCTAAGCAGCAATGTGAACAATCGCATGCCGTTACTCACACTTACGGACTAATTGTGCACTTAAGTGTGCAAATACAGCAGAAAATACCTGCAAGTGTCTCAATGTGGACGCGTGAAGAGTCGAGGCTGGAGAGACGAGCCAGTTTCATCTGCGCTCAACGACGGCAAACCTTGGCTCGTCTGTCGGGTGCACATCTGCGCTGTGACGACCTCGCCGCGACCCCGGCCCGGGGGAGGAAGCGGCGTGCATTCGCGTGACGGATGGCGTCATAAACAAACCACATGCTCAGCACCGAGGTGGGACGTGGCACACCTGGGTGACAGGTGAGGAACAGTCAACCTGTGTATGTGTGTTTGAAAAACTCCCTATTTTACCTCGAATATGTCGTGACTACTCCACAGTTTTTTTTTATATTTACTTTAATTTATTTGGGGATTTATTTGGGAATTATTATCGTTAATTTGTTTGTTCCCTCATACTTTTAGATGCATTTGACACTTTTTGTTGTTTAAATTGTTTAAATATTCCGTATATATCCTATGGAATATTTTGTATGTTATCCAACCTAACCAAGTGGTTTTGTTGCCTAAACCCAACTAAGTATTTTGAAAAGGCCGTGTGCATGTGAAGCGTGTTGCTGGCTGTCGTAGGAAAACACATTAAACACGAGGAGTCACTTTTTGTCAGATATCCTTCAAACCGTTGTATGAGGACGCATTCAAAATATTCAGTTGTTCTTATTGAAAAGGCGGGGTTGGTAATCTTCTAACAAAAACATGTTTTGTTGTAGTCCAGAGAGCAATCAATAAATCAAATGATCTGACAAAAACAAAAAAAGAAGAAATAAAAGTCTGTTATCTGGATCCGATGGTTTCATTTGTCTCTAAGGGACCTGAAGGGACGGACTGCCCGTGTTGCTGACTTTCTCTCCAGACTTCCGGAGCTAGTTGTGGTTCGCTTCTCTCATTGGGAATAGGTTGCCGACACTGGGCTGCGTTTCTTTCTCTTTGGGTAATTTTAACAATCTCGCGGACTCTCGCTAGTTTCTACCAACCCAAGCTTTAATGCAGTTTGAGCTGCATTCCTCCTTTAAAAGCTGCAAAAAAAAGAAGAAAAGAATGTGTTGTTGTTATTAATAATCACAGCCACATTTCACCTTTACACACTGCGCACACAAGCAGATAATTATGCACACTTTCTTATCTCGGTTGGATTTCAGCAGTCGCGAGTCCCAGCGGCTTTGCCGACCTCGTCGACATAAACTCTATTTGACGCCTCAGCTTTTAGCTTCAGGAAACAGGAGTCAGAGCGGAGACACTCCCGTTGTTTCACCGCGCAAACGCGCTTCGCTTTCCACCTTTTGAATCCGACATCACAGCAGCCCGGCGTGCAGATCTCTCTAATCAGCCGACAAGAGGTCTGGAGCAGCAGCAGAGCCGGTACACAATAAACCTCACTCTCACATGCAAACAACAACCTGGCTGACCTCAACTTGATCCTGCTGTCTGGAGCTACAACCAACCGGAGGAATAATGAGGGATAAAGCTCTTTTTACTGCCACACTGAGAAGGAAGTCACTAAATGAGACGGGGGGAGGAGGAGGGGAGTAAAGCCAGAGGCTATCGGTCTGTTTACAAGCCCTCGTATAAAAAATAAGAAAAGAGAGGAACAGCATATTGGATGCCAGATAGCTGAGTGGTAGGCTAATGCCTTCTGATGTAGAACCAGATGTTCCTCATGTGTCTTGTGCATTTCTGACCGCCAACCTCAGAAACGCTGGTCTTTGGTCACGACGGGACAACAAGCCGAGTTAATCAGCAGCGGTACATGTGTGTAAGTGTATGTAACTGGACACTTACATATTTTTCAGTATTGCCAAAATCACAGATTTTCCTTGAAAAGGGCTTTTAAAGCTTTACAACATGCGACACCCCTTTTTCTTTTTTTTTGCACTTCTGGTTTAATGAGCGAGCACAGCGCGGGGAGGACAGCGGTTTAGGATGTTTTAGGTCAATAAAAGCCAACAGCCAACTGCTAATTAAAGAAGCTGGAATGGGAGTGAGGTGGGGGGGGGGGGGGGGGGGGTCGGGGGGTCGGGGGGTTCAGGAAGCTCCACGGCTGCTGTTTTCTTTCCGATTATGGCAGCAGCGGTGGGCTGGTAATGAAGTAGCTGTGGCACGGCAGATGGGAGGCCGGCTAATGGCGGAGGGCCGCGGGGGGGGGGCGACTTCAAAGGACGCTGCTGGAGGAGCGGAGGGCGGCGCGGTGTGCCGAGAGGAGGGGAGGCTCTTTATGGACAAACAAGAATGTTTGTGTCGTCTGGCTGGTTCAGTCTGCTCAGATAACAAGGAGCTTTTTTTCTTTTTACACAGTGGCTCTGTTGGGACGAGGGCTGTTGGATGAACGGTCTGGTGTGGAAACCGTAAGAAGAGGTCATAGTTTAGGGAGATAAAACTGTAAAAACTGATAAAACTAAGACCGTTTTTGTCTCGCTACACTTCAGAGAACCTTTAAAAGCTGATCGCACCAGCGCTTCGTAGAAGAGGACATTTACAAATCACGATAAAAATGGAGGCAAATCTGAAAGCAATTTACATGTCTTGTTCAAGGACACTTGGAATGTAGATACCAATCACACCAGAACTATCACCAGTACCTGGGTAGTGTGAGGGACAGTAAACTCAACCTGAGCTCACGGGAAGACGTACGAACATCACACGCGTCCGTCGTGATGATTTCAGGCTTCCTGTGTGTCATGGTTACGCCCAGTTTAAACGGCCACAGTTAGCTTTCGGTGGCAAAATCCCTTCGTTGAGGTTTAGGAACAAACACCGTGGTCGGCCTTCCAATAAGTACGTAAACTAAGTAAAACGTAAACAATTGCACACGGAAAACGCGTCGCCAACATCGTCACCGTGAAACAACAGTTAGATTATAGACCACGTGGCGTGATGTGACACGCAGGAAAGCAACGACGTACAAATGCTCGTGTCAGTCACACGTTGAGAGCGGGAACATGTGCAGCACAGCGTTCGGTTTGAAATGCTCTCTAATAATGTCGCATATTCGAAGGCGTCACTCGGGAAATATCCGTCTCTTTAGCTTCAGTACGCAGCTGTCCTCTCTCTTTTGTTAAAAACGTAACATTGAACTCAAATCAAATCACGTTACAATATTTTAATCTTAATATGAACCCCAAACTGAAATATTACCTCGGAGAAGCAGTGGTTAACTCTTATTCATTTTTTTTTATTTCCCTCCTTGTAAGTTTATGTGGTCCACTTAACCATGGTGAGTAAGAATAAGCACACACACACACACACACACACACACGCACAAGCAGCCACACTCTAATGCACCCACTTAACATAAAACAAACACTCTGCTTCCTCCTCTTCTTACTCTTTCTTCCTGACACACACACACACACACACACACACACACACACACACACACACACACACACTCCAGCCTAAGCAGGACAGTTACTGAAGTAATGGTCCTCGGGGAGAGGCAGCCGTTCTCCCCTGAGCTCCTCCTGCATTATTGAAAGGCCAGCTCATTCATGTCAACAGGAACTTCCTGCCTGCCCGAGCAAGTGTAAGGGATACACACAAGGACCTGTCCGCCTGCACACTCAGTAACCCGAGAATGCCAAGGTCTGGCTAAGAGGAGCTGCCACATCCGCCTCGCCGGGTGAACCCGAGTCGGGCCGTACGTGGGTTGCGTGACCCACCGGGGACCCGACACAGGCGGGCGGCAACAATGGAGCGTTTGAAATGTTCCTCTCTGCCGTGATTAGCGATCAGGAAGCTGAGAGAAGTTAAAAAAAAAAAAAAAAGAAAGAAAAAAAAGGGGGTTTAGCTCACGGGGGCTTTTCAGGGAGTTTGTGAATGGATAGTTGGTGGTTCACCACTCAATGAGCAGAACTGTGAGGAGGGATGACAAGCTTTCAGCCAAGGACAATAGACATCCTGAACCCTAAAACTAGCCCATTAGCCCATCCTCCAATCAAAACGTTGCATATTTTGAATCTTACGGCCTTTGCAAACCAAGTCCGTTAAAAAAAAACAAAAAAAAACGACCTCACTTTGTATCGATCACGTTTTACGCTCATGGAAGGCAACATGAAAAGCAATTCTTAAGAAATTCCAAACGATTGTAGTGTGTCAGGATGAACAAACCACACACACAACTCTGCTGTTTCACGCTATTCCACGGATCTCCTGTTGGTGGCAGTAAACTCAGAGACCGCTAGCTAGTCAGCATGGACCTCGAGGAGGCAAACGATGGGGCTTTCCCAGTTTTCCCAGTTTGAACATCCACGATTCTTTTCCTAGCCTCCTCTCCTCGCGTCTCAGTACCGAGCCCACTGGGGGAGGCGGGGAAGAGACGCAAGGAGGGAGGAGTCAAGGCTACATGGAATTCACAAAATGAGACATATTTGCCTCGGAGCAGTCATTTTAAAGCGCCAAATTAAATATGACGTGTGCCAGCACCAGCTGTTTGTTGTCAACTGTTATAGGAATTGGGACGCCTTTTGAGTTGGAGCGCGGGGATTGATTTCTGGGTCACAAGTTAGAGGAGCGAGGCGGCACAAAATTGAGAAATGAGAAAAAAGTAGAGCCCCTCATTTTGAATTTAATTCACTATACGACCTCTAAATAGCTCCAGCATTTAAGCATGTGAGGCGGCCGAGCGATCGACTTGCTATGAGAGCACTTTGCATGTTGACTCAGGGGATCGTGAGCGGGCAGCCGCCACATCCTGACACTGACGGGTGTCAATATATGGATCCGCGCTCCGGATGTTTGATCCCTGCCTCCACCCCCGGCACCACACATGATGTTGTTGTCAGTTTTCCCACAATTAAGCGCTGACCTTGTGGCCCCGCCCCCTCCTCCCCTCCCCATGGTGGAGACTGTTTAAAACTAACAGGTCAATAACTAAACAGGGGAGAGGACATAATAATAGCAACATCTTACATTATAATGCAAAAAGCATGTCTAGTCAGTCGAGTTGATGTCAAAGTTTAAAGTGTGTGTTTTCATTTGATTACCTAATCAAGCAATTAATGCAAAAAAATGAAGTAACCATTTTAGTTGTAAGTAAAACTCATCCAGTAAAAAGAGTTTATTAAAAAATAAATGAAAGAACAACCACAGTAAAATAATATGAATACATTTAATTGATATCATCCCTTTCCCCACAGACAATATCAATAAAAGACCAAAAGACAAACAGCAGAGAAATCAAAGCTTTGCAGAAGTTGGCCACCAAAGAGAGAAAAACAAACGAATGCCACATAATAACAAAGTCCATAAAGCCCGTCTGCAGAACGCCGTCGCACAAAGTGCCATAAAAGCCGACATTCTTCTTCTTCAGCTTTATTTACTTGACCTCTGAGCCCGGGGGGTCACATGCCTGGCCCTTTTTAGGGCAGAGCGGCTCTCATTTGAAGTGGGCCACTTGTGGAATTCCCAGCAGACCTTTCATGTTGTAAAAATTCCAGTGTATCCTGGTAAACAGACGAGGAGTGTGACCTCGTCCTAACAGGAAGTTGAAAAGGTCACCATGGATTGCGGGGTGTGGGGGGTGTGGGTGTGTGTGGGGGGGAAGCCTTCTCACACACACCTGATAAGCAGCAGATTACGGGCCTGACCCACTGGGAATGTCCTCGTTGACCTTTGAACTCTTTTGAGACTGATCAGCGACCACACAGCAACAAAAGAATGTGTGACGGCGGGGGGACAACGCGTAATAACTCACGTGCACAAATTAGTAATTTGGCCCCTTAAATGAATAATTTAAGTCATTCAGTTAATCATGTGAAGTAATTTGAGGGTATAAATTATTAATCCTTGCATACAAATGATCAAGACTTTCACCCGTGGTAAGGAACATGGCTGCATGGCCACCGCCCCGTGAGCACGGTGACCGGCCGGGTCATAAAACAGGCTCGCTCCTAACACCTGGGCAATGAATCGTCACTTGACAGCGGAAAACTGTCCTTCAAGGCCGTAACGTTAAACTCCGCCTTCCTGCGGCCTTTAAATAGGCCCGTCGTAAATCACAGGAGGGATTTTGTCGCTCGGGCGACTAAAGTTTTGACCCTCAGTCACATATTTTCACTTTTTTGCAAAGAACAGCGTGAGAAAAAAATAACATTTGTCTTATGAACACAGGTAGGCCTATGATCTTTTTCTGTGCTGCCTTCGCTGACCTATTTTAACGCACCCCTTGCAAAAATGATCTAAGGCTACCAAAGTCAAACATCTGACTCGACGCGGCGTCACCGCCGAGCGGAAGCGGAGGCTTGTGTGGGACTAAAATATTGATGCTGTGAAAGGAGGCGTGAGTTCCCAGACTTCCCTGTGCTCGGCTGCAGACCAGGGACACGATGCATTTCCTACAATCCAGCTCGGGGATGCGCTGGCCTTTCAGTGAAACGGGTTCAAATCCAAATTATTATTATTATTTTTTGGGGTGAGATAATCATTTTATTCCGGCCAAACAAAATTATGGAACGGGCTTCTTACAATCCTGCGACAAAGCACAGATACCGGAATTTATTGGTTGCTCTTGGGGTGTAAAGAGAATTTCATGAAATAAAAAAAAAAAAGATTACCAACTTTAGCCCTAAAGAACCAGTCCTTAAGATTTCGGTCCTGGTTGGATTAGAATTTCGATTTGGGCGAAAACTAAATAAATGATGCTCAGTTTAGCAGTCGGGAGTCTTGGGCTGCGTCCAAACTTCCATACTAAAGCTATTTTACAGAATTGTATACATAGTTAAAAAAAAATGTGTGTATAAACATCAGAAAAGAACCTGTAATAGAGCATCTCTTTTCATGGGAATACCTCCACAGACACCCTTTTTGTATTACTGCAAATAAGTAAATATTGCAGTACCTTTATCAGTGGACCACAGGACAAAAGGAGACTGGTGACTTATGGTAGCACACCAAACTCTCCGTATCATTTTAAGAACCTGATTCATACAAGTCCCTTTCCCCTCGAGTCCGGTAAAGAAGTGTTGGATGCCTGAATGTCTGGGCATCAGGTCGAGGCTGAGGAAACCGACTCAACTCATGACACCATGTGGCTGCAGTCTGCAACTGTCCCACAGGCGTCAACTCATTCATCCTGCTTTTTAACGTGTGGTTTCTTTTTATCAGCCTTTCTAGAAGAGCATTCGCTTGTGGGAAGTTGCGTAATACACCGGATGAGTCAGAGTGGCTTTGGAGAAAGGGTTGATGAAAACAGTTTGTGTGTGTGTGTGTGTGTGTGTGTGTGCAGTTAGATATATGTGTTGGAGTGGGTTGCGCAAGTAGTTGTGTGAAACAGAGAGAATGTGCATGGAAAATTGGCTTATGAGAAGCAGCAGGTCTCATGTTCAGAGTCCATGCGGTGCTTCTCACGCGGCTTCCTATGCGGTTACATCATGGTTCATAACTAATGCAACGCCCCGACTCCTTCAGCTGTCACACACATGTTACTTCTGTCCGTCCCTGCACCGCCGCGGATGTCTTCGCATTTCGCAACAGGTAGCGCCGCAGGGAACGACCTGATTGGTCAGAGAGGCAGCACAAGACTTGTTACGTGAAACCACCTGTTCTTCTTTTGTGTCTTTTTTTCCGCTGCACTCCTGTATTCTCCTCCCTCTCTATGTTTTTGTGCTTTGTAACACTAGTTCTGATGGGATACTCTAGACCAGGGGTGGGCAGCTATTTTCCCCAAGGGGCCACATGAGAAACAAGGACAGTTGTGGAGGGCCGGACCAATAGACTGAACTCAATCCTGCTCAATATTATTCCTCCTCTTTATAAAAAGCAGTAAATTGTTTGGTTTTGATAAGCTGCGAGTGGTAAGAGTGAATGTCATGATCAGTGGTGGAATGTAACCAAGTATAATTACTTAAGTACTGTACTTAAGAAAAACAAAAAACCAGCAGCAGTCGCCTTCAAAATAAAAGCAATGCAGCTGTATAATGTGCATGATGTGCACTTATTTACGTTTTATTCCTAATTTCCCATCGACCTCCCGTACAATGCCCAGGTCTGCTCTAGATGCTCCGGTAACTAACTATGATTATTATAAAGTAAAACCAAGACTGCCTCTGACAAAATTACATTCACATACAACTAACCTGCGCTCTCAAGTACGGGAACTTATTTTCTCCCGGATTACGGTCGCAGTTTTAAACCCTTTGAAACACGTGGTTAACGTTAACAAAAAAAAATGCTACAAAACTAATTGGTTAAGTTTTGGCAACGAAACTATTTGGTTCAGTTCGGATGATTAAAAAAAAAAAATTATGGTTTGGCTTAAAAATGGCTACAAGATTTAAAAAAAAAAAAGGCAACAAACGTACGTGGTTCACAGCCTTCCGTAGACTCATTTTAAACTTATTTGTGTTACGTCAAAAGCAAATGTAATCCACGATGAATTACTTTCCCCTTGAAAAGTAATTCCCAATGCAGTTGCGTTGTAGGTGCACATTCTACACATCGTTCTTTGTATTGTTTTCTTTGTCGTCGTCTGTCATTCATTCGGCCTCGTCTCCTGAATTACGTTCCCATGCCAACTGCGTCATCTATTATGTTTGGAGGGAAACCCATTTTCTGCGTAGGGTGGAGGTTGGAGGTTAGGGTGGATGGGTGGAGGTTAGAGTGGAGGTTAGGGTGGATGGGTGGAGGTTGGAGGTTAGGGTGGATGGGTGGAGGTTAGGGTGGATGTTAGGGTGGATGGGTGGAGGTTAGGGTGGAGGTTGGAGGTTAGGGTGGATGGGTGGGTCAAACAGGAGATGCTGTTCGTGTGAAACCAAAACATCAACGTCGACTTATTTTAATTTACGTTCGGAACTCGAAAAACAAACAAAGTAGTTTGTGAGCTTAAGTGGTTATTTTACTTCCGTCATATTACAAATAATCTTTCTCTATTTCAAGATGCTTTTTGAATACGTGGTGGGATTAGAGAAGTCGGAAAGCAGCAACCTGCAGCTACATGCTACATGCTACATGCTGTCAGGAGGATCAGGCAGAAGCTGTGGCAGCGAGTTCTGCAACAAAAACACCAAATACCCCGAGTAGAGTGTTGGAGATGCACACGTAACGTTTGGGATTCATTTTTATCCGATGAAGCTGAATCATCATGACTTTAATAAAAAAGAGAAAAAAAAAAGGAAAAAAAGAATGAATTCCTGCATGTTTGGCCTTGAGAGACGGTCGTGTCTTCTTCTATCGCCTCTGTCTTTGTAAGATACAGACTGTAACGTCTGGAGGACGGAAAACTGAAACATCTTGAGCAGCAGACACAAACAACAGACCCACTGCATCGCTGTATGGGTGTGAAAGCTCCCTAACAGAGTCCACCCACTGCACCCAGCAGTCTCCTGCACGCATCTAATTATAGTGCATGTAAATGTGGATTTGACTGTGATCTTAGGGAGCTTTGGGACAATGAATCATGTCGGATTTGTGAAGAAGCATGATGGAAAAAACAACGATTTAACGATTGGAAAAACTGTGAATCACTGCACATGCAGCTGTAAACATGTCAGGTGAGTCATTTCCTTTATAACGTGCCCGTAATCACCATCATTATAAAGTTATGTTGTGCAAACACCTTCTGTGACCTCCAGGTTGTAACATTGCTCAATCTGGGTGAGTCACAGTGGAGAAGTTGCACCCGCCAACACCACTAAAATCGACACTGTTGTGAGTCACTATTATTACTTGTATCCTATTACTGGCTCTCTGCACTCTAACAGCAAGAAAGGAAACACACTGCTTTGTTGTAAAGCAGCCGTATATGATTAATATCTTGAAAACATTTAAAATGAGGAGGTACCAGGCATTTATGGACCTAAAGTTAAAGTCCTGTATTTGAACTTTTACTTTAAAGCTATAACAAGGAACTTTAATTACATTTTTGGTTTAATTTGGCGGCCCCTGTGGACAAAAGCTGTAGTGTTGTCTAGCACCAGAGTCCCTTTACAACTTTACCTCTAACTTTACTGCAACAGAAGGTCTGCTCACTCCTGGTTCTGGTTCTCCAGTACCTCCCTTCCCTCCGATGGGCCCAGCGATACGTCCCCGGCCTCCAGCAGCTCGGTGACGGTGTTGGCTTCCAGCAGGGACCAGGAGGAGCAGCGGGGAGAAGCTCTGCTCCTGGCCGGTAGAGGAGAAGCTCTGCTCCTGGCTGGTGGAGGAGAAGCTCTGCTCCTGGCCGGTAGAGGAGAAGCTCTGCTCCTGGCCAGTGGAGGAGAAGCTCAGCTCCTGGCCGGTGGAGGAGAAGCTCTGCTCCTGGCCGGTGGAGGAGAAGCTCGGCTCCTGGCCGGTAGAGGAGAAGCTCTGCTCCTGGCCGGTGGAGGAGAAGCTCGGCTCCTGGCCGTGGAGGAGAAGCTCGCTCCTGGCCGGTGGAGGAGAAGCTCTGCTCCTGGCCGGTGGAGGAGAAGCTCTGCTCCTGGCCGGTGGAGGAGAAGCTCTGCTCCTGGGTGGGGTGGAGGAGAAGCTCAGCTCCTGGCCGGTGGAGGAGAAGCTCTGCTCCTGGCCGGTGGAGGAGAAGCTCTGCTCCTGGCCGGTGGAGGAGAAGCTCGGCTCCTGGCCGGTGGAGGAGAAGCTCGGCTCCTGGCCGGTGGAGGAGCTCTCCACTTTCGGTCGGAGCTCCGCCTGCAGGTCGAAGGCGGCAGCGAAGCCGGATCTGGGTCTGTCCGCGGTGGGTTGGTAGGCCCCTGTGGAGCCTGACCTGAAGAGGTTTCTGGTGGACCTGCATGATGCGGTTTGATTTGGAGTCAGACTTGATGACGCCAACGACGGGCATTGAGAATAACTATATAAGTCAATACGATAAGCTTCACTAATCAATGTTTTAATATTAGCAATGAGTCAAATGACCATCTGTAATGTGAAAGCAAGTGCAATTGATGATGAAATCACTGAATTATCACCCAACTCTGCAGTTTCCTTCAGCTATTTGTCTCTTCCAGCTCTTTGTTTTGGTTTTATTGCAGGTCTGCTGTATTTTTGAGTCTCAAAGTAAAAAAAAAAAAAAAAAAAAAAACAGCTGCACGCTGCAGCTGGAAACACTGATTAAAAAAGCTCTGATAAACCTCAGAGCAGCTGAGGAGGCCGATAGGACTATAACAGATGGTATTACTCAAAACTACAAGTACATTTAGTACCTCGCTCTAAAATGTATTACCTTGTATTTTCATTTGGCATGCATTTCAGTTATGAACATTTCTAAATATGGACTGGCTAAATGATGTAATGTTTCATACGTTCTGTCTATTCCCAACTTTCTTGACCAATGCGGAAGTGCCTTAAAACCTGCATTCTCTCTCCTGGCCACCAGGGGGCGACTCCTCTGGTTGTATAGAAGTCAAAGCTTCATGTGTTAAAGCTGCATTCTCTCTCCTGACCACAGGGGCGACTCCTCTGGTTGTATAGAAGTCGTTTGTGTTGTGTTTTTCCTGACCACCAGGGGGCGACTCCTCTGGTTGTATAGAAGTCTATAGAAAATGACTCTACTTCTCTCTTGATTTATTCCCTCAGTAAACATTGTAAACATGAGTTTATGTCTCAATCTCTAGTTTCAAGTCTTCTTCAATACAGCATGATGTTCATTTAGTAAATTATGGTCCATTTAGAGTCAAACAGACCATAAAGCAGGGGATGCTTTAGGGGCGGGGCTACAAGGTGATTGACAGGTCGCTGCCGCTAACAGAGCTGTATATTTTCCTGACAGCTGTCCCTCCTGCATTTGGCAACTGTCTTGATTACGTGTTAAAAGTCTTCGTATTTGCATGATATTATAGTTTACTCTTTTATTGTAAAATATGCCGCTTCGCTGACAGTGCACTTTTCCATGTTTTTTGCGATTTGGTCACATGCTGCTCCCGTTTATGTGAACACGCTCATAGTTAGGAAACCCTTGGGGTGACTCCACCATCGTAGGGTTTGTTAAGCCAGATAACGAAAAGGTCTCCTGGGTATGTTGAACTTGCTTTGTCGTGCAGGCCTCTGAATCCCCAGACTCAAACGCCACACATGGAGATATGTCTGTTGCAGTAGAATTCATAAACCCTAAGGGGAAGCAGCTTTAAGTTGAGGAGTTTTCTTTTTTCTCTCGTAGCTGGAAACAAAATTAAAACTTTCGCGGGGAAGACTGGAAGCTGCTCACGATCTCTGGGGAGAGTACAGATGGTTGTGAAGGTTTCACAGACTAAACTCAAGAGCTCTTCAGAGTAATGAGACAGGGTTTCCAGGAAAATGATCACCTCACGCCCCTGTCTGGAGCCACAATCAGCCAAGATCTATTTTTAAAGAAGGAATCACACTGTAATTATGTGAACAGGAAAAAAAAACAATCTGTATATCTGTCGTAATACCATTATTTGTCATGAATCAGCCTTTAATTAAACAGTAATCTTGGATATTTCATCCTGCAACAAGCTCAATCTCAAACAATCCGCCTAAACACGTTTGGGCTGACTTGAGTCCCTCACTTGAGTCAGTATGATCTCAACAGATCCCGTAAATGTTCATCCTGACGGTCTCCGACCCGGTCCGTACTTCCTCTCTCCATCTGAGCGTTTGTTTTTTATCTCCTTGGCCTCCAAGTACAGCCAGACGTATTTAACTATTTTATTCTTATAACCGTTTCTTTAACGTCTCTGTCGTAAGAAAGACCAAATCCACGTGACGTACGAGTGTTTTCACTTCAAACTCGCAGCCTTAGCAAAGAGCTGGAAACACTGGTGACGTAGGCTCCCTCAGAGGACACTCTCGAATGATGTCATCTCATGGCGGCCATATATAATTTAGCCTCCTGGCTCAGTTAGGTCAGGTCTGCAGCGTTCTGCTTTAACAACCATTTGTAAAAAAAAAATGGGGGGCTCATGGGTTTTTAATGATCGGGTGCTTTGGTGAGAGCCAATGTGCTGAGGTAACATGATGGTGTGTGTGTGTGTGTGTGTGTGTGTGTGTGTGTGTGTGTGTGTGTAAGAATGCTTAAAAACTCTCTCGCTGCTAATAGTAAGACCGATGTGCTTCATCATCATCGGTAATGTGTGCTCCGTGTTTACGTGCGTGTCCGCCTCGAGCGCTGGGAGTTTTCCTGCTGTCATCATGTGGTCACTGACGTGCAATTTAACAATTACAATTAGTGGCCTCAAACTTCCTGCTACCTTCTCCTGTCAGACAATGTGAGCACACACTCCTGTGAGCGCCTGTAATTACCCAAACGTCTCCTCTTTCACATAATCTGTTTGTCACAAAGGACGGAGAGGAGACTCATGGGATATTTGCGGGTGGGTTCTGTAATTGTATATGTTTACTTAATTTCAAAGGATTAGTAAATTATAACTTACCATTTTTTCCTTTGGCATGGCCTCCGAAACCATCAGGTTGAAATGGGATGAAACAGCTAGAACCACATAGGTTTACATTTTCAACATGAGTTTAAACTCAGGATTCTTTAATGGCAGGGCTCAACATTAATATTTTTTTTGGTTTATTTCTAAATCTACTTGCTCAAAAGCCAATTTTTTACTTGCCCCCATACAAATTGTTTTATCTATTCACGATTAATAAATAAGAAAGACCAAAGTCAATTGAAAAGTTCATCTTTATTTAAGTAAATGCATCTGGAGTTTTGCCCACGTCCTCTCAACTAAACTCCTGTTTCCAGGATCATTTAAATACTCGCTTGCGCTTCAAGCCCATGAACTTTATCTTTACCCGACATTTTTATCACGAGCGCTTCATCGGCACTGTGCACTTGCAACTTTCAACAAAGATGAGAAGGAATCGAGAGAGCTCACAATCAAACAATGTGTTAATTTACACAGATTACACAGCCGGCAAGGCCTTTTACTTGCCCCTGATTGGTGGATGGAATTTGCACAGTTGTCATGGAGATTTTAGCAAAGTGAGCATTATTCTGAGGAGAAGATTCTGAGATGTTGTCGAAAGCTCGAACTGAGCAAAGTCCTCCTTCTGATGAAGAGTTGGTTGAAAACTCTGGAAAAAAAAGGACCTCGAGTTAAGATTTTGATGCTCAACTACTACATAAAAAAAAAATCAATTTATCAATAATTTATCAATTTATCAGTTTTAATTAGATCAGAGAATCAGGATTACAGAAATATTATTTGCAGTGAAAAAACCCTTTGAGCTGTTCATTGTTTCTTCAAATACTTTGTGTTTTGTTTTCTCCTTTACCTTTTTTTTTTATTCTCATATGAAACTGAGCTGGCACGACATTCACTACAATATATATATATATATATAATATATATATAATAAGCTTTGTCTGATCATGGCTAGGAAGCCTGATAAAGAAAAAAAACAGTGGCGCAGAGAAAGCAGGAAGGGACAGAAGGAGAATTAGAGCAAAAATAACACATGGAAGGATGTGACTCAGTGGCATGAGTCCGATGTGATTCTTGAGAGATTAGAGGGATCAGCACACGACAAGCTGGAACGACTGCAGTCTGAGAACAGTGTGACCGGGTTAATGCAGGAGAGGAAGGGCCTGGAGGTATGAGTTTCACAACACTTACTGCAGCCTTTTACCATCATCTGGGTTTTGATACAGTTCTGACATTATTATGTGCGTGTCGGCATTAAACAAACGGTGCGGTCACCCTTTGGTCCGATCAGTGAGACGACGAGCCGCCGCGCTGACAGCGTCGTCGTGGACGCGCCATGTGTTTGCAGCGTCAGCGATGTTAGCTAGCTACGTTGGCTAGCTGTCGCCATGTTGAGAGCCGTTTAGAGCAGTGGTCACCGTGGGTCCCTCGGTACCGGGCCGCACAGAAAGAATGAATGAAAAAAATATTTGATTTATTATCACGGTCTGAAAGATGTTTTATTTTGAAAAATTACCGGATAAATCCGCCTGTGCGTCTCGGTCACGTTACCCAAAAAAATTAAGCCCACAAGCGAGTAAAAATGAGTAAAAACAAAGGTCTTTGGAGAACTTCTCTGGAAAGGGGAAAATAACCAATGAGGAGACAGAAGAAGAAGAAGAAGGTGGAAAGAACCAATGAGGAGACAGAAGAAGAAGAAGAAGAAGGGGGAAAGAACCAATGAGGAGACAGAAGAAGAAGAAGGGGGAAAGAACCAATGAGGAGACAGAAGAAGAAGAAGAAGGGGGAAAGAACCAATGAGGAGACAGAAGAAGAAGAAGAAGGGGGAAAGAACCAATGAGGAGACAGAAGAAGAAGGGGAAAAGAACCAATGAGGAGACAGAAGAAGAAGAAGACCCTACGACTTCCAAGAAGAAGAAGAAAGCTGCATTTAAAAACATCAGAGACCTACTTAAAATACGGGTTCATCCTACAGGAGATTCTCACGCTCTGCAGATTATGTGGCGATAATTCGGCGTAATGGTGAGTTGTATTATTTATGTACTTTGTATTTGTTTTTATGCCGGTCGTATCATTTTATTACGTCATATTTATCGCCCAGACCTTGAAGGCCGGTCCGTGGCGCAAGAAAACCCCCGCCGCTTTAGAGGCAATCAAAATGCTCCCAATATTGAAAAAAAGTTCATGTGATTTTTCCAGCGGGTTTTGGATTATTGCAGAAAGTAAGCTCTGTGGCGAACAAATGTTTATGAAACACGTTTTGTTCAGCAAAATCATTTTTGAAGCATTAATGCCGTAGGCACAAATAAAAAGCTGACGTTAACTACACCGCGGTTGCACGAGTGCGTGACATTTTGTAGTGATCTTGTGTGAGCGTATAGTTTTACCACATGTTCCAGAAAGCGTTACTTGTGTATGAGAGCTGAAGGCTCATTGCCTACGAGGGGATTTGTTTGAAGATAAGTCTTTATCATTTGTTTGTGAATGAGGGCAGCTTGTTTGATTCAGAACATTCTGAATTCTGTGTTTTAACGACCATGGTGTTGCTACAGGCCCAATTTTATTTATTTTCCTGTTGGTTCTCTCTTCACTTGCTTGGAAATGTGAACCCTCCAGTTGACACGTCTCTTCCATTTGTTACGAATATTGAATTAATAGAAGATAATGGAAGTAAATTTCCTCTGTTTTGTAATTATGAATCATTACAAATAGCAGATAGTCCCAGTGAGAAAAAAAAAAAAAAAAAAGTCATGTATTGAGACATTTTGATGCATCAAGATGAATCGATAATTGTTTTATAGCCGCATCGTGAGGTGCCCGAGGGATCCCCGAGAGGTTCCCACCCCTAATGGAGCTGAGACAGTATCTGCTGATGGGAAGCTGCCGGAAGGACTTTAAAGCTCCTCATTAGAGAGACACCAGATGTCCCTGGCCTTTGGTGTGGCACTGGCTTAATGTAGAAATGGGTGGAGCTTTTTTTTTTTTTTTTTTTTTTAGGAAAACGCCTCCTCTGAACCACATCAAAGGCTGCAGTCGAGATGCCTGGAGAACACACCGAACCCCTGCCCGGCTCCTCGTTTTGACAGTCAGATTGATGGAGGCGCTCAGATCTGTTGGTTTGTGGTTGTGCAGGCTCTCTGTGGGGTTCAGGTTCACATGAGAAAATACGAGATGTACGGAGAGGGGATGACTTTCATAAATTTATCATATTTATTATGTTAAATTGTGACTTTCATGCAGTTACAAAGTGAGATTCAATGCTCAAATCATTCTAATATTCAACTTTTACAATTACATTTTTTTTTTTAATTCTAACTGGCTCTTATACAATATACAATTCTCGTTTCTTGTCCTTGTTTCCCGATGATCGATTTTATGTCATATCGATTTGAAAGAAAGTAAAAAAAAAAAATCCCACAAGTTAAAGCTGCCAATTTGTGAATGTTTTTTTGTGGTGTTGTTAATCAACGGCACGCAGATTAAATGAAACAATCATTAATTTTCCTAATAGTTTGCATTGTGTAGATGACAATGAGAAGGCAAAAGGATAACGTTTAGAATATCTGACAGTTTACACGGACTTCAGGACGGTTAAAAAAAAAAAAGTTGGGACGGTTACGGGACCGTGGTGAAGAGAGTGAGTCTGTAGCCTCGAAACCTAAAATGTGATTCGACACTTAAATACACAAAAAAAATAGTTTTGACTGACTATTATATGCAATTTGAGCAATGCAATTGTTGATTTTTCTAAGAAGGAAACTGATTAGTTGTTCTGTCTTTTTTTCTCTTTTATATAGTTACTAGCATAATTATTTTTATGTAATTAATAGATGGAATAATCAGTACAATTTAGCAATTTAACAAACAGCACCAAGATAAAGTGTTTTTTTTAATCCTATACAGGAAAGCCTTTTATTATAATTGTAAAAAAGGCTATTTTAGTGGTTGATGTTTCTAAAATATTCAAAGCACATCCGAACTACAAAAAGTTAATATCCACTGAATTAGCGTTCGCTTACAAGAAAGTTATCCTCATTTGTTCTTAAAAAATGTTGAGCGTCACGTAACATTTGTTCCCAGAAAGGTCATAAAGAATTAATATTTTCTGTCTACTATCACCAAGCTGTGACTTCAGGATGAGTCACCGTGTAATGGCTCTAAATATGTAGTCGTGACTTCATGAAATTATGTGTAAGATTTAACAATGAGCAAGAAAAGTGCGGAATTATAGATGAGCTCATCTCGGTTTGCTGTTTGAGCTGCGCTTAAGTTTTGATATCAATATTTATCTACTCATTTCCTCATTAATACTTGAGAAGCCTCAGTACGCCTGTGTAAAAGGGATAGAAGCTCATTCCGAGTGCTCATATTTCTCACCAGGATGTCAAGAGGAAAGCTACAGCTCGTTGACCAATATATTATATATACAATATATATATATATATATACAACAGCATTAAACATCTGGAATCAGACTCAAGACAACAGTATAAATAAAAGCATGCATAACAAGAGCTCTACACGTGTGTTCGTAATAACTGACAGTAGTTATCACATGTACATAATTACAAAAGAAAGCACCCTAAACCAAGAAGTGGTCCACAACTTTCCTTCTGAAAGACGTCATGGAACAAGGAAAAGAGGTTAATGACAACGGAGTCCTGATCAATGAAGTGGCACAGTTTTAGTTTTAGTAAAACAGTTTTATTTGGCACTTTCACTGGAGGACAATCCGAATATAAAAAAGTACGTGGCTTGGGCACAGGAAACAAATTAAGTCATGGAGGTGTTGAGGTCAAAAAGCAGTGATTTTAGTTAAATTAATGAATAAATTAATAGTGAACTTGGGATAAATCGACTAGGGATGATAATAATTAACCGTTTAACTGATTAATCGGTAAAAACCTTTAACGTCAGTTAACAATCAAACAGTTAAAATAAATATTTGAAATAAAAATAGCTAAGCAAAACTCAGCGGAGTTGCTTAAAGGAGAATAGTCAGTCCACCTTAAGAGATCAGACCGCCTTAAATGAGCCTGAGCTGGAGTCTCGATA
Organism: Ophiodon elongatus; assembly: GCA_016806645.1. Classification (NCBI taxonomy): domain Eukaryota; kingdom Metazoa; phylum Chordata; class Actinopteri; order Perciformes; family Hexagrammidae; genus Ophiodon; species Ophiodon elongatus. The sequence goes on along the minus strand of JACSYO010001241.1, from coordinate 627,442 downwards.
CTCTTATCGGTTCTTTTTGATTAGTTTGTGAGGAAACAAAGACGGTTAATTAAGAAAATATAATCGACATCGCTTTATTTTTCTTGTATGTAAACAAATAGTCTTTCTTGAGGAGCACTACAAGAAGTTCCAAAATCTTTGAAATACATTTGCAGCTAATTGATTAGCGTTAATTTATTAGACCATTCTAATTAGCAAAGAAATTAGTTCCCGTCTGGAACCGGGTTTTTGGGGGAAGCCCCAATCGGTTATTGAAGCAGCTTGGCGGCAGTTCTATTATATATATATAATATATATTATTATATTAATCACATGCACAAAACTGAAACACAAATGGTTTATTCAGTCGTTCACCCCCCCGTTAATAAACGAGAGGTTCATGAGAAGTCTTGAGACAGGCAGACGTGCTGAGTGTACTGTACGTAGTACTGTGTACTATGTGTACTATGTGTACAGAGAGAACTGAATTCCTCTCACCCCGCCTGTCACTTCACTCATATATGTGATATCTAATGAAAGGTCATGAAATTGAGTAGGCGGGTGAAGTGCAAGTGTGTGACTATTGCTGTGGTCAGCCATATACCATAAATTAGAGACATGGGTCTCCCAAGGGATGTGCAAAGATTAAATATGTGAATGTACTGATGGGAAGCAAACTGAGAGAGGTTTTAAGATTGTATTTTTCCTTACATTTTGTATTTTTTTAAATACTTCATCGAGTAGTTGAGTTTTGGATAAACAGAAAATGGATTCAAATGAAATTCGGTTTGAGTTTCAGGACTATTGTTTGTGATAATATTCCACCGGGAAGCTCGTGGAAATACAGTTACGGAAATTCTCCCAACAGTTATGTACAGGAACTGTGTATTACCTGTAAATGACCAAGTCACTGCCACCGGGGCGGGCAAGAGTGAAAGATTTCAGTGTTACTGGAGTACGTTCCTGTTGACCTGAATGAGTCGATCGAAGTTCATTCTTGACCTTGGAAATACTCGTCTCACCAAAGTCTTAACTCAAGGTCCACTTTTTCCAGAGTTTTCAACCAACTCTTCACCAGAAGGAGGACTTTGCTCAGTTCAACATCTCACGTGGGCCTTCTCCTCAGAATAATGCTCATTTTGCTAAAATCACCATGACAACTGTGCAAATTCCATCCACCAATCAGGGCTCAGCAATCAGGAATGCCCGCTTGTCTGGGGCAAAGTAAAAGGCCGTGTAAATCTAGCAACTCACTTCACCAATTCAAAATAAATGAACACGTTGTTTGATTCCAGAGCTGACGATGGAAGATCGAGGGAGTCGATCGAAGCGGCGGAGGAAGACGTTATCTTACATATCTTTCCTTTTTATATTTACAGGAAAGCCTCCCGCCAGCAGCACGGCCCTCCTCCCTCCAGAACACAGGAGACAAACCACATCAAGAGGCTTCCTGATGCCGGTAAACCCGCACCTGGCTGCCATGTTTACCTTCAGCGGTCAGCCGGAGATGAAACGGTATGAAACGTTTCACACAGTGTCATCAGAGTTATAGTAACCAAAAGGGTCGCGGTTATCAGGAGATTCACCATATTGTATGAAATGTGCTGAAAATGTTCAAAAGGCACCGATTCACACACTGAAATCCTTTCACCGAGTTTTATATTGAAAGACCACAAATACAATCAGCGCTTGGGGCTGAGCTACAGGTCATTCATCATCTAGGTGAATACAGTCCAGTAGTTCAATACACTCATGTGAATTAAATACTGAAGGACTGAGGATTTTAAAATTCATGTAAGAACTTTAGAGTAAAAATGAACAGAAATGTTTCAAGTTAAATTAAATAGAAAAAATGTAGAAATATTTCCAGCTATACACTGACTATGTTTTCATGCACTGCACACACATCGTTATTATTAAGTAATCGTATTAAGATTAGATTTATCAGATTTTTGAAGAAATTTGAGTTGGTATGCGTTTGTTATTATCCTTTTAGATCTTGAAATATGATTTTGTCACCATATGATTCCATTGAAAGACGCTTAATTGTAAAATTTCAATTCTTAAGGATTGTAAACATCCTCAACCATATGCAGAAATATTCAAGTGTTTTATTATCATCTAAAATAATGGAGTCCTCATTCAAGGGGAATTATAAACAATACATACAGAAGTCCACGCTGGCTGTATGATTATATTTTTCTTTTTTAATGAATGACTACTTATATGTAAAGAGTCACATCACAAGTGATGTAAGGGGGGGAGGAGGGGGGGAGGGGGTGGGGTGGGGAGGGGGGGGGAGGCATAAATGAGGGGGAGAAAGTTTGGTGGTGGGGGAGAGAGAGAGGCGTCTGATTCATCCACTTCCCTGGGCTATTTATTTTTGGTTGGATGGAACAGCAAAATCCACGAGGGAAGTTTGGATGGCACTGCAGGATGACGTCAAAGGGATGTCTGTAAGTGGGAGAGGAAGGTGGGGGTGTCACAAACACAAGTAGGCCATAGCCTTAAAATAAGGGAAACACCGCACAGGAGAAAACCTCCAGGAATTACCCGCAGTTCACCCAACCTACGTCACCTCATATCTGCTCCTCCCACTGAACCACTTTACATGTACGGCACATTCAAGGGATCTTTGATTCAGACTGATGACGTTCTTCTGGGATTCTTTAGTGCTTCCACACGATACACGTTACATTTTTATCGATTCAGCAGCCTACAGAGATTAATACATTAGTTTAAAAAAAATCTATCTGTGCTTTACTTTCCTGCAAAAAAACAAAGACATACTTCATACTGTGAATATATCTCTATATTTATTTACTGGGCTCATTCCCAATGGATAACACCCCCCCCTCATGTGTTCCCGTGTGACGGCCTGTTTCTAAATAGGTCTTTACGCTGTACTCTGCTCATGTGGGACGTGGACTGCACTCGCTGAACTCCGGGACACAGTTAGTTGCACACAAACACTTCCTCCATAGTGTTTACACCTAATCCATTTTGTTTCCTTTTGAAGCTCATCAAATTGTCCTCGTATGAAAGGCATTATTGAATCTTATTCTAATTAAAGGGCGTGGAAGAAACATAATTAAGCTTGCATATTTATTTGAAATGAATAGCTTGGCATTCTAGTAGCGCCTCATGTAGCTGTGGGTCTCCAGCTACAGAGGTGTGATAACTCCCAGATGTAAAAAAAAAAAAAAAGAAAAAGAAAAGTATGTTGACACTCGTAGTCTTCAGCCGACACTCGACTCAGGTGACGTCGGTTGAGCTTCATCAGATGTGATAAAAGCGTTTGCGGTCTGACCTTCTGCCCTCATCTTGGCAAGTCCCGCCCTGCGCAGCATTCAAGCGATGGGATTGGCCGGCCGTCCACTCTCGTAACCCGACTTGTTCAGGTCCCACGCCCTGGCTGATGGGCTTTCCTGACCCCTACTACTCAGGGTCAATTCCTAACATCAACCACATCGTCTCTGCCTTTTGCAAAACTCTTGTCCCCCACATCCGACTGAATCCAGCTCCGTAAGATCTCCACCTCTTTAGATCTTCCAATGTTTACCTCTGAGGTAACGGAGTGTGTTAGTGTGTCTGGATCCTGAAGAGGGCACAGTGGGAGGCTTACAAAGCGTTGATTCTGTGGGCGCTCGTTGACAAGCAAAAGGAAGGGTTCTCAGACTGAGTTATGCAAGACGTTAGTCATCATGGCGTGATTCATCTGTCGGTTCACTTTTTATATTCTCTCATCCCTTTCACCGCTCTCAAACTCCCCTTCTCTTTCATATCTCTTGGGAGGGCAGAAGGGGACAGAATGAGACACTGGCAGCTTTTTTGTGTTTTAATGTAGGTGGAAAAAAATAAATAAATTTGGGGTTGAGCAGGAAGAAGCAAGATGAGTTAATAAGTCAGAAGTGTGCTCTGAAGTTGCATCCAAGTTGCAAAGGATGCCGTTAGCCTATCACAGAAGACGGAAGCCAAAGCCAGAGGGCCATAGGGGTGAAGTGAACTTCATGTTCCTGGAAACCAGTCAGAATAAGCGTTAGCTCGGTCACAAGTTAAATCACGCTTTTGATTACAATTCAACATGTGCATAATTCAGTTGATTTCTAAAGTTGTGAGGATTGTATATTTACACCGATGTACGATCGACAAGTATGTAAATGTGTTACTGAATTTACCATTGTGTGTAAACTTACAAGGAATGAAACTTTCTGTTGTTTTCCTATTGTTTATTTTCTTTTGTCCTTTGATACATTCATGATTCATAAGTCAAACAGCCTGGGAAGTGCAGTTTTTAGACGTAGACTCGTAATTGCACGTTAGCTCATGTCTGCCCATGATTCAATCGGGCTTCCTCTAAAATTGCCGTGACATTCAGTCTGACCACACGTAAGACAGATGAGTTCATCATGAAGTGTTGACCCCCACCAGGCGGCAACCTCCGGTTCTGTTGAGTGAAGCCAATACGGAAGTTTCTTAAAACCTGCATTCTCTCTACTGACCACCAGGGGGCGACTCCTCTGGTTGTATAGAAGTCAAAGCTTCATGTGTTAAAGCTGCATTCTCTCTCCTGACCACCAGGGGGCGACTCCTCTGGTTGTATAGAAGTCTATAGAAAATGACTCTACTTCTCTCTTGATTTATTCCCTCAGTAAACATTGTAAACATGAGTTTATGTCTCAATCTCTAGTTTCAAGTCTTCTTCAATACAGCATGATGTTCATTAAAATAATAAATAGACCTTAAAGCTAAAGTACGCTTTAGGGCGGGGCTACCTTGTGATTGACAGGTCACTGCCGCTACCAGAGCTGTAGACGGCGTCTTCAGTTCATCGGTTGCAAAAAAAGCCAAGATGGCGACGGCGAAAAGCGCCAAACTCAAGGCTTCAGAACGGCGGTCCACATAACAACGGGTGACGTCACCATGACTACGGCCACTTCTTACACACGGTCTCTGGTCCTTCTTCTTCTCTTTTTAGCATTCTGCCCTTCATGACTTTTAAAAAGGAGGAGAGTGCGTGGCGATGCACATTGTGTCCTCGCTTGTAATCGTCTGCAGCGGTTGGGGAGGTGCGAAGGCGGTTGATGACTGTGTGAACAGCCCCCCCGTGGGAATGCACACGATCTTCTGCACCGCTTGCTTGTTTTTTGCTTTGTTTTGCACTTCATGCACTTTACAGTCGTCACCGGGGAGGAGCCCTTGTGCTTTTTGTTAGGGGAAAAAAACTAATTAATATAGATATACTCAATACTATAGACAGGTCACGTCTTATGGCTCTTTGGAGTCGGGGGCTTCAGCATCTGTGCTGTATGCACCGTCAACCCCCCCGCCTGCAGCTTTGCTACCATTGTGACGTCATCAATTACCATCATCAAACTTCACAAATCATATCCTGATAGTGGTGCTAAGGCGATGGATCCAGCAGTAGAAGGAGGGGGGTGGGGGTGGTGGGGGTGGAGGCCCGCCGGCTGTATTGCTTCGCCCGCCTCTTTTTCCTTCTCCATTATTTCTTCTCTATCTCCGCCCTACTTCACCTGACCTCACCTCCCGTTGCCCCTCCCCCTCCCCGCTTACGTCCACCGGGCCGATCTGAATGAGGACATTCTGAATGAATAAGCAGCCATTCTTAATCTCCTCTCTTTCACATCCTTCAGATCTTTAAGTCTCTCTCTGATCTGTGCGTCTCCCCGTGTCGTTTTTTAGCTCCTCTGTCTTGCGCTCTCTCTCTCTCTCGCTCTCTCTCTCCTTGCATCTCCTCTTTTCCTTTTAGTTTCTCTCTCTCTCTCTCTCCTCTATTCTCTCACCCATCAGCCCAGTGTTGCGGGGGCTGTTGCCGTGCAGATTAAGTTCTGTAATCCTGAAGCGCGGGGATGCAGCACATGCCGTCGCGAGCACGCGCGATTGTGTCTGCAGAGCGCCAGATGTTTCTGGTTGCATTTAGAAACACGGCAGCGGTTTATGGCTGCGGCTCCATCCCACACACCCTTTCCATCATCATCAGCACCGCCGTCCGTGTCATCATCGCTCCATCTCTCAAGTTTGGGGAGGGGGGACGGGGGGGGCACAGCTGAGCCAACGGTGAGGTCATGGGATGGATTTCAGTGCTCATTCAGGAAAACAGCAGCTGGATGAAAGAGGGGGAAGGGTGAGAGGAGACTGAGCGGGAGGGGAAGGCATGCCGTCATCGGAGGAATTAAACCCATTCAGAAAAACTGTCTTTGACAGAGACAGAGAGAGAGAGAGAGAGAGAGAGAGAGAGGGAGAGAATAAGAGAAAGGGAGGAGAAGGGAGAGACGGGTCTAGAGCAACATCTAGCTGGAACACAGTGGACTGGTTTTGTGAATGCGGTGGATGGAGGGTAAAAGATAGAGTGAAATAAAGCCCAAGGGGCATTTTCAGCTCAGAATGAAACCAGGGCGATGAACGGAGACGCCGATGCACACGAGGAAGCAACGGATTACACACAAAGGAAAAGCTAGTGCGGTGTAGGATGAATTAAAGCAACCCGAGACGGTAATATTCCCCACCAGCACGCCCGCATCGCTGTAGTTGCATCGCTGTAGTTGCGTCGCTGTAGTTGCGTCGCTGTAGTTGCGTCGCTGTAGTTGCGTGTGTGTTGTTGTGTGTTTTCGCTGTAGTTGCGTCGCTGTAGTTGCGTCGCTGTAGTTGCGTCGCTGTAGTTGCATCGCTGTAGTTGCTTCGCTGTAGTTGCATCACTGAAGCGAGAGACACAAACTGAGAAAGCCAGACCGGGTGAGAAGAGCTCCACGTGTGAAAGGAACAGGGTGTGATGTTTGTTTTGTTCTCACAACCTATGTGTGTTTTTGGGGTAAACCGACAAGAGGGATGAGACATTGACAGGAAACGGTATGAAAGAGGAGGATCGGTTGGGCAACAGCGCCGCGTTGCGGTTGCAAAGCGTCGGCAACAGAGAAGCAAAGGAAATGTGTCGGGCTTTTCCTTCTGAGATAGAATAATGTTTGAACTATGACCTGCTTTCCAACGTGGACCTTTTATCTTTTCTGGTGCCACCCTCAGGGAAGACGTCACAGACTTTGTTGTTCCAGGGTTCATACACTGTTGTGTGTAGGGACTAAGATCATAAGTTATGTTTATGTAAAATAATTGAAAATTCCTATAATAGTGTGTTGTTGACTATTAGAGAGTTCAGGCCACAATTTATTCTTTTGTGCTCACAAATACAGTTGTCATCGTTTTTTTTTTTTTTTTTTTAAACATGCTCACTGAAATTAAAACGGCTTCTAATTTAGACGCTGTAGGAATGAAAGCTTTCTCCTAACGGCTCCATTCACCAGGTCCACGGAGAGCAAGTGTTCGGTAAAGGCCTAAAACATCACAGCAAACCGGGTCAGTCGAGGCCCGAGGCCATTTGTGTTGACCAGCACACACACACACACACACACACACACACACACACACAGGTTAAATGTGTTGAGGTTAAATGGCTTGCTCCCTGTGTTTGCATCAGTGTTGAGTTGTTGTGTTGAGGCTTTTACACACCGGAGCGTTTTTTTTGTTTGCAATTCACACGTCAATAAAAATGTCGTGAGCCGTCACGTGTACTTTCACACACAACTCGAATATTACACAGCGAAAAAAAGCAGCTTTTATTTTTTCCGGTCCAAATGTGCACCACAGTGAACGACGACGCGGAGGCTCCGCAGTCGAACCAACACAAAACACGTTGTTACTCTTTTCAGACCAGATCCGCTCCTCGCATTCTTACCTTTCACAATAAAAGCCCCAGATGTAAACACAGCGTGACTGTGTTTACCACAAATTCATAAACAACAACAGAGAAACACCCGAAATTCACAAAACTGGCGGATTTCAGAAAAGGAGAAACAAGATGGAGGCAACATTTCAAGAGCACTAACTGGTTTTTGTGTGTGTGTGTGTGTGTGTGTGTGTGTGTGTGTTTTCGTGAGGGTTCACCTTTCTCTGTTGGCTCTCCATTAGCACCGAGAAGAGAGTAACCGGTAGACTAATGGAACGCCAGCAACAATAGTGAACACACACACTCCCACACACACACACACACACACACATACATGCACAACCAATGGTCACACATACACACACAGTTAGTGCACACACAGCTATAAGCTCAAACAAGCATGCCCTTATGTTGCACACACAATTGACAATGTGACACACAAATACTCTTACTGCCGGCTTGCTTCCTCTCTCTCTCTCTCACACTCACACACACAGACACACTCACACACACACACACCTGTGCTGACATACAAACACAGTCCCATTCACTCAGCGGCTAACCCTCTGTTAGCCACGAGGCCCTAATGTGCCGCTGCCTCCGGCCTCGGGGCTTCTGGACGTTTCCTGTGAACTTACTGAACATAAAATGAGCCACTGGAGGACCGGCTTTGCCGGAAATGTTAATTAGCAGCAACTCTTTGCCGTGTCCCTCGAGGTCTGTGTAGTAATAAGAGTTAATACACATTGTGTGTCCAAATCTACATTTAGGCCTTTTGTCTTTTTGTGTCTGGTGGTTGGCTGCAGTAACCTGTCATGTCAATTTGTGCTTTTTGTGCAATTATACTGAAATGTAGCAACCACACGCTCATCTGCAGCAGTGATTATTACATTTTTTTTCCCTGTTCAGTATCTAAACAATATTTAGTTTTTAACAAATGAAAACCATCAAGTAAGAGGTATTTTTAACTAGTGCTGGGCGATATGGCCAAAACCTTCTATCCCGATATAGTTCATTTCATATCTTGACAATGATGTACGTCACGATATATATATATATATATATACATATATACACATCTATATATATATATAGATGTATATATATACGTGTTTCCTGGTAATTCAATAAGTAAATAGTCTATATGAGATAACCACACGGTCAAGCCTTTTTCTATACTTTTGTGTGAATTAGATACTAGACAAATGAAAAGTACTGAGTATTTAATCACATTTTATTCAGATACTTTAGTGTGAAATGGACATAAGGGGTTTCAAGGGAAATCATTCAGAGATTAAATAAATATAGGCCTCACACAAAGGGGGCAGCAAATGTAATATGAATCAAAAACAGCTGATCAATGCATTTTACAGGATAGGTTGCCGACATTTAAGGCCCATTATAATTTGTAATAAAATGATTGTAAAGCCTGCATAACCTTACTGATTATCATACACTGGCTTATATAACCGAGGTAAGCTGGAGAGGAACGCTTTTTTTCCCTCTTTGCACTGGTTTTAGATCTTCTGTTTTTTCATTCGGAGTAATTGCAATGTAACAATAATGGTTATGTAGTGTGATGGTCAACTAGTTCAGAAATCTCCATTTGCTCCCCGTTCGTTTTAGAATTAATTTTAAGATTTTACTGATCACTTTTAAAGCACAACTGGGTTTGGCCCCAAAATATATAGAGGCAATGTTGACCGCTTATGAGCCAGCTCGCAGCCTTAGAAAGTAGCAGATCAACTACTTCATCAGATCTCTCTCGACCAATCAAAGATGAGACATGTTCAATCCCGTTTGTTCTGGGGTGAAAGCTGCAGGTTGTTCAGCATGCAGTTCCTCTGATGTCCACCAGGTGCTGCCCAAAGATCACTCCAGCTGCGTTGAGGTGGATGGGAAAACACAAAACTTCTCTCTCACGTGGTTCATTTCATCATATCTATAGTCTTTTTGGCTGGAAAGAAATCAGGACACTATTTCCATGTGGGCCACAAGGAAGCTGTTAAATATAGAAATAGAATTTCTAAATATAATCAAATTAAGAGGAGACACTTCATGTGCAAACAACTAGTTTATATCACCATGATACTTCCCCAGTTGATTACTTACATGATGACAATCATTTCTCATATTACAGGTTTTCTAATAATGTATGCTTAAATATGCAAATTAGGCATTCTCTTATTAAATATGTGCTAATTTGCATACACTTTCAGAACAGAAATCTGAACATTGGATAAAGCCAGGTTCAGAATTCTTGTTTCATTTTGTTGACATATTAAACATATACAGAAGGGATATATCTTTGCATCACTTCATAAATCAGGAAATACGGTCAACAGCCATAAAAAAGACATTTTCCTCCATGTCTTGAGAGGAATGAAACTGGAAAGTGTGGTGGATGTAAGAGCTACTGAAGTGGAGATTTCTGTCTCAGAATCGGAGAAAAAATAAGACATATCAAACAAATTTTCAGGTTTTTACTTATTGTTTTTGGAGTTTCCTTCGAGAACATGTTTGAATGCTTTAATGTTCAAATACTTGGCAGCAGTCTGAGTTTACCAAACTACGCAGAGTTATAGATAAAACCAATGAACACATATCTTTATGAATCTAGACTCCATAGCCTAACAATGACATAGCCGGCATGCTGAAAACAAATCAACCCACCTAGAGAGCTGCAGTTGCCCCAATCGAGGTCAGTGATGAGTGATGAGTTCTGGTTGATGTGCCCTCGTCTTTGGCTTTGTGTTGACTCTTTTCAGACTCTAGTCTGGAGTATGTTCATTATCAAAACAGGGGAAGAAACGTGTTCAACCTTCACCTCAGAGAGCTGTGCTGTTTCAGAGCTTCAACCAGGCGGCAACCTCCGGTTCTGCCGAGTTAACCCAATTCGGAAGTGTCTTTAAACTTGCATTCTCTCTACTGACCAGCAGGGGGCGACTCTTCCGGTTGCAAAAAGAAGTCTGATGGTATAGAAGTCTGAGAAAATGTCCTGAATGAAAATCTTTTCCTCAACCTTCTCACAAAGTCGTTTTCCTGCCTAAACCAGGCGGCAACCTCTGAGAGGTTGATTTTATCAAGACACATTTTAATAAACCTAGTCATAATAACATTTTAATTTTCTCTCCTTAACTAATTCATCCTCCAAATTACATTTAGTTGAAAAATCCAGCAAAAATGCAGCCTGCAAATAATATATAATTTTCTTTTAGCAGAAATAGGAATGCAGAAAAAGCTATCAAAGTGTATCAGAAATCTAATATATATGAGTAAACATCTAGGATAATTCACCAATAACTAAATACTAAGAACAAATAAATATCTCCTACACAGAATAAACAATTCTATCTTTCCGTCTCCTTGGCAACAGAAGTGAAGCTCCTCTCTGTTCCTCCACAATGGAGCAGCAGCCATTGTTCTGACAGCCCCGCTGACTTTTGGGTTTTGTAGTCTTTTACTGGACGCCATGTTGGTCTGTAGTCCCTGTTGTATCCATGGAGATGGAATGCATCATGCCTCAAGGTGCGTTCACACCAAACACGACGCAATTTTTTCGCGCGTCCAGATTACATACAAAGTCAATGCACAGAAGCGAAATGGTTGCGAAGAAGCAAATTTTCGCCGGGCGGCGCGAAATCGCGAATGACGCGACGCAAATAATTTGCTTATTCGCGCGAGTTGACATTTTTCAACTCGGGCGAAAAATTCGCGTGACGCTGAGTTGCGAACGCCAATCAGCGTTGAGAAGCTCCACCCGTCATCACCGCCGTCCTGCCGCTGCTGATCAGAAACTATGGAGAAGTCGATAGTCTGGAAGCGGCTTCATCCAGACGCTGCTCCTGGAGAAGCTGTGTGCGACTACCGATAATATTATGAACCCAGACATGAGGGCGTTTGATATTTCCCACGTTTGTGGGACTTCCACAACACGTACAAAGCAGAACTAGTGGTTATTTCTTCCACGGTGGATGGCAGAAAATAACTATTTCCACGGAGATAAGCCACGCCCCCTCTCCGGTGGTGAGTCACGAAAAAGCGAAATAACCACAAATGGTCTGGCGATGAATGACGCGACGCGAAAATTCGCGACGCTTTTGGTGTGAACACACCTTTTAGTCCGGCGATGAAACTCACGCGAATGATAATCAGAAGAGATAATAATAATAATACATTTTATTTATAGAGCGCTTTTCAAAATTCTCAAAGGCACTTTACAAAAATCATTAATCACTTTACAAAAATCATCATCATAAAAGAGCTATACATTAAAAACATGGAACATACAATAGTCATAAATTAAAAGCACTTCTGAAAAAGTGGGTTTTGATTTGAGATTTGAATATATAAAGGTTAGTGCAGTCTGTCGTTCGTATCGACACCAGTCTACGTTACAGTCCGATCTACTTCAGAGACGATTCAGTACGGAAAACCAGCCTACTTAAGACCGCAACAGTCTACATAAGACCACAACAGTCTATTACAGACCCAGTTTTATTCACACTGCTTTTTCACACCGCTACAGAAAATATCTGGTGTCGTCGATACACGAGAGAAACAGGGAAACAAGGCCGTCGATCCACAGGACCGTCCAGGACCTTCACCAAAACAACGTGATCGCCGCTCCAATCAGCCACAGACCATGTTCGGTGCCGTCGACATTAGAAAGAAAACGGGAAAGGTCGGTGCCGTCGATACAAAAAAGAAACAGGGAAACAAGGCTGCCGATCTGCAGAACCGTCCAGGAACTCCACCAAAAGAACTCCATCATCTTAAAACTGCTCTGACTAGTGCAAGAAGTAAGATCTACAGTCTGAGAAAGAAGCTGAGCGAGCTGGAGAAATTTAAGAGTGAATTTGAGATTGAAAGATTTAGTTTATGCCGCAGAGGAAGGTGACGTAAAAACAAGCCGTCTGGAGAAGATTCAAGAGGTCGCTGAAAAAAGAATATCGAATCTGCAGGATCTTCAGCTGCTCAAAGAGATGGAGTTCAAAGCTGAGAACAAGAACAGCCAAGTGACCATCAAAAAACAGGAGTCAGAAATCGCCCAGCTGAAGGAAAGACTCCAAATTCAGGAGGAAAAGATGGAGGACGCGGAGCGCCGCAGCAACCAGGAGTACAACACCATGGTTGCAAAGTTTGAGGCAGACATACAGAAACTCTCTGACTCAAACATCCAAATCCTTGACCTTTACAAGGAGGAGAGTCGGTCTCAGAGACTCACAGAGACCCAAAACCAGCTCGTCAGCAATGCAGCTGACCTCCAGAAGAGCAGCGAAGACGGGCAGGTGAGATACAACGCCCTGGAGGAGAAGTCCGCCTAAGACCTTGACCAGAAGGACCAGATCTTGGAGTCCAGTATCAAAGCTTTGGAATACAACAACAAAGCTCTGGGCGAAAAGTTAATGATGGAACTAAACAAGAACCAACAGTTGGAGGCAACTTTAAAACAGGTGTTGGACGATAGGGAGAGCCTGGCTGAGACGTTTCAGATACAGCAGACAGAAGTCCAGCTGATGGAAGAACAACTGGCCAATGAAGAGCTGAGCTGGCAGACTAAAGTCCAACAGCTGATGGACGAGAACAAGGATCTCGAAGACGCCTGTCTCCAGATGAAAAAGGAGAGGAGAGGCGTCTTTGGAAAGAAGATGGGCGACAGGAAGACCGAGGTGGAGAAAATGATCAGGAAAATGCAGGCCAAGGAGAAGAAAAAGGAAGACACGGAGACGGGGCTTTTCAGCCAAATGCGCAAAAAGACCCCGTGTGACGGCGACTGAGAGCTGGATGAGGCTTCAGCTGATGTTCCACATCAGTAGAGACCTCTTCCTCCCTCCCTCCCTCCTCCATCTCCCTCCATCCATCCGACCTCCCTCATGCCTTTCTTATCCCGACCTCCCCCCTTTCCCAAAACATAGGGCGACACAGTGGCTCAGTGATTAGCACTGCAGCCTCACAGAGACACCTCCACCCGTCTCTATGTGAGGAGCTTGAATATTCTCCCTGTGTCCGCGTGGGTTTACTCCTGGTGCTCAGGTTTCCTCCCACAGTATCCAAAAATATTCACTTTAGGTTCATTGGACACTCTAAATTATCATCTCCAGTTTGTCATGATCATGTTGGGTTTTTCTCCTGGTGCTCAGGTCTCCCAAAAAAACATTTAAAAATAAAATTTAAATGATAAAAAAAATTCAATCAATCTTCCCGCCTCTCTGATTAAATATAGAGTATTAATACAAATGTATGACATGATGCTGACTATAAAGAATAAGTATTGGTATCTGTTTAAGTTGTGATTTTAATAAACTGAAGCTGATCAATAAAATGATCAATGTTATTAAAAGAGGGGTTTTTTTAGGTTAACGACAGGAGCTGGTTCTGTAATAAACGTTGATATTCAATAGTAAAAACTAGGGACGCCCCTCGATGCCCGGTTCTAAACGGGAACCGATAAGACTAGTAAATACCCGGGGTATCAATAAGGTTCTGAGGTAACGGTTCTGCTGTCGGAACCAAACTGATAAGCATTTAAAATCAATCAATTATTCATTCCAACCTGTTTGCTGTATGTTTGGTTTGTTGGCCGCGTCAAGGACCTTTTGTAAACTATTACGAGGGACCCACACAAACTGTGAATTTGTTCACACCACGATACTCTTTTTAAGAACTGCTGCAGAAGTAGGTAAATTATTTTTGCTAACCTGAGTATGGATTGACTAATCAGTACTCATGTTATAATGAAGTTGCGAGGACCTATGCAGGGAATTATTAACGGCTTAATTTCTTAAGAGTGTGCTTTTCATAGCTGTTAATGTCCCACAAAGCATATACATGATACATATATGAATTAATTAATGTATTAATACATGAATCACATTCACATAATTACATTTAAATTCCATTGTCAAAAACAAAAAGTACAGTAAAGTGCATCCATTTCTTGTACGCTAATGTAAAGTTTGGGTCATATCAAAGTTGCTGTAACAGTTTCATGATGATCACATTGCCATCCATTCATTTTTCTATCTATGGATAACTTAACTTGGATCATTTTGATATACAGTGGAGTGTTATGTCTTCAATAACCCTCGCATAACCAGCTCTGAAGTCACTCATCCGTCTTCAAGTCCACGAAGGTTCATCCTTCGCTAAGTCCTGCCCCTCTAACGGGCACCGGCCAATGATAGCGTTGCATTAGCTCGCTCCGACCAGGGTCTGACCACTTTCTGGCTCCGCTCCAAAGACTCTCATGCAATCATTTCAGATGTTCTTAATTTTATTGCTGGTTTCCGTGGATTTGGAGCTCGTCATGGTTAGACGTTGTGCCATCGTGATGCCCATCACACAGAGATGTTGGAAGGAGATATGAAATGCTCGTGAAAACGGCTCAGAGAGTTAAGCAGAGAGCTGTCGCAATCCTGGCTTTGGATGTGCTGCCATCTTGTGGACAAAAGACTTTACGGCCTTTTAAGTGGGCCTTTTTTTTCCCAGCTGTGAGAAATAGACATTCTGCAGAAAAGCTGTTTTAAAGAAAATCAGTTCAGTCCACTAAATCCATTTAATTCAACAATGCACTGTGAAGGAAAATTGGTTTGGAGCAGCGACTGATTATGGCTGCTGGACACAATGTGAAAACAACAACTGTTTTTTTGTCTGCTTCGCGTCGGGCCGAACGGCCCTTAACTGCCAAATAATCACAACATTTTCAGGACGGAAGTGAGCTATTGCTTTTATGAAACGGTCATCAAGTGTGGAAATATGAAAAGTTAAACACATTCCAATTTAATAAGAAACAATAAATCTTACAATAAAAAAGGACCTCCTGGGTTGCCTGCACACACCAAAAGAGGTTGCTATGGATGTGGTTGTTATGGAACGTAGCCTAAACTGCCAGTCAGCATATTCCTCGTTATATTATCTTATGGTATTGATTTCATTATTTGTATGTGGCTGGCCTTTGTTTGTCAGGTGGCGGTGTGGCTTGGCGTGCAGAGGATGTCGCTCCGATTTTCCTCCGGGTTTCGGTTGCCGACAACTCTCTCTCTCTCTCTCTCTCTCTCACGAGTTTCACGATAGTGGCCACTTTCGGCCATACTCTCCGTTGTCAAGGCGATAGTTTCTGAATCGTGGTGCTGGAAGTAGTAGTGACTGGTGTATTTCTGCTGCATGTCATTCAGCAGGCGGCTTAATTTAAGAACACTAACGTAACAATTAGTAATACCATCACTAACGTAGGGTATATTTTACCCGATATAATGTACCTGATAAAAAATACTTCTCATCAAAATATATTAAAATACAACAGTACAAGGTAAATTGAAGTACTCTTCTTTAATTTTCCCCTATATGTCTCATAAAACAAAAAAAAAGGTATCATGGGGGGGACCCGATAAAAAGGCAATTTATTTTTTAAAAAGTAGGGAATCGTTCATGAAAAATTCCCCCCCAAAAAAGAAAGGAGCTGGGAACTTGTCCTTTGGTCCACCCGTTCCTGGGACATGTGAGTCTTGTCCGGTGAAGGAACAGTCTCCCTGCAACAAATAAACTTTCCTTAACTTGCAATGGTAATATCCACCCGAAAATGTGTTACCCTCTATCACTAACGCCGGGTGAAAATCACCCGAACACGTGCCTGTTGAAAAAACCAAGGATGGGAGCAGGGGGACACGCCCACCTTCAATGTTTCATGTCAATGAGCAGCCTGAAGCTACCCGAAGACCCATGCAACTCAGACAGCAGCAACACAATGAAACTTAAAGCTGCGAGTAGCATTGGTCGGGCCCTCGCACCGCTGGCGACGTCGAGGCTACTTGCCGGACGCCGGTTGACGCGTCCTGGAACTTGCTTGACCATCAGACACTGCGTAAGCAGGTTAGAGGATATTTCATGCGTGGAGTAGCGGCGTCGTGAAGTAATTTTGCAGGGCCTTAAAGTTAGATTAATTACGAGTATTAAAGAGTTAATATTGGCATGCAGAAGTCTTCAAGCCATGATTCTCATCAAGCATGTCTACTTTGGGACAGTTTTGACGAAGTACAGTTGAGTTAGAATAGCTTGATGTATGATCGCAAACCATGTAAAATAGCCGCCACACCACGTCCACGCCGTTCCATGAAACCTCAAGCTTTTGATAACTTTTAATCACTAAGCTATTTAGATTGTACTGACCAAATTTGAAGTGGATCTGATGAATTCCCTAGGAGGAGTTTGTTACAGAAAAGCGCAGAGAAATAGACAAAAATAAAAGGAAAAATCCCAAAAAAACTCAACATGACCGGCTTCTGGAACGGTTTGGAGCATGGTCCAAGGAGACCGAGACTTATTTTTAAGTTTAGATGTACTACATACACCTACCAAATTTTGTATATCTATGTCAAACGTACTGCGAGGGCTGCTTTGTCGAATTATGTTGGAATTTTGTTGACATTTTGTAGGTGCGCTATCGAGCAGATTTGCCATTTTGAAGCATTAAAATCATATCATATAACTACATTTAGATCATTAAATGTGTCTGCTATGTTTGGGTCTGTTTTGAGCATTTCTAGCCCCTCAAAGAGTGCGTCACCACGGCAACAGGCTTTGACGAAACAACAATCTTTCAACAACTTTTAATCACCAAGTTATTTAGATTGTACTGCAAAATTTGAAGTGAATCTGATAAATACCCTAGGAGGAGTTCGTTACAGAAAAGCAACTGGAAATAGAAATAAATAAGCGAAAGAAAATCACACAGAAATCAAAATGTCCGACTTCCGGTACGGTTTAGAGCAGTGGTTCTCAACTGGTCTGGCTGTGGGACCCACCGTCACCCCTTAATGACAAGCCGCGACCCAAATCGAGGAACATTGTCGTACTTACGTTTCGCCATGTTTGATTAGAAAACTAATTTCGCGGGTCACGATGTTGTTCTATGCTGTAAAATGGCGGGGGTACGTGAAGATTTAAAAATATATATATTCAAAATTAGCATAGACTCAAAAATCATTTAAAAATATTTATTTAATACATTTTCAATAAAATATAAGTGTTCATAAGCTGAATTTTATATTCAGTAGGCTATTCAATTTCATTACCCTAAAAACTCAGAGTCTCCCCCATATCAGGATGGTTTGACCCAACCTGGCACGCGCCCCCTGTCATCACCTGTCAATCACTGCCGCCTTGAAAAGCTCAAACAAAGTGGAACTTAGCAGCAATGCTGCTGAAAACATGGAGGACAAGAGCAAAACAAGTCGAAACCAGAGCCGGCAAAAAAGTGTGAATAGACGACACTCCGCTGCAGAAAAAATCCCCTTCAAAATAAAACCACAGGATGAAAAAAAAAAAAAAAAAGTAATCAAATTTTTTTTTTGCCCGTGAAAACGGGTCGACCCACCAGTTGAGAATCACTGGTTTAGAGCATGGTGCCAGGAGACTTTTTTGAAGTCTACATGTGATACATGTGCCTACCAAATTTTGTATTTCTATGTCAAATGTACTGCAAGGGCTGCATCGTTGAAACTTGTAGGGTGCGCTATCGAGCCAACATTCCACTCTGAAGCAATAAAAACACATCAGGTAACTACATATAGGACTTTAAATGTGTGTGCCAAGTTTAGTTACATGTCAAGCATGTTTAGTACTTCAAAAGCCCTTTCGTTGTTGACGGCGAAAAAAGGTTCGCCACGGCGTTAAACGAAACCTCAAACGCTTTGTGGGCTGGCATTATGAATATCTTTCATTTGTGTGAAAGTAATTTGATCTCGATCTGATTTACCTACTAAAAAAAGCAAGCCAAAGTATAGAAACTTTAACTTCCTGTTACCAGTAGGTGGCACTATGACTTTGATTCAAAATTACCAATAATGATCCACAGAACATTTTGTAAGAATCGGATCCAGCGTTTAGGAGGAATCCACAAAAAAGTGTTTTTCACAAAATTAAAAATGGCGGAAAATCTAAGTAGGCGGAGCTTAGGGGTCTGATGGACTTATTTGTAAGGTATACATACCCGGACATGTGTGTCAAATTTCTAGTCAATCGGGCTTAGTGGAAAAAAAGTATTAGCTCTATCTCAAGGGGGCGCTGTGGAGCAATTTTGTCCGACTTTTGCCTGACACCCGAATCAGATTGGAAATTTCACTGAGTCAGATGGGTGTGCAAATATTTTATAATGTGGGTTTAGTCCAAGCACCTCTTTTCCCCGCGCAAAGCCGGCAAATAAGTATAATAATATATATTAGAACAGCGATTTTCAATCACTGTGCCGCGAGAGATCGTCAGGAGTGCCGTGGGTAAATGTCCAATTTCACCTAATCGGTCCAAAAAAATATTATTTAGTTGCCACAAATAATTTGCCATTGTTGAGCGTCTGAGCCTGCAATATAGTGGCTGGCCTAGTAATGAAATACTCTTCCATGCCAGTGGGTGGCAGTAGGTAGCGCAATAATTACCGTGTTAATTTAAAATAGTAAAATGAAATGATGCGCGGGAGAGGTTGTGAAGTTAAACCAGATGGTCGCAAGGTATGAGGCGGATAAAGAAAAAGCCTCAGACCAAAACAACCAGGCCACGCTCGAGAGCCAGAACAACTCCAACCAGCTGCTGAAGAGAGAAGACCAACTCCTCCAGATCCACAGAGCTTGGCAAACAAAGTACAACGCTCTGGAGGAAATGTTCAGGAAGGAAGTGGAAGAGAAACAGAGCTGTGAGACCAAACTCAAGCTGATGGAGACAAACGTTACACTGATAAGAGGACCAGAAGAAGGAACTGCAGGACACGTTCATGAAAGACCTCGCAGACAAAGAACAAGTCTGTGAGACCAAACTAAAGATGATGGAGACACAAGTCAAGCTGATGGAGAACCAGAAGAAAGAACTTCAGGACATGTTCATGAAAGACCTCGCAGACAAAGAACAAGCCTGTGAGACCAAACTAAAGATGATGGAGACACAAGTCAAGCTGATGGAGACAAACGTTACACTGATGGAGAAGCAGAAGAAAGAACTTCAGGACAAGTTCTTGAAAGACCTCGCAGATAAAGACCAAGGCTGTGAGATGAAACTCAAACTGATGGAGACCAAAGTCAAGCTGATGGAGAACCAGAAGAAAGAACTTCAGGAGACATTTACGAAAGACCTCGCAGATAAAAAACAATCCTGTGAGACCAAACTATCACTGATGGAGACACAAGTAACACTGCTGGAGGACCAGAAGAAGGAACTGCAGGACACGTTCTTCAAAGACCTCGCTGGTAAAGAACAAGCCTGTGAGAGCAAAATACAAGATCTGCAGGCGGCCTACAAAATGCTGAATGCACAGTTCCAGCAGGACCTTCTGAAGAACGAGGCCAAGAACCAAGAGTGGGAGGTCAAACTACTGGAGCTGGAGGACAAGAACAAAGACCTGGCCGAGACAAACCAGAGCTGTGAGACAGAAGTCCAGCAGCTGAAGGACCAGAACAGGATCCTGGAGGACCTCTGCTTGAAGTGGAAGAAGAAGAGCAGAAGCGTCTTGTCTCGCAGGAACAGGACAGAGGACAGAGACATTGTTGGAGAAAATGAAAACCAAAATGTTGAAGGAGGAGGCGATGAAGAAAGAAAAGGAGACGAAGGAGAAGAAGTAGAGGAGGAGAAGAAGGAGGCTTTGTGTTCAGCTCAGGTTGGTCAGAAGTAGCTCCCTCTTCCTCCCCCTTCACCTCTCCAGCCTTCCTCACCCTATCCTCTCTCCATCCTTCCTCCCCCTCTCCTCCTTCCCTCCACCCCCGCCCCCCTTTCCTCTCCCCCTCTGGTGGACTCTGTGTATCATCTTTGTGTCTACGTTGTGGGTTTTCCTCCTGGTGCTAAGGTTTTATCCCACAATAGAAACACAAAGATATGCACTTTATGCTGATTGAAGCTGAACCATCTCCTTCAATCAGTCACATCTATTTTAGGTTTTTCTCCTACGATACGATTACATCTAAAAAAAAAAAACACTCAATAAACATTTCATTAAAGATAAATAAAAGTTTGATTTTTCTGCCTCTGCCATATACAGTATGAATACTGTGATGTTTAGTTGATTATAAAGTAAAAGTACTGGTATCTGTTAAGGGAAGGGATTGGCAATCCGAAACTTTTTAAACTATGATAGTCATCATTTCTGATATTGGGATGTGATTTTTCAAAGATATTGGTAATTTCTCGAAAAGCACACAAACAGATAATTACACAAATCACATGAAACAATGATCACTAATTAATTTATTACAAAAGCAAAAATGAGTCCAAATACATTTAATAAGTAAATAAATAACATATGTATGAAAGAAATTAATTAAAATTAAAGCTGCAAGCAGCGATGAACGGGTCCTCGTACCTCTGCGCATGTCGGGGGCGCTGGCGGGACGCCGGCTCGCCCAGCCGAGAACGTTCGACCGCCAGTGAGACGTTTTTTTCCGGCGAAGGAGTGAGTGATGCAGGACATTACGCTTAGCAAATACTTCATCAGTTCCTGTATCCGCTGTGTAGTGAAACGTAAAGCTTTTGATAACTTTTATTCACAAAGGTCTTTAGATCATACTGACCAAATTTTAATTGGATCGGAGTTCATAAAATTAAAGCGCTTAGAAAAGGGTAATGGAAATGTGCTCAAGGCTGGACCGGCATCATGCATGAGACATTTTGGGTGATCGGATTATGTACCTTGGAATTACAACACCTTTCTCTATCATAGCGAACCGCACAAAATGGGTGTGAAATGGAAGCCACGCCAAGTCAAGGCCGTTCGACAAAAACTCACGATTTTAATATTTTTTCGTCACAAAGGTCTAAAGAGCATCCTGCCCAAATTTGAAGTCGATCGCATTAATTCTGTAGGAGGAGTTCGTAAGAGTACAAAGGCTGAAAATGGCGAAAAATGACAAAAAAGCCCAAATTGGCCGAATTACTGTAGCGCCCCCTAGTGTCTCAATGGCATACAAATTTCAGGGCATGTTACAGGATGCAATGGGCACATATGCTGAAAATCTTGTGATAAGATTCTATAAGTCTGAGATTAAAACTTATTAAAAGATCGTTGATATATTGGGACTTGCCCAATGGTTTTGAAGTTATAAGTATTGATGTACAAGCCACGCCCCTAAGAAGTTCATTGGTCCCTATCTTATAAATGCAATAAGATATCAACGATCTTTTAATAAGTTTTAATGATCTAGGTCCAATAATGATCTGCAGCACATTTGGTATGAATCGGACCCAGCGTGTAGGAGGGTTTTTAACATAATTCAAAATGGCAGAAAATCTAAGTAGGCGGAGCTTAGGGGGTCTGAGAGGCTTTTTTGTAGAACAGATGGAGATGGACATTTGTGTCAAATTTCACATCAATCGGACAAACTGGCTGAGGGGTGTCGCCAGTGCAACTTCTAGGGGGCGCTAGAGAGCAATTTATAATACACAAATATGACACCTATATCACACGTCTATCTTCACCAAGCCTGACAAGCGTGCCAAATTTGGTGAGTTTTCAAGTATGGCAAGTACCCCCAATATGCGCCCAATTGCGTCCTTCGAATTCCAATAGGGTCCTCCCAGACTGACTATGTCAGTGCTCGGACCCTAATTACGTGACCACAAATCGCACGGGTGAAAAAAAAAAAAATCACCTGGCGTTAGTGTTCTAGGGTTTTAAATGTGTCCATTTTGTAGTGAGTTTTAACGGACAATTTACCCATTACCTGTACCACTATGGTGGAAGTGATCCCACGGTGACCCTGTGGCTAAGCAACCATGACGACACGTTTTCTTCTTTCTCAGACACGGTGTGACACTGAACCAGACTAACTTTTCCAACTCTCAGCTGGTCGCACTGCAACATGATTTGATTACACCTATTTGTGGCACAGCACGGTATCATATATCCATGGCGTAACTTAACTAACTTCATGAGTACTACTGCAATTAAGTTTTGGTCTCACCAGGGATTCTCTCTGCATTCTTTCTACTGATGAACTCTTTGTAAGTTTGAACACATTTTTATTACAACCACTGATCGCCTTCCTGCATATATCACAGTTGCCGATGTTTTCATTAACTGGTGAGAAAACCAATTTAATGTCAAGCTTTGCTCCGCCGTTACTACCAACCTTGCCATTCCGAGACCGAAAGCTGGAGAGACTGGAGTGAGACCCCTCCCATCATTTATAAGGCCACGTTGCCAGATGAGCTGAAGATCTTTTATGCTCGCTTCGATCTCCTCAACGAGTCAGTTGTTATGTCGGCCCCGCCTCCAGAGGACAGGCCGCTCCGAGGACAAACCCTGATTAGAGAGAACATGAGTAAATCTGCTCGGCCTGATAACGCCCCTGTGCCAACCATCTCACTGATGTCATCACTCACATTTTCAACACATCACTGTCACGGGAGAGTGTTCCCACCAGCTTCAAGACGAACGCCATCGTCAAGTGAACAGCTTTAAGTTCCATTTCAAACTGGCATGGGATGTTCAAGGCCGACGGGAGGAAACTTGATGACCGATTACTGTGTCAAACCATTTTTCGTAAAAAACTGGATCAAATGCGTCAGCTCGAGTGTCGCATACAGGAAGGGGCTGATTGGATCAGTCTAGTCTAAGTTCACGGACCTATCTCGCGGCGTGATTAAAAAAAAGTTCACAACTACGTGTGATTGTGTAGTCCTGCTATTATCCAAGATTAAGTTCTAGTTTCCAATTGAAAATCATTTGTTCTCAGTAGTGTAAAACTTGGACAATGAACAAGAGAGTACAATATGCCCCATTGACATCATGATAGCTCGTAAATTTTTCATCCTTTGTTGACCCCTTAAAACATCGAATGAGCTCAGTCATGAGCTAAGTGTCAATGGATTAGCAATTCTCTGATGGCATGGCTAATTTGTACAATGAAGGAAATATAAGAATATGAATGCACATAAATAATAATTATTTTTAGTGGCATTTTAAGCCTTTATTAGTTTGCAAAGATTACAGGAAATACTAAAAACAAGCACGTTACCCCCCAAGTGTATACAAACTTGTACGTTTTTGTCGACGATAAGACATTTGAGTCAATTCACAATTTGTATTATAGAGCACATTTAGAAAAAACAAACATTGACTTAAGTGCTTTATGATTAGATAAAAATGCAGACAGAAATAAGAGAGAATAAAGCTAAATGAATGAAGGCACAGAGTATCTCGATGTAACCGTAACACAACAGTATTGTGCAAACCAGTGTCATCAGGCTTTTACCGGTATCAATGGAAGTGGAAGAACAGCGATTGGTTATCAGATCTGAGGGGTTGGGAGGTGGAATAGGGGATGAGCAGGTCAGAGGAGTAACCTGGTTCCAGTCCAGGCAGTGCTTTAAAAACAAATAAAGGAAGAGAGTGAAGAGAAGCCAGGAAGGGGAGATGTGGTCTGTTTTCCTGGTACTGGTGAGGAGTCTCGCGCATTTTTAACGGTAAGATGGGGCTGATTGATTCCTACAGTCTGAGAGAAAATAGAAGAGTCAACTAAAGTCTCCATTTTTACCAGGCAGGAATTATATGAGAAGGTACTTCTGACAAATATGTGGAGCTAAACTGCACCATCAGGGGGGTTAGCATAGAGTTAGATTTAAAATAAAGTAAATTTAAAAAAGGACACTTAAATGTAATAGGTCTGGGAAAAACAGTGGTTGGCTCCTCTAATGTCTGTGTTTAAAAAAAAAATAATCATAAAATCATACTTTTAGACATTGATAAATAAAGACGAGCCTACCAAATCAGTCCCCCAACAAAGGCTGGCCTCAGCTGCTCTCTCAGGTGTCTGAGTAACCAGGAAGAAAGGCCCTAGTGAGATCCCACCCCTTTTTATAGGCTCTGCCCCTTTGCCTGGGTCCTATTAGTAGGCTTCCTGTTACCTACCTTACCACAAACAAATTATATTTTCCCCATTTTTTAAGGCGATAAAGTCATAAAATATGACAACAGACCACGTTTCATTTGAAATCCTTAATCAGACCAAAAATAAAATAATTAACTAATTAATTAATGAATTAGTCTTTGGGGAGTAGGCACGTCGAGAAGAAGCTGAGAGTCAGATGCACGGAAAGAAGACGGCAAACTGGTCAGTAGCCCAAATAAGGATTTCATATTTATTAACGGGGCTCAGCGGGCAGACATGACGCTCCACCAGAAATACTGTAGGGCGCAGATTCTACAGATTATTTTTATATCATCATAGTTCTGATTCTAATTCAGTTTAAATCGCTTTAATATTGGCGTGGGAAAAAACGATCATTGATCACCCCTTCAATAGTCAATAAACAATCCTAAACCAGCAAAAAACACTGTCATAGCAAAAAGGTATACATCTGTTCCAGAAATGTGGACTTGAGTCACAAGGCGTGAAAATCAAAAAAATACTTTAACGGACTTAAACACCAATGATGGAGACCTTACTTGGACTTGAGCCTTTTGACTTTCAACTACCCGCTACCAGACTCGTGGGAGATATTGGGTTTATTTACTTTACATTACTGAGTTCCAAGTGGCGCCAGTTACTCTGTTGTGTAAATGGCATTGCAATCGGTGAAGAGTGCGTTTTGACTTGCTAAGACTCTGAGACTTGACTTGACTACCTTCTTCTCGTGACTTAGCTGCGCTGTCAGAACATCGCGTTACTTCCCACTATGTCAGTATAGGTCGTGACTCCGCAGAGGACAGTAACACTCATGCTGATCAGTTGCTTGCACACGGGTCAACAGCTGCTCCTTCTGCTCACAGCGTCACACCGTCACAAGGGTCCACGCTTCATCAAAGCCTGGAAATGAAGTTTAGATCAATTATCTTCGATGGACATCTACTCACATGTTTTATTAGTCACCGTCCACGATATCTGTCTGATTGTTTGAAGTGGCTGGTAACATAGTATGCTGCTACTCTTCACAATACAAATAGTTGTGGTACCCGCTCCTCTAAAGGCTGTTTGTTTTGAAACGTGTAAAGTATCAGATGGATTTATTTTGTTTTGAATATACTGTATGTACAGTATCTGGCATCGTGCTTTCAGTTAGCAAAGCTACAAAAGAAAACTAAAGGCTTACTTCTTCAGGATGGAAGTATTCCCACCTCTTTGGTTTCATCACGTGGAAGACTCACCACAACATTGTTGTGAACTGTGAGAGGCTGAAGGTACAAAGAAGCTTTTCAGTGCAGGGAGTTCCATGTCAAATCCCTTCAGACACTTGATGTAAGGACTCTCAGCAGCAACTTATTTGAGAAAAAAAAAGTTTCTTAGCTGCACTTTAAAAGGCAAGGGGGAACCAGTTATCAAGGGCGATAAAATATCCTGAGCACGGAGATGTGTAAAACCCATTAAGAACTCACAATAGCGGTTTGAATTCTTACAGAGTCCCTGGCTGCTGATATTTATAGCGTCTTTTGAAGATGGACACAAATGACAATCTTGTATGTAAGCAGAAACGACGTACTGTGAAATGCTATTTACCATTGCAATGGGGCCTCTTTGTGGTGTTGATAGGTAGCTATATGAAGAAAGTGATAAATAAGAATATCAAAGGGTGAATGTTCAGGGCCAAACATCAAAAAGGCTTTGAATTTATAGCCAGGTTGGCTCAGAGATCCAGGCTCACAACAGGCAGCATTTCTAAAGCGAACAATCATAAATTATTGTATCTCCTTTGACAAGAGTTCCAGCTCTGCATGGTGCCGTGACACACAATATGTCAAACACAGTTGTATAGTTTCTTCACTCAGGGTCTCTTGAATCCAAAAAGCTGCACTGTTTCTTCTTCAAGTACAGACTTTTCTTGGCTCTGCATAAGACAAACATGAATTTAGAAAAGACATTTCTAAAATGTTCTTATAACCTCGAAATGATGGAGGGACAATTTGCCCATATTTTTTATTGTCTGATATTTATCTCATGCAATGTAGTGCTATATTACCTTCCTAAGTTCATACGTAGACATCCGTTACTGTGGCCTAACATACAAACATCATAGCAAAAGTATTATAATACCTTTCAAAATATAACCAGTTTACCCTCATCAGAGCTAGCACAGCATTTAAGACAATGTATGGTACTGTAAAGTAAATTAAGAATTTGGGAATATTTTTAAATTAACTAGATATCAACGACAGGTTTGTTGTTTGTAAATAATTTGTCCATATTAAACCGTGAGGATGAGAACTGTTTAAGCAGTTTAGTCAAATATCTTGGAGTTTAAATATTTTTTTTTGTAATTAATACTCAATATACTCTTTTACAGTTTGTAAGCAATGATGACATAACATAAGCGTGCGCACAAAGTGCAATGGCTTGTCAAAGCCTATAAGAGCATTAACCACCAAAGGTCGGGAACGCAACCTTAAGAAACTGACTTTGACAAAGTATAACTGACGTCCATATGCGTTATTAGTAAGTTGGTGGAATCCATTAACAAGTGGCCCAATATTTAGTGGACGGATCTCTCGCTCTCTTTTTTTATACATATATATATATATATATATATCATGTGTGGTCATGTACAGAACAGCAAATACTTATTCTAAAGCTTGCTAACTCCTCTGGATGGCTGGGACCAAACTCCACTTCCGTATTTTTGATGACGTCTGCTGTAAAAGGGTCTTTAAGATAAGTGTAAATGCATATTTAACAACTAAACTACTTTCAGCACCTGTGACTGCCATTTTCTGTAAACATGCTTGACCTGAAATATTCAAACTATTGTGTTAAGACA
>JACSYO010001240.1:0-22500 GCA_016806645.1 Ophiodon elongatus | reverse complement strand
GAGGAACCTTTATGATCTGTTATTGTAAATATCTGTCTCAGAAACTGGAGACACTTTTTGACTCAAAACCATTTATGATCTCTAACATTTTTGAAGAACACAAGAACCTTTTTAGGTACTTTGAGAAACAATATGTACCTGCCCAGGTGAGTTTGGACAGGTGTGTAGTAATATTTAATACGTACCTGTCCAAGTGTGTAGTAATATTTAATACGTACCTGTCCAAGTGTGTAGTAATATTTAATACGTACCTGTCCAAGTGTGTAGTAATATTTAATACGTACCTGTCCAAGTGTGTAGTAATATTTAATACGTACCTGCCCAGGTGAGTTTGGACAGGTGTGTAGTAATATTTAATACGTACCTGCCCAGGTGAGTTTGGACAGGTGTGTAGTAATATTTAATACGTACCTGCCCAGGTGAGTTTGGACAGGTGTGTAGTAATATTTAATACGTACCTGCCCAGGTGAGTTTGGACAGGTGTGTAGTAATATTTAATACGTACCTGCCCAGGTGAGTTTGGACAGGTGTGTAGTAATATTTAATACGTACCTGCCCAGGTGAGTTTGGAGAGGTGTGTAGTAATATTTAATACGTACCTGCCCAGGTGAGTTTGGACAGGTGTGTAGTAATATTTAATACGTACCTGCCCAGGTGAGTTTGGAGAGGTGTGTAGTAATATTTAATACGTACCTGCCCAGGTGAGTTTGGAGAGGTGTGTAGTAATATTTAATACGTACCTGCCCAGGTGAGTTTGGAGAGGTGTGTAGTAATATTTAATACGTACCTGCCCAGGTGAGTTTGGAGAGGTGTGTCGAGGTCGGCTGAGGGTCCCGGGCCGGAAGGAGAACTACGTGGCGATCAAGACGCTGAAGGGCGGGTACACAGACAAGCAGAGGCGGGACTTCCTGTCGGAGGCGTCCATCATGGGCCAGTTCCAGCACCCCAACATCATCCACCTGGAGGGCGTCATCACCACTTCCTGTCCCGTCATGATCCTCACCGAGTTCATGGAGAACGGAGCGCTGGACAGTTTCCTGAGGGTGAGACGGGCAGCGATGACGGTACGTCTCATAATGTCCGTCCGCCTGTCTGTGTCTCACGGAGACCCGTCTGTCTGCAGGTGAATGACGGACAGTTCACCACCATCCAGCTGGTGGGGATGCTGCGCGGCATCGCGGCCGGCATGAAGTACCTGTCGGACATGAGCTTCGTCCACAGAGACCTGGCAGCTCGCAACATCCTGGTCAACTCCAACCTGGTCTGTAAGGTGAGACTGCCTGTCTGTCTGCTCACCTGTCTGTCTGCACACCTGTCTGTGTGCCCATCTGTCTGTCTGCCTACATGTCTGTCTGCACACTTGTTTGTGTGCCCATCTGTCTGTCTGCACACCTGTCTGTCTGCACACCTGTCTTCCTGCCCACCTGTCTCCCCGCCCATCTCTCTTCCCGCCCATCTCTCTCCCCGCCCACCTGTCACCTGTCTCCCCGCCCACCTGTCACCTGTCTCCCTGTCCATCTGTCTCTCTGCCCACCTGTCTCCCCGCCCACCTGTCTCCCCGCCCACCTGTCACCTGTCTCCCCGCCCACCTGTCACCTGTCTCCCCGTCTACCTGTCTCCCCGCCCACCTGTCTCCCCGCCCACCTGTCTTCCCGCCCACCTGTCTGTCTCCCTGCTCTAACAGCTGTCTGTGTCCTCAGGTGTCAGATTTCGGTCTCAGCAGGTTCCTGACTGAGAACTCTTCTGACCCGACGTACACCAGCTCTCTGGTAGGTCAGCTGACTAAAATCCCCCATGATGCACCTGGATGATGCTCATTAAAGCACCTGGGAGACAAAGTCCACAGCTCTGTAGCTTAATGATTCATAAAGAAGTAAAGTCATACCTATTTATTTTTCTAATGAGTTCTAATGAGCCTTAAAGGAACAGTAATCCTCTCCAGAATGTCCACATCCCATCTGTGGTTCATTAGCTTAGCATAATGTGTAAACAACATGGCCGCTACACAGAGGCTGTGTTGTATTTCACTGCTCAGACCTCTGAAACAACGCGTTGATGAATGTTTATATTATGTTGATATTGTTTACCTAACTCAGGTGCTAATAAATAAATAACTCAAACCCGTGGAGTCCCTCAGGGTTCTGTCATGGGTCCTCTGTGGTTCTACAGAAGTTCTACTGTTCCCTGTGGGCTTTTACTTTGAAAGGCTAAGTGACTGTGTCTCGTCCTCAGGGAGGGAAGATTCCTATCCGCTGGACGGCTCCTGAAGCCATCGCCTACAGGTGAGCCTCGGTACTGCAGGTGAGGGCGTGTCCACCTGTTCCCACTGCTTCATTAAGGCTCTTTCCTCTGACTCAGGAAGTTCACCTCAGCCAGCGATGGGTGGAGCTACGGCATCGTCATGTGGGAGGTGATGTCATACGGGGAGCGGCCATATTGGGACATGAGCAACCAGGACGTAAGACACACTGTTTAACCCTTTTCTGTCTCTCTCTCCTGTCTCTCCTGTCTGTCTCTCTCCTCTCTGTCTCTCCTGTGTCTCTCTCTCTCTCTCTCTCTCCTCTCTGTCTCTCCTGTCTGTCTCTCCTGTCTGTCTCTCTCCTGTGTGTCTCTCCTCTCTGTCTCTCCTGTCTGTCTCTCTCCTGTGTCTCTCTCTCTCTCCTGTCTCTCTCTCTCCTCTCTGTCTCTCCTGTCTGTCTCTCTCCTGTGTGTCTCTCCTCTCTGTCTCTCTCTCTCTCTCTCTCTCTCTCTCTCTCTCTCTCTCTCTCTCTCTCTCTCTCCCGTCCCGTCTCACCCTCCTTCCTGTCTCTCTCTCTGTCAGGTGATCAACGCCATAGAGCAGGACTACCGCCTGCCCCCCCCTCCTGAGTGTCCCGCCTCCCTTCATGCCCTCATGCTGGACTGCTGGCAGAAGGAACGAGCCAATCGGCCGAGGTTCTGCGACGTGGTGTCTGCTCTCGATAGGCTGATCCGAAACCCCGCCTCCCTGAAGGTGACGCTCCCAGAGGGCCGCAGGTGAGACCCGTCCCCCTTTGACCCGTTTAGAAAGACAGGAATACTCCTATACAGACATGTATAGATGTCTGTCTGCCTGTCTCACTGTCCCTGTCTGTCCCTCAGTGTGTCCCAGCCCCTGCTGGACCAGCGTGTCCCCCCGTCCCTCTCGTCCTGTGGTTCCGTCTCTGAGTGGCTTCGAGCCTTGAAGATGGAGCGCTACGAGCAGAGCTTCCTGCAGTCTGGATTCACGAGTCTGGAGGTCGTCTCCCAGCTCAACACCGAGTAAGAGGATCTAAATACATACAGTATAAATACACATATATATATATATATATATATATATATATATATATATATATATATATACACACACACACACATTTTAATTAAATAATAAACAGTTGACGTTAGTTAAGATGTGTCTCCGTCTGTTTCCATAGCGACCTGCTCAGAGTGGGTGTGACACTCGCCGGACACCAAAAGAAAATCCTGTCCTCCATCCAGACGCTCAGGGTCCACAAAGCCCCGCCCACCCTGCTCTACTGACCAATCGCAGCCCTGCCCAAAACCACTACACTCAGGAGGACGCTGAGCCACGCCCACTCTTTTTAACCACTGAACATTTTGACCAATCAGAAAGCCGGAGGACCGGTGAGACTCCGCCTCCTGATGGTCAGACCTATGAGACTGTGACGTTTAAGAAGCACAAACAAGTACAGGTACTATCCGTCTCTGTACGCTTCATTATGGTTGACTCAGGGGCAACAGGACTCCGCCCCCCTTGTTAATCCGACCAATCAGAGCCGAGCACCTGGTTGGTCAACCGCATCAGCCCTCCACCGCTCAGGTAAACTAAAGCTCCTCCTACTTGGCCAGGTGTTGTTATAATCCTGCTCCAAACCCTGGACTCATCGGCCAATCAGCATCCGGCACAGCAGGGACGTAGGTCTCTTATTGGACATAGAGATGTTTGAACTGCCCCCTTTGGCCCTGCTGTTATCGCCCCGCCCACTTCATGAAAGCACAGCTGGGTTTGGTTCCCAGCCCGGTCCGTCACACAGAAACACCGGGTTGGTTCTGGTTCTGGTTCTGGTTCTGTCCTCGCTGCAGCACCAGTGGATCAGAAGCCCAGAAGGAACAAAGTCACAGGAATTCCAAACAGACCTTCTGGTAATCTCCATTAATGTGGGATTATTCATCTGAGGGACATCAGGACGTCCAGATGGGGTGGACGTTCTGACTCGTCCATGTCTTCTGGAGACGTTTCAGCATCAAACTCTTCCTGATCTGTGAGGAATATTATGGGATGGCCTCCGAAAACAGAGGGGAACCTTTTGAGCAAATCTTCATCAATCGTTGAGATGAACTTCACCAACGTCCTCCAGCTTTCGTCCAAATGAATGTGATTCTTCAGGTGATGGACGTCTCTGGACTCGTGGGAGACGTTCAAGGAGACACTCATGTCCCGTTACAGAACTTTGAGGACTACGAGTTTCAAAAGTCCACTTGTGGTGGATTCTTTCACGTGTAAAAGTACTCAAGTGTATTTTATTGAGCCCATTCTGAGGATCTAGTACTGTTTTTAAACCTTAAAGTGAAATCTATCATTTATACAATCAAACACTAACCGGTTTGGTCCAGAAACGGTGGTCCGCCCGGATATCCGTTTGGTCCAGAACCACCTGGATTCATTCATGTCAGTGGACTCCGATGTTTTTAGCGTTTCACTTTCTACCTTCTGGAACAAAACCACTGAGGAGGAAGTGGAGTTTGTCCACAGATTTAAGCTGATTTCACAACAAACAAAGCAGTTTTAAAGTCTTTAAAAAGTCCCGGATCCAGGACTGTGGGTCTGGTTCAGGTTTGAGGACAACACAAGAAATTGGAATTGTAGAACTGTTGGTTTTGTATTTTAGCACTTTTTGTACCTGATATTTGATCATGTTTTAAAGTATCAATGTATCAATGTTTTTATACTAAAGTCATTTTGTAAAGAAAAAAAAAGAACAAAAAAAGATTTGTCTGTATTTCAAATGTCCCAGAGACCAAAGAGGAGGTTTGGTAAAGACCCAGTTATCAGTCACCACTTCTACAACTACAGTGAACGTTTGATCCAAGTGTCTTCTGGACCAAAGGACTGGCTGAGTCTGTCTCCAGAGGACGTCTTCATCCTTCCAGAGACATTTTGTGGAACAGGAAGAAGACGTTCTGTTCTAGGACAATAAATAAATATACAAGGTCTTTGTATCAGGGAATCAGCTGTCAAAGAACCAGAGAACCAGACCTGTTCAGATCTCTGACCAGGTCTGGAACCAGGAGGCCCCTGAACCATCGGAGCCACCAGCCTGTTGGATTCTCTGTCAGCCAATCACAATAAAGATGAACCGTCCTGTCCAATGGTGAGTCTGTTTGTTGAGTGTGAAGCGGGTGAGTCCACCAGATCAGAGACCGGGGACACCGAGTCCACCAGATCAGAGACCGGGGACACCGAGTGCACCAGATCAGAGACCGGGGACACAGAGTCCACCAGATCAGAGACCGGGACACGAGTCCACCAGATCAGAGACCGGGACACGAGTCCACCAGATCAGAGACCGGGACACTGAGTCCACCAGATCAGAGATCGGGACACGAGTCCACCAGATCAGAGACCGGGACACGAGTCCACCAGATCAGAGACCGGGACACTGAGTCCACCAGATCAGAGATCGGGACACGAGTCCACCAGATCAGAGACCGGGACACGAGTCCACCAGATCAGAGACCGGGACACTGAGTCCACCAGATCAGAGACCGGGACACTGAGTCCACCAGATCAGAGACCAGGACACTGAGTCCACCAGATCTTTGAATTAGTATTTAAGTATTTGTATCAAAACCAGTCAGTTCATTTAGTTTGGAAACTTCATCTTTATTCTCCTCTTCCTCCTCAGTGAAGTGTGTGTGTGTGTGTGTGTGTGTGTGTGTGTGTGTGTGTGTGTGTGTGTGTGTGTGTGTGTGTGTGTGTGTGTGTGTGTGAGTGTGAGAGTGAGAGATGTTATTTCACTTTAATGAGAACATTGTTGGCTGAGAAATGAAGAAGCAGAAGGGTTAGTTGTGTGTGACATCCAGTAGAAATAATTGGCTGCCCTCCTGCTCTGTGTCTCTCTCTGCAGGACGATCAGTACTGACAGCTCTGAAGTGCCTCAGTGTGTGTGAGTTGAATGTGTGTGTGTGTGTGAGTTGAACGTGTGTGTGTGTGTGTGAGTTGAACGTGTGTGTGTGTGTGTGTGTGTGAGTTGAACGTGTGTGTGTGAGTTGAACGTGTGTGTGTGTGTGTGTGAGTTGAACGTGTGTGTGAGTTGAACGTGTGTGTGTGTGAGTTGAACGTGTGTGTGAGTTGAACGTGTGTGTGAGTTGAACGTGTGTGTGTGTGTGTGAGTTGAACGTGTGTGTGTGTGTGAGTTGAACGTGTGTGTGTGTGTGAGTTGAACGTGTGTGTGTGTGTGTGAGTTGAACGTGTGTGTGTGTGTGTGAGTTGAACGTGTGTGTGTGTGAGTTGAACGTGTGTGTGTGTGTGAGTTGAACGTGTGTGTGTGTGTGAGTTGAACGTGTGTGTGTGTGAGTTGAACGTGTGTGTGTGTGTGAGTTGAACGTGTGTGTGTGTCATACATGTGTTTTTTGCAGTTTAACATTTTCCATTTTTTTGGAAAACCTTCCGACACCAAAGAAACCAAAAGAGCTGGAAACTCTTCAAGGACCTCTGGAGCCACACTTAGAACCCCTGAGACCCCTGAATGACTCTTGGAAACTCCCCAATAACCCATGAATTCTCCTCCTAGAACCTTTGAAAGAACCATTGAAAGTCTTGAAACCCCATAAAATGACTTTTTAGAACTTCCTCAAGAACCTCTAAAGGACCTGGTACCTCAACAACAGCTCTTACTAGTTCCTTAAGAACCTCTAGAGGACCTGGTACCTCAACAACAGCTCTTACTAGTTCCTTAAGAACCTCTAAAGGACCTGGTACCTCAACAACAGCTCTTACTAGTTCCTTAAGAACCTCTAAAGGACCTGGTACCTCAACAACAACTCTTACTAGTTCCTTAAGAACCTCTAAAGGACCTGGTACCTCAACAACAACTCTTACTAGTTCCTTAAGAACCTCTAAAGGCCAACAACTATAGTTTGAACCCTAGGACCTGGTACCTCAACAACAACTCTTACTAGTTCTTTAAGAACCTCTAAAGGACCTGGTACCTCAACAACAACTCTTATAGTTCTTTAAGAACCTCTAAAGGACCTGGTATCATTTTTGGTACCTCAACAACAACTCTTACTAGTTCTTTAAGAACCTCTAAAGGACCTGGTACCTCAACAACAACTCTTACTAGTTCTTTAAGAACCTCTAAAGGACCTGGTACCTCAACAACAACTCTTACTAGTTCTTTAAGAACCTCTAAAGGACCTGGTACCTCAACAACAACTCTTACTAGTTCTTTAAGAACCTCTAAAGGACCTGGTACCTCAACAACAACTCTTACTAGTTCTTTAAGAACCTCTAAAGGACCTGGTACCTCAACAACAACTCTTACTAGTTCTTTAAGAACCTCTAAAGGACCCTCAACACTTTCAGTTCTTTAAGAACCCTAAAGGACCTGGTACCTCAACAACAGCTCTTACTAGTTCTTTAAGAACCTCTAAAGGACCTGGTACCTCAACAACAGCTCTTACTAGTTCTTTAAGAACCTCTAAAGGACCTGGTACCTCAACAACAGCTCTTCCCAATAAGTGAACAGCAAAGTGATGAACGGTTCCCTGCACACACACTCTGTTATCTGATTTGAGTTCAGTTGTCATCACTTCCCAGAGGTCTGCAGGTCCTACAGGACTCTGGAGGGACTTCAAGGTCCCTTTAAAGAACCCGTGGACCCTCAGGAACCCCCAAGGTTCCCCTTTCAGGACCCATGAATCCTTCCAGAGACCATGAAGCCTGTAAGGACCGATGAAGCCTTTAAGGACCCATGAATCCCTCCAGAGACCATGAAGCCTTTAAGGACCCATGAATCCCTCCAGAGACCATGAATCCCTCCAGAGACCATGAAGCCTTTAAGGACCCATGAATCCCTCCAGAGACCATGAAGCCTTTAAGGACCCATGAATCCCTCCAGAGACCATGAAGCCTTTAAGGACCCATGAATCCCTCCAGAGACCATGAATCCCTCCAGAGACCATGAAGCCTTTAAGGACCCATGAATCCCTCCAGAGACCATGAAGCCTTTAAGGACCCATGAATCCCTCCAGAGACCATGAAGCCTTTAAGGACCCATGAATCCCTCCAGAGACCATGAAGCCGTTAAGGACCCATGAAGCCTTTAAGGCAGGAAGATAAAGAGACAGGCCCAATCCCAATCTCCACCCTGAACCCTCAGACCCTGACCCCTCAGGACTTACTGACATCACCTGTTAAGTGGTTGAGTGTGAGAGACTCTAAATGGTGGAAATAAGAATGGGACAGCACTTTGCTGCAACACTACATTACATTTCATTTAACAGACGCTTTTATCCAAAGCGATACAATAAGTGATTCAACCAAGGGAGTTCAAACCCAGAACAATAAAAATCAAGAAAGTACAATTCCTCAAGAAAGCCAAACTACCAGGTGCTCTGAATACGAGACATTTAAGTGCTACCAGAGTACTAAGAGAGGTACTTTTTTTATTTTTTTTTATTCCAGGTATAGTTGGAAGAGATGCGTTTTTAGTTTGCGGCGGAAGATGTCGAGACTTCCTGCTGTCCTGATGTCATCGGGGAGCTCATTCCACCAATTGGGAGCAGGACCACGTTACCATGACAATGTCAAAAAATATTGTGTACAATTGTGGCTATTTATTTTATACTTTTTACTCCCTGATTTGAGCGTCTTCCAAGCTCTTTTCCTCACGAGATGAGATGTTATTAAAATAATATATTTACTCGTTTTTGTCAAAACAGCTTCAATAAAAAAACGAAATATTTAATGAATAAATATTTTTAACATATATAATCTCTGCTTGCATTCCTCTGATCTCATGTCCCATCTTTAATCCTTGATGTAAATGTAATTTACAGGCTGTACACCCACGTGTCCTCTTTGTTTACCTTTTTTTTTTTTTTACGTCTCCACGCTTCCATGGTAACTGCGTGTTTAGCTATGAATTGTGGGTAATTCCCTTGGGCAAAGTCGACATATCATGCTGACTTACGGTAAGGGTTCATAAAGGCCTCAAATGTCTGCCAGAGAACCTCAAGCACTCAATGATGTGACGATGGGACCTGAACCCTCACGGACTTCGCAGGAGCCTCAAAGTCAGTGAGGGTGGAGATTGAGATTGGGCCACAGACTACCTGTCGCCATGGTAATGATCACGCCTGTCAATCAACAGGTGATCTGTCAGCTGATAGGCTCACTTCCTCCCCTGACCTGGTGATGACCTCTCTCACACACAGAGCGAGAAGTTGGTTTGGAAGAGATAAGATCACAAATATACTTTATAAATAAGATTTAAATACAACTTAGTGTGTATATTATAATATTGTATTTATATATATTATACTCGTTATATTATTTGCTTTATATTTATTTTATTCTTTATAATTATAATTTTGTTCTGAATATCCTTTATATTTGTTTATTATATGAAATATAAATGTTGTACGGTGATATTGCTCCTCAGAGGCAGCAGCAGGATGTAGATGATGCTCCACCTGCTGGACAGAAAGGGAACTGTGGGATCAACATCACTCATTCAGAGGGTCACTCCAACACGGCTAGTAGTTTCCCTCCACTCCAAGTCTTTATGCTAAGCTAACCCTGTTCCTCCAGGAGAACAGAAGAACGGGACGACGAAGACGGACTGAAAACTTTATTGACAGCACAAAATAGTGAAGTGTGTGTGTGTGTGTGTGTGTGTGTGTGTGTGTGTGTGTTCAGTGGGTGGAGCACTTGGGCAGCTGGTTCCCCATGAGGACTTGTCTCTCCACTCCGTCCTCAGAGATGCTCGCCAGTCTCACCACGCCGCCGCTGGACCCGTCTCTCTCCATCGCCAGAGCCAGGGCTGAGAGACAGACAGGTAGAACAGTCACACACAGAGTCACACACAGGCAGACAGACAGACTCCCAGCATGCCTTGCAGCAGTGCGTACCTGCAGCAGTAAGCTCCAGACACTGGTCTTTGGTCATGTGGGGTTTGTAGTTGGAGTCCATGAAGCCGTAGATGTAGGAGCTGCCGCTGCCGCCCACCGACACCGGCTGCCTCACCAGCATCCCACCAATAGGAACACAGTACACCTGGGACAGGTGAGCAGCTCATTAGCATACATGATGAGCAGCTCATTAGCATACACAATGAACCCAAACTTCATTATCTAGGTTTACATGAACCCAAACTTCATTATCTAGGTTTACATGATGAACCCAAACTTCATTATCTAGGTTTACATGATGAACCCAAACTTCATTATCTAGGTTTACATGATGAACCCAAACTTCATTATCTAGGTTTACATGAACCCAAACTTCATTATCTAGGTTTACATGAACCCAAACTTCATTATCTAGGTTTACATGAACCCAAACTTCATTATCTAGGTTTACATGATGAACCCAAACTTCATTATCTAGGTTTACATGAACCCAAACTTCATTATCTAGGTTTACATGAACCCAAACTTCATTATCTAGGTTTACATGAACCCAAACTTCATTATCTAGGTTTACATGATGAACCCAAACTTCATTATCTAGGTTTACATGATGAACCCAAACTTCATTATCTAGGTTTACATGATGAACCCAAACTTCATTATCTAGGTTTACATGAACCCAAACTTCATTATCTAGGTTTACATGATGAACCCAAACTTCATTATCTAGGTTTACATGATGAACCCAAACTTCATTATCTAGGTTTACATGAACCCAAACTTCATTATCTAGGTTTACATGAACCCAAACTTCATTATCTAGGTTTACATGATGAACCCAAACTTCATTATCTAGGTTTACATGATGAACCCAAACTTCATTATCTAGGTTTACATGATGAACCCAAACTTCATTATCTAGGTTTACATGATGAACCCAAACTTCATTATCTAGGTTTACATGATGAACCCAAACTTCATTATCTAGGTTTACATGATGAACCCAAACTTCATTATCTAGGTTTACATGAACCCAAACTTCATTATCTAGGTTTACATGAACCCAAACTTCATTATCTAGGTTTACATGAACCCAAACTTCATTATCTAGGTTTACATGATGAACCCAAACTTCATTATCTAGGTTTACATGAACCCAAACTTCATTATCTAGGTTTACATGATGAACCCAAACTTCATTATCTAGGTTTACATGATGAACCCAAACTTCATTATCTAGGTTTACATGATGAACCCAAACTTCATTATCTAGGTTTACATGATGAACCCAAACTTCATTATCTAGGTTTACATGATGAACCCAAACTTCATTATCTAGGTTTACATGATGAACCCAAACTTCATTATCTAGGTTTACATGATGAACCCAAACTTCATTATCTAGGTTTACATGATGAACTTAAATATCTAGGTTTACATGATGAACCCAAACTTCATTATCTAGGTTTACATGAACCCAAACTTCATTATCTAGGTTTACATGGACCAAACTTCTTATCTAGGTTTACTTGAACCCAAACTTCATTATCTAGGTTTACATGATGAACCCAAACTTCATTATCTAGGTTTACATGATGAACCCAAACTTCATTATCTAGGTTTACATGATGAACCCAAACTTCATTATCTAGGTTTACATGATGAACCCATACTTCATTATCTAGGTTTACATGAACCCAAACTTCATTATCTAGGTTTACATGAACCCAAACTTCATTATCTAGGTTTACATGAACCCAAACTTCATTATCTAGGTTTACATGATGAACCCAAACTTCATTATCTAGGTTTACATGAACCCAAACTTCATTATCTAGGTTTACATGAACCCAAACTTCATTATCTAGGTTTACATGAACCCAAACTTCATTATCTAGGTTTACATGATGAACCCAAACTTCATTATCTAGGTTTACATGATGAACCCAAACTTCATTATCTAGGTTTACATGATGAACCCAAACTTCATTATCTAGGTTTACATGAACCCAAACTTCATTATCTAGGTTTACATGAACCCAAACTTCATTATCTAGGTTTACATGAACCCAAACTTCATTATCTAGGTTTACATGATGAACCCAAACTTCATTATCTAGGTTTACATGATGAACCCAAACTTCATTATCTAGGTTTACATGAACCCAAACTTCATTATCTAGGTTTACATGAACCCAAACTTCATTATCTAGGTTTACATGATGAACCCAAACTTCATTATCTAGGTTTACATGATGAACCCAAACTTCATTATCTAGGTTTACATGAACCCAAACTTCATTATCTAGGTTTACATGATGAACCCAAACTTCATTATCTAGGTTTACATGATGAACCCAAACTTCATTATCTAGGTTTACATGATGAACCCAAACTTCATTATCTAGGTTTACATGAACCCAAACTTCATTATCTAGGTTTACATGAACCCAAACTTCATTATCTAGGTTTACATGATGAACCCAAACTTCATTATCTAGGTTTACATGAACCCAAAGTTCATTATCTAGGTTTACATGATGAACCCAAACTTCATTATCTAGGTTTACATGATGAACCCAAACTTCATTATCTAGGTTTACATGATGAACCCAAACTTCATTATCTAGGTTTACATGATGAACCCAAACTTCATTATCTAGGTTTACATGATGACCGGAGAGAGACGGTTTCTAAGTGTACGTGTAGTAGTAGTACTACATGTAGTAGTAGTACATGTAGTATTAGTAGTACCTGCCCCCCCTTGCGGCGGTCCCAGCCGGCCACCAGGATGCCAGCAGTCAGCTCCTCTCGGTACCGGTAGCAGCTCGCTCTGAACAGATTGGCAGCCGTCTCCACCAACGGGGGCTCGTCCAGCTCGATGCTGGGGGCAGGGCCACAGGTAACCTTAGCAACAGCTGACTGGATGCTGGGACTGTCAATCAAACGTGTGTGTGTGTGTGTGTGTGTGTGTGTGTGTGTGTTACCTGTGGAAGCCCAGCTGGTAGGTGACCACGTCAGCGATGGCCTGAGTGTCAGCAGCTGATCCAGACCTGTAAACACACGAGGTCATTAGGGTCAGGGTCCCTGTTAGGCCTCCAATAAAGGTTTGTGTGTTCTCAACTCAGTGGTCACACGGCAAGAGGAGGAGGAAGAAGATGAGGAGAAAGAGGATGAAGAAGACTGACCTGCAGCAGAAGATCCGGTCGTGTATCGGAGTCAGTTTGTCTGTTACTCTGTTGGCAATGTAAGCTCTGAAAGACAGACAGGTAGAGAGACAGACAGGTTTAAATGAGTGGATCCTTCTCTGTGGTACTGATCTGAACTAACTCTAACTCTCTCTCTCTCTCTCTCTCTCTCTCTTACCCGGTGGTGGTGCGTGAGTCGGCACCGATCACAACTCCTCCATCATACTCCACCGCCATGATGGTGGTCTGACAGACAGACAGAGAGACAGACAGAGAGAGAGACAGACAGAGAGACAGAGAGACAGACAGAGAGACAGAGAGGTTAATACAGCAGGTTACATCACATTCTCGTCTTCAGCCTTTTGAAGCCCATTATCGGACACCGGTAGCCGCTCCATCACCGGTCACTTCTGTCAACCGGGTCCGGTCCGCTTCGTAGCATTAGCATTAGCCACCATTAGCTCGCAGCTGAAGAACTGCCGTCTCATTCAGACCCTGTTCTGCTCTAGAACTCTCCACAGAACCGGAACCGGGTCCAATCCGGTCCGGTCCGGTCCCGGAGCCCGCGTACTCACCCCGGTGCTGACTTCCTGGCTCATCCAGTCCGGGACCAGCTCGCTTTGAGAAGACATCTGCTGCCCGAAGTACGGCCTCATTGTTGCTGCCGCCATCTTGTTTCTGTTACTGAGCCGAGATTTACAGTCAGGCGGATTTTAAACGGTCAGAGAGGAGACCCATCATCATCACCTTCATCATCTTCATCTTCATCTTCATCTTCATCTTCATCTTCATCATCATCATCATCATCACACAAGCCGTGAGAGGTCAACGTGTGTTTCTGTCTCTTCACTTTAAATCAAGTGTAAACGTATAAAACTAAAGAGTTCCGTTCAGGCGCGTGAGCGGGCAGCCCTGCGGCGGGGTCCTGAGCGCGGCAGGAAACAGGAAAAGAAGGTAAACACCGCGGCTGCGTCCTTAAATCGCTCATAAATCTCACTTTAAAGACCGAATTTAATGCGTTTGACCGCAGTCTGTTTGATTTTAACGAGATATTAAACATATTTAGTCACGTGTTGAGTTTCAATGATGTTTTAATTATGTTTTAATGAGTTTACTGCCCGTTCTGTTCCGTTTGAACCAGAATCCGTTTGAAAAATACGTAATTCAACCCTGACACTTAATAAAAACCACAAACATGAGATAGAACATTCTTTCAACGCGTGTGTTGTATTCTGTGGGATGTGCTCGTGAGTTCGGCTCCTATGTGACCCCCCCCCTCTCCGTTAGCCCCCTCCGTTAGCCCCCTCCGTTAACCCCCCCTGATTCCAGATGACCGTCCACAACTTGTACATCTTCGACCGCAACGGCAGCTGCCTGTTTTATAACGAGTGGAACCGGAAGAAGCAGGCCGGGATCTCCAAGGAGGAGGTGAGACAGGCACAGGGAAGTTAACCTGTATGTCTGTCCACCTGTCTGTCTGTTAACCTGTCTGTCTGTCTACCTGTCTGTCTGTGCAGGAGTTTAAGCTGATGTACGGGATGCTCTTCTCCATCCGCTCATTCGTCAGCAAGATGTCTCCTCTGGACATGTATCCTTACCAGCACCTGTCTGTCTGTCTGCCTGTCTGTCTGTCTGTGTGTCTGTGGTCCTTACCTGTCTCCCCCTACCTGTCTGTGGTCCTTACCTGTCTCCCTCTACCTGTCTGTAGTCCTTACCTGTCTCCCCCTACCTGTCTGTGGTCCTTACCTGTCTGTGGTCCTTACCTGTCTGTGGTCCTTACCTGTCTCCCTCTACCTGTCTGTAGTCCTTACCTGTCTCCCCCTACCTGTCTGTGGTCCTTACCTGTCTCCCCTTACCTGTCTGTGGTCCTTACCTGTCTCCCTCTACCTGTCTGTGGTCCTTACCTGTCTCCCTCTACCTGTCTGTGGTCCTTACCTGTCTCCCTCTACCTGTCTGTGGTCCTTACCTGTCTCCCTCTACCTGTCTGTGGTCCTTACCTGTCTCCCCTTACCTGTCTGTGGTCCTTACCTGTCTCCCTCTACCTGTCTGTGGTCCTTACCTGTCTCCCTCTACCTGTCTGTGGTCCTTACCTGTCTCCCCTTACCTGTCTGTGGTCCTTACCTGTCTCCCCCTACCTGTCTGTGGTCCTTACCTGTCTCCCCTTACCTGTCTGTGGTCCTTACCTGTCTCCCCCTACCTGTCTGTGGTCCTTACCTGTCTGTGGTCCTTACCTGTCTCCCCCTATCTGTCTGTGGTCCTTACCTGTCTCCCCCTACCTGTCTGTGGTCCTTACCTGTCTCCCCCTACCTGTCTGTGGTCCTTACCTGTCTCCCTCTACCTGTCTGTGGTCCTTACCTGTCTCCCTCTACCTGTCTGTGGTCCTTACCTGTCTCCCTCTACCTGTCTGTGGTCCTTACCTGTCTCCCTCTACCTGTCTGTGGTCCTTACCTGTCTCCCTCTACCTTCTGTGGTTTCTTGTCTGGGTCCTTACCTGTCTCCCTCTACCTGTCTGTGGTCCTTACCTGTCTCCCTCTACCTGTCTGTGGTCCTTACCTGTCTCCCTCTACCTGTCTGTGGTCCTTACCTGTCTCCCTCTACCTGTCTGTGGTCCTTACCTGTCTCCCTCTACCTGTCTGTGGTCCTTACCTGTCTCCCTCTACCTGTCTGTGGTCCTTACCTGTCTCCCTCTACCTGTCTGTGGTCCTTACCTGTCTCCCTCTACCTGTCTGTGGTCCTTACCTGTCTCCCTCTACCTGTCTGTGGTCCTTACCTGTCTCCCTCTACCTGTCTGTGGTCCTTACCTGTCTCCCTCTACCTGTCTGTGGTCCTTACCTGTCTCCCTCTACCTGTCTGTGGTCCTTACCTGTCTCCCTCTACCTGTCTGTGGTCCTTACCTGTCTCCCTCTACCTGTCTGTGGTCCTTACCTGTCTCCCTCTACCTGTCTATGGTCCTTACCTGTCTCCCTCTACCTGTCTGTGGTCCTTACCTGTCTCCCTCTACCTGTCTGTGGTCCTTACCTGTCTCCCTC
Source organism: Ophiodon elongatus (assembly GCA_016806645.1). Classification (NCBI taxonomy): domain Eukaryota; kingdom Metazoa; phylum Chordata; class Actinopteri; order Perciformes; family Hexagrammidae; genus Ophiodon; species Ophiodon elongatus. The sequence continues at coordinate 6,122 of JACSYO010001240.1, read as the reverse complement.
TACCTGTCTGTGGTCCTTACCTGTCTGTCCTCAGGAAGGAGGGCTTCCTGTCCTTCCAGACCAGTAAGTACCGTCTTCACTACTACGAGACGCCCAGCGGACTCCGGTTTGTGATGAACACGGACCTGTCTGTCCCCAACGCCAGGGACACGCTGCAGAGCATCTACAGCAACGTGAGACACTCAGGGGGGGACAGGGGGACACAGAGACACTCAAGGGGACAGGGGGGGACACTCAGGGGGACACAGAGACACTCAAGGGGACAGGGGGGGACACTCAGGGGGACACAGAGACACTCAGGGGGACACAGAGACACTCAAGGGGACAGGGGGGGACACTCAGGGGGACACAGAGACACTCAGGGGGACACTCAGGGGGACACAGAGACACTCAAGGGGACAGGGGGGGACACTCAGGGGGACAGGGGGGGACTCAGAGACACTCAGGGGGACACAGAGACACTCAGGGGGGGACAGGGGGACACAGAGACACTCAGGGGGACACAGAGACACTCAAGGGGACAGGGGGGGACACTCAGGGGGAGACTCAGAGGGCAGGGACTAGAGACCTCAGGGGGACACAGAGACACTCAAGGGGACAGGGGGACACTCAGGGGGACACAGAGACACTCAAGGGAGGGGACACTCGGGGACACTCGGGGGACACGGGGGACACAGAGACACTCAAGGGGACAGGGGGGGACACTCAGGGGGACACAGAGACACTCAGGGGGACACTCAGGGGGACACAGAGACACTCAAGGGGACAGGGGGGGACACTCAGGGGGACAGGGGGGGACTCAGAGACACTCAGGGGGACACAGAGACACTCAGGGGGGGACAGGGGGACACAGAGACACTCAGGGGGACACAGAGACACTCAGGGGGACAGGGGGGGACACTCAGGGGGACAGGGGGGGACTCAGAGACACTCAGGGGGGGACAGAGACACTCAGGACAGACAGGGGGACACAGAGACACTCAAGGGGACAGGGGGGGACACTCAGGGGGACAGGGGGGGACTCAGAGACACTCAGGGGGACACAGAGACACTCAGGGGGGGACAGGGGGACACAGAGACACTCAAGGGGACAGGGGGGGCACTCAGAGGGACACAGAGGGACACAGAGGGGACACAGAGACACTCAGAGGGACACAGAGGGACACAGAGGGAGGACACAGCAGAGGACACAGAGACACTCAGAGGGACACAGAGGGACACAGAGACCTCAGAGGGACACAGACACCAGAGGGACACAGAGACACTCAGAGGGACACAGAGGGACACAGAGGGGACACAGAGACACTCAGAGGGACACAGAGACACTCAGAGGGACACAGAGACACTCAGAGGGACACAGAGACATACACGTGTGTGTGTGTGTGTGTATACATTATGTATATTATTAATATGTATATTAATAATAATAATAATATGTATATTATTAATATTCCCTCCAGAAACATTCATTGAACGAGGTTTAAATATTAATCTAAATAAAGTCACAAAAATAAGTCAAAGACAACCAGAATATTTGTATAATATTTGATGAGGAATAATCGTTCATGATCAATGCACAGTAAATATAAATATGTCTGTCTGTCTGCCTGCCTGTCTGCCTGCCTGTCTGTCTGTCTGTCTGTCTGTCTGTCTCTCTGTCTCTCAGCTGTATGTGGAGTACATCGTGAAGAACCCCGTCTGTGTGCTGGGACTCAGTCTGGACAGCGAGCTGTTCAGCAGCCGGCTGGACTCCTTCATCAGGGGACTGCCCTTCTACAGTCCCCGCGCCGCATGATGGACAGACCTACACACACACACACACACGCACACACACGTAATATTTATTGTGAATGTTGGATTAAACGTGTGAACACGATGCTGCTGTCTTGACTTTATTTCAGGGAACACGTCGCCTCCTGCTGGCCGTCTGTTGTATTACAGTCATGATCAGACAGACAGGAGGTCTCACTCTCTCCTTTATTTGAAACGCTCTTATTCTAAAAACTTTACATTTCCTGTTTTTGAAACCAGAGCATCTCATCTTCTACTCAACTGTCTCTGTGTCCTAGCCTCCTGTGTCCTAGCCTCCTGTGTCCTAGCCTCCTGTGTCCTAGCCTCCTGTGTCCTAGCCTCCTGTGTCCCAGCCTCCTGTTTCCGTTAGCTTGTCTTGCTAGCTAGCTTGCTAGTTTAGCTCTGTTTGATGGGCGAGTCTCAGGAAGAGAAAGGAGTGAGAGAACATCCTGATTCTCAGACGGAGTTCAAGACACTTTGAGGTTTGTCGTCTTTATAAATAAACTTTTCTGTCTTTAAGACGTTCAAACGGCACTTTACATTCTTCATTAACTTTATTAAAATAAACTACGACTGGACACAGTATGATGAATATCTCATGGGGGGACAGTATGATGAATGTCTCATGGGGGGACAGGATGATGAATGTCTCATGGGGGGGACAGGATGATGAATGTCTCATGGGGGGACAGGATGATGAATGTCTCATGGGGGGGACAGGATGATGAATGTCTCATGGGGGACAGGATGATGAATGTCTCATGGGGGGACAGGATGATGAATGTCTCATGGGGGGGACAGGATGATGAATGTCTCATGGGGGACAGGATGATGAATGTCTCATGGGGGACAGGATGATGAATGTCTCATGGGGGGGACAGGATGATGAATGTCTCATGGGGGGACAGGATGATGAATGTCTCATGGGGGGACAGGATGATGAATGTCTCATGGGGGACAGGATGATGAATGTCTCATGGGGGACAGGATGATGAATGTCTCATGGGGGGACAGGATGATGAATGTCTCATGGGGGGACAGGATGATGAATGTCTCATGGGGGACAGGATGATGAATGTCTCATGGGGGACAGGATGATGAATGTCTCATGGGGGGACAGGATGATGAATGTCGGACAGGATGATGAATGTCTCATGGGGGACAGGATGATGAATGTCTCATCATGGGGGACAGGATGATGAATGTCTCATGGGGGGGACAGGATGATGAATGTCTCATGGGGGGGACAGGATGATGAATGTCTCATGGGGGACAGGATGATGAATGTCTCATGGGGGGGACAGGATGATGAATGTCTCATGGGGGGGACAGGATGATGAATGTCTCATGGGGGGACAGGATGATGAATGTCTCATGGGGGGACAGGATGATGAATGTCTCATGGGGGGACAGGATGATGAATGTCTCATGGGGGACAGGATGATGAATGTCTCATGGGGGGACAGGATGATGAATGTCTCATGGGGGACAGGATGATGAATGTCTCATGGGGGGGATGATGAATGTCTCATGGGGACAGGATGATGAATGTCTCATGGGGGACAGGATGATGATGTCTCTGGGGGACAGGTGATGAATGTTTTTGGGGGGGTGTTTGGGGGACAGGATGATGAATGTCTCATGGGGACAGGATGATGAATGTCTCGGGGGACAGGATGATGAATGCTCATGGGGAGGATGATGAATGTCTCATGGGGGGGGTGCAGGATGATGAATGTCTCTGCAGGACAGGATGATGAATGTCTCATGGGGGGGACAGGATGATGAATGTCTCATGGGGGACAGGATGATGAATGTCTCATGGGGGACAGGATGATGAATGTCTCATGGGGGGGACAGGATGATGAATGTCTCATGGGGGACAGGATGATGAATGTCTCATGGGGGGGACAGGATGATGAATGTCTCATGGGGGGACAGGATGATGAATGTCTCATGGGGGGGACAGGATGATGAATGTCTCATGGGGGGGACAGGATGATGAATGTCTCATGGGGGGGACAGGATGATGAATGTCTCATGGGGGGACAGGATGATGAATGTCTCATGGGGGGGACAGGATGATGAATGTCTCATGGGGGGGACAGGATGATGAATGTCTCATGGGGGGACAGGATGATGAATGTCTCATGGGGGGGACAGGATGATGAATGTCTCATGGGGGGGACAGGATGATGAATGTCTCATGGGGGGACAGGATGATGAATGTCTCATGGGGGGACAGGATGATGAATGTCTCATGGGGGGGACAGGATGATGAATGTCTCATGGGGGGGACAGGATGATGAATGTCTCATGGGGGACAGGATGATGAATGTCTCATGGGGGGACAGGATGATGAATGTCTCATGGGGGACAGATTGATGAATGTCTCATGGGGACAGGATGATGAGTGTCTCATGGGGGGGCAGGATGATGTCTCATGGGGGGACAGGATGATGAATGTCTCATGGGGGACAGGATGATGAATGTCTCAGGACAGATGATAGTGTCTCATGGGGGGACAGGATGAATGTCTCATGGGGACAGGATGATGATCTTCTCATGGGGAACCAGGATGATGAATGTCTCATGGGGACAGGATGATGAATGTCTCATGGGGGGACAGGATGATGAATGTCTCATGGGGTGGAGATGAATGTGTCTCATGGGGGGGGCAGGATGATGAATGTCTCATGGGGGACAGGATGATGAATGTCTCATGGGGGACAGGATGATAGTTCTCTGTGGGAGGGGATTATTAATGTCTCATGGGGGCAGGATGATGAATGTCTCATGGGGGGGACAGGATGATGAATGTCTCATGGGGGGACAGGATGATGAATGTCTCATGGGGGGGACAGGATGATGAATGTCTCATGGGGGGGACAGGATGATGAATGTCTCATGGGGGGGACAGGATGATGAATGTCTCATGGGGGACAGGATGATGAATGTCTCATGGGGGGGACAGGATGATGAATGTCTCATGGGGGGACAGGATGATGAATGTCTCATGGGGGACAGGATGAATGTCTCATGGGGGGGACAGGATGAATGTCTCATGGGGGGGACAGGAAGGGGCGGGGTTTATCAGATATCACATGTGGAATATTAGTGTGAATGTAAACAAAGTCAATGAAGGAGAGCTGAAGTCAGTGAGACAGATTAACACACACACACACACACACACACACACACACACTGATCACACACACACACACACACACAGTCACACACACACACACACACACTGATCACACACACACACACACACACACACACACACACACACACACACACACACTGATCACACACACACACACACACACACACACTGATCACACACACACACACACTGATCACACACACACACACACTGATCACACACACACACACACACACACTGATCACACACACACACACACACACACACTGATCACACACACACTGATCACACACACACACACACTGATCACACACACACACACACACACACACTGATCACACACACACGCACACACACACACACTGATCACACACACACACACACACTGATCACACACACACACACACACACACTGATCACACACACACGCACACACACACACACACACTGATCACACACACACACACTGATCACACACACACGCACACACACACACACTGATCACACACACACACACACACTCACACACACACTGATCACACACACACGCACACACACACACACACACTGATCACACACACACACACACACACACACACTGATCACACACACACACACACACTGATCACACACACACACACACTGATCACACACACACACACACACACACACACTGATCACACACACACACACACACACTGATCACACACACACACACTGATCACACACACACACACACACACACACACTAACCCTAAATACAGACTCACATCTGCCCTTACAGATGTGTGTGTGTGTGTGTGTGTGTGTAGACGCTGTAATCCCTGTGGTGATATAATCTGTAATCCCAATGGAAAGCATACTGCCAACCAGCAGCCACACACAGTCCACCAGACCTGAACCTGGTCCCAAGACCTGAACCAAGCTGAACCAAGAGACCAGACCTGAACCTGGTCCCAAGACCTGAACCAAGCTGAACCAAGAGACCAGACCTGAACCTTCAAACAGGCTGAGACAAGTGGTGAGGACGGGACAAAATGTCTCCGCAGTGAAATTACCTCACTGTATAGAAATGTCTCCACAGTTTAGAATGTCCTCAAGGTGTAGAAATGTCCTCAAGGTGTAGAAATGTCTTCAAGGTGTAGAAATGTCCTCAAGGTGT
>JACSYO010001239.1:0-24943 GCA_016806645.1 Ophiodon elongatus | reverse complement strand
CTTGAGGTCAGGTGGCTGACTTGGGTTGAGATCAGGTGACTGACTTGGATTGAGATCAGGTGACTGACTTTGGTTGAGGTCAGGTGACTGACTTGGATTGAGGTCAGGTGACTGACTTGGGTTGAGATCAGGTGACTGACTTGGGTTGAGGTCAGGTGACTGACTTGGGTTGAGATCAGGTGACTGACTTGGGTTGAGATCAGGTGACTGACTTGGGTTGAGGTCAGGTGACTGACTTGGGTGAGGTCAGGTGACTGACTTGAGGTCAGGTGGCTGACTTGAGGTCAGGTGACTGACTTGGGTTGAGATCAGGTGACTGACTTGGGTTGAGATCAGGTGACTGACTTGAGGTCAAGTGACTGACTTGAGTTGAGGTCAGGTGACTGACTTGGGTTGAGATCAGGTGACTGACTTGAGGTCAGGTGGCTGACTTAGGTTGAGATCAGGTGACTGACTTGGGTTGAGATCAGGTGACTGACTTGAGGTCAAGTGACTGACTTGGGTTGAGATCAGGTGGCTGACTTGGGTTGAGGTTAGGTGACTGACTTGGGTTGAGATCAGGTGGCTGACGGGTTGAGATCAGGTGACTGACTTGGGTTGAGGTTAGGTGACTGACTTGGGTTGAGATCAGGTGGCTGACGGGTTGAGATCAGGTGACTGACTTGGGTTGAGATCAGGTGACTGACTTGAGGTCAAGTGACTGACTTGGGTTGAGATCAGGTGACTGATTTGGGTTGAGGTCAGGTGACTGACTTGAGGTCAGGTGGCTGACTTGGGTTGAGATCAGGTGACTGACTTGGATTGAGATCAGGTGACTGACTTGGGTTGATGTCAGGTGACTGACTTGAGGTCAGGTGGCTGACTTTGGTTGAGATCAGGTGACTGACTTGGATTGAGATCAGGTGACTGACTTGGGTTGAGGTCAGGTGACTGACTTGGGTTGAGGTCAGGTGATTGACTTGGGTTGAGGTCAGGTGGCTGACTTAGGTTGAGATCAGGTGACTGACTTGGGTTGAGATCAGGTGACTGACTTGAGGTCAAGTAACTGACTTGGGTTGAGATCAGGTGGCTGACTTGGGTTGAGATCAGGTGACTGATTTGGGTTGAGGTCAGGCGACTGACTTGGTTTGAGATCAGGTGACTGAGGTCAAGTAACTGACTTGGGTTGAGATCAGGTGGCTGACGGGTTGAGATCAGGTGACTGATTTGGGTTGAGGTCAGGCGACTGACTTGGTTTGAGATCAGGTGACTGACTTGAGGTCAAGTAACTGACTTGGGTTGAGATCAGGTGGCTGACTTGGGTTGAGATCAGGTGACTGACTTGGGTTGAGGTCAGGCGACTGACTTGGGTTGAGGTCAGGTGACTGACTTGAGGTCAGGTGACTGATTTGGGTTGAGATCAGGTGACTGACTTGAGGTCAAGTGACTGACTTGGGTTGAGGTCAGGTGACTGACTTGGGTTGAGGTCAGGTGACTGACTTGGGTTGAGATCAGGTGACTGACTTGGGTTGAGATCAGGTGACTGACTTGGGTTGAGGTCAGGTGACTGACTTGGGTTGAGATCAGGTGACTGACTTGGGTTGAGATCAGGTGACTGACTTGAGGTCAAGTGACTGACTTGGGTTGAGATCAGGTGACTGATTTGGGTTGAGGTCAGGTGACTGACTTGAGGTCAGGTGGCTGACTTGGGTTGAGATCAGGTGACTGACTTGGATTGAGATGAGGTGACTGACTTGGGTTGAGGTCAGGTGACTGACTTGAGGTCAGGTGGCTGACTTGGGTTGAGATCAGGTGACTGACTTGGATTGAGATCAGGTGACTGACTTGGGTTGAGGTCAGGTGACTGACTTGGGTTGAGGTCAGGTGATTGACTTGGGTTGAGGTCAGGTGGCTGACTTAGGTTGAGATCAGGTGACTGACTTGGGTTGAGATCAGGTGACTGACTTGAGGTCAAGTAACTGACTTGGGTTGAGATCAGGTGGCTGACTTGGGTTGAGACGTGACTGATTTGGGTTGAGGTCAGCGACTGACTTGGTTTGAGATCAGGTGACTGACTTGAGGTCAAGTAACTGACTTGGGTTGAGATCAGGTGGCGACTTGGGTTGAGATCAGGTGACTGACTTGAGGTCAGGTGACTGACTTGGGTTGAGATCAGGTGACTGACTTGAGGTCAGGTGACTGACTTGGGTTGAGATCAGGTGACTGACTTGGGTTGAGATCAGGTGACTGACTTGGGTTGAGGTCAGGTGACTGACTTGGGTTGAGGTCAGGTGACTGACTTGGGTTGAGATCAGGTGACTGACGGTTGAGATCAGGTGACTGACTTGGGTTGAGATCAGGTGGCTGACTTGAGGTCAGATGGCTGACTTGAGGTCAGGTGACTGACTTGGGTTGAGATCAGTTGACTGACTTGGGTTGAGATCAGGTGGCTGACGGGTTGAGATCAGGTGACTGACTTGGGTTGAGATCAGGTGACTGACTTGGGTTGAGATCAGGTGACTGACTTGGGTTGAGGTCAGGTGACTGACTTGAGGTCAGGTGGCTGACTTGGGTTGAGATCAGGTGACTGACTTGGATTGAGATCAGGTGACTGACTTGGGTTGAGGTCAGGTGACTGACTTGGGTTGAGGTCAGGTGACTGAGTTGAGATCAGGTGACTGACTTGAGATCAGGTGACTGACTTGGGTTGAGATCAGGTGACTGACTTGGGTTGAGATCAGGTGACTGACTTGGGTTGAGGTCAGGTGACTGACTTGGGTGAGGTCAGGTGACTGACTTGAGGTCAGGTGGCTGACTTGAGGTCAGGTGACTGACTTGGGATCAGGTGACTGACTTGGGTTGAGATCAGGTGACTGACTTGAGGTCAAGTGACTGACTTGGGTTGAGATCAGGCACTGACTGACTTGGGTTGAGATCAGGTGGCTGACTTGAGGTCAGATGGCTGACTTGAGGTCAGTGACTGACTTGGGTTGAGATCAGTTGACTGACTGTTGAGATCAGGTGGCTGACGGTTGAGATCAGGTGACTGACTTGGGTTGAGATCAGGTGACTGACTTGGGTTGAGATCAGGTGACTGACTTGAGGTCAGGTGACTGACTTGAGATCAGGTGACTGACTTGGGTTGAGGTCAGGTGACTGACTTGGGTTGAGATCAGGTGACTGACTTGGGTTGAGATCAGGTGACTGACTTGGGTTGAGGTCAGGTGACTGACTTGGGTGAGGTCAGGTGACTGACTTGAGGTCAGGTGGCTGACTTGAGGTCAGGTGACTGACTTGGGTTGAGATCAGGACACTTGGGTTGAGATCAGGTGACTGACTTGAGGTCAAGTGACTGACTTGGGTTGAGATCAGGTTACTGACTTGGATTGAGATCAGGTGACTGACTTGGGTTGAGGTCAGGTGACTGACTTGGGTTGAGATCAGGTGACTGACTTGGGTTGAGGTTAGGTGACTGACTTGGGTTGAGATCAGGTGACTGACTTGGGTTGAGATCAGGTGGCTGACTTGAGGTCAGATGGCTGACTTGAGGTCAGGTGACTGACTTGGGTTGAGATCAGGTGGCTGACGGGTTGAGATCAGGTGACTGACTTGGGTTGAGATCAGGTGACTGACTTGGGTTGAGGTCAGGTGACTGACTTGGGTTGAGGTTAGGTGACTGACTTGAGGTCAGGTGGCTGACTTGGGTTGAGATCAGGTGACTGACTTGGGTTGAGATCAGGTGACTGACTTGGGTTGAGATCAGGTGACTGACTTGGGTTGAGATCAGGTGACTGACTTGAGGTCAGGTGGCTGACTTGGGTTGAGATCAGGTTACTGACTTGGATTGAGATCAGGTGACTGACTTGGGTTGAGGTCAGGTGACTGACTTGGGTTGAGATCAGGTGACTGACTTGGGTTGAGGTTAGGTGACTGACTTGGGTTGAGATCAGGTGACTGACTTGGGTTGAGATCAGGTGGCTGACTTGAGGTCAGATGGCTGACTTGAGGTCAGGTGACTGACTTGGGTTGAGATCAGGTGGCTGACGGGTTGAGATCAGGTGACTGACTTGGGTTGAGATCAGGTGACTGACTTGGGTTGAGGTCAGGTGACTGACTTGGGTTGAGGTTAGGTGACTGACTTGAGGTCAGGTGGCTGACTTGGGTTGAGATCAGGTGACTGACTTGGGTTGAGATCAGGTGACTGACTTGGGTTGAGATCAGGTGACTGACTTGAGGTCAAGTAACTGAATTGGGTTGAGATCAGGTGACTGACTTGAGGTCAAGTGACTGATTTGGGTTGAGGTCAGGTGACTGACTTGGGTTAAGATCAGGTGAATGTCTTGAGGTCAAGTGACTGACTTGGGTTGAAGTCAGGTGACTGACTTGGGTTGAGGTTAGGTGACTGACTTGGGTTGAGGTCAGGTGACTTACTTGGGTTGAGGTCAGGTGACTGACTTGGGTTGAGGTTAGGTGACTGACTTGAGGTCAGGTGGCTGACTTGAGGTCAGGTGACTGACTTGGATTGAGTATTTATATACTATATACATGTGTGTGTGTGTATAAACCTGGTCACCAAACCATTTGTAAGACAATGGTCCAATTACGTCTGACCCTCTGAAAATGTGTAACTGTGTAAAAATGGTTGTAATTCCTGTAAAGTCGTGTAAAGAGGAAAATAAGAAAAATGGTGTCACCGACGAAATACTTCTGGACCTGACAGTATATCAGATTCCTGTAGCTGAGACAGAGTGAGACCTCTGAGCCCTTTGCAGCATCTCTGTGAGGCTGCTGGCCCTTTAAGAGAGAAGAGGATGAGCCGACACCCCCCCCCCCTCTCTTCTCCAGCACATTGTTCTCCCGGCGAGCAGCAGCTTCTACAGACAGGCAGACAGACAGACAGGCAGACAGACAGACAGACAGACAGGCAGACAGGCAGGCAGACAGACAGGTCTCCGGTGTGGACGTTGGTGACTCTTTGTGTGAAGCAGAAACCAGCAGGAGGACATTCACGGATCCACCGGCTGAGACACAACAGGAGACAAAGACAGACAGACAGACAGACAGGCTGACAGACAGACAGGCTGACGGGAAGACGCTATGACCAGAGGCACGCGCCGCTGGACCGACAGGCTCGAGCTCAGGTGAGTGACAGAACAAAGAGTCTCCTTCCTTTGATCTCCTCCGCTGATGCTGCCGTTGTCATGGCAACCATATCCGAGTCTGAGGTCATGTTTACTTGCAGATGTTTGATATTTGTATTATATATATTATATGTATATATATTCATCTATATATATTCATATATATATATATATTCATATATATATATAAATATTGATACATATTGACTCATATTGACTCATATTGATACATATTGACTCATATTGACACATTGATACATATTGACTCATATTGATACATGTTGATACATATTGACTCATATTGATACATATTGACTCATTTTGACACATTGATACATATTGACTCATATTGACACATTGATACATATTGACTCATATTGATACATATTGATACATATTGACTCATATTGATACATATTGACTCATTTTGACACATTGATACATATTGACTCATATTGATACATATTGATACATATTGACTCATATTGATACATATTGATACATATTGACTCATATTGACACATTGATACGTATTGACACATATTGACTCATATTGATACATATTGATTCATATTGACACATTGATACATATTGACACATATTGACTCATATTGATACATATTGACTCATATTGACTCATATTGATACATATTGACACATTGATACATATTGACACATATTGACTCATATTGATACATATTGACACATATTGACTCATATTGATACATATTGACTCATATTGACTCATATTGATACATATTGACTCATATTGACTCATAGACTCATATTGACTTCACAAAATGTCACATTCAGACTAAAGAGAACTCGTCTTCCTGTTTATCTGTTTACATGTTAACAAACATGTGAGATCATCACCAAACATCACCACAGACCTGTCAATCAAAATGTAATTGACAATGATCAAATAGAATAAAATGTCAATAAAAACGGAACAGCTCCTCATATATTACTAATAAAAATAACCCTTCATATAATACTACTGCTAATAAAAATAACCCTTCATAAAATACTACTACGGTGGTGTAGTGGCTAGCATATATATATATATATATATATATATATATATATATATATATACCCTCTCCAGGTGAACCCTGTCCAGGTGAACCCTGTCCAGGTGGACCCTCTCCAGGTGAACCCTGTCCAGGTGAACCCTGTCCAGGTTGACCCTGTCCAGGTGAACCCTGTCCAGGTGAACCCTGCCTTCACCCAATGTCAGCTGGGATTTGTTCCAGCGCCCCCGACCCTGAATAGGATAAACGGTTCGGATAATGGAAGAGTGTGATCAGTGACCCGGCCTGCAGGGGGCGCTGCTCTCTCTTGTCTGTGTGTGTGTGTGTGTGTGTGTGTGTGTGTGTGTGTGTGTGTGTGTGTGTGTGTGTGTATGTGTGTGAGTGAAACCATCTGTCAATTAATATTAGTGATTATTAATAAAATAGATAAAAACTCATAACTTTGAGTCCATCTCCCTGATTTCAGGAAGTTCTGGGTTTCATCCTCTAAACTTCTTTAAATCATGATCTATTTATTTTAATTTATTAATGATGAATAAATAATAATAAATAATAAATACTTTTCTGCGAATAAAACAAACACTGGAAGTTTTAACGGAGTGCTCCTTTAAATCAGCAGGTCAACAGGAAATAACTGAAGGAAACCAGCTTTCTGACAGGAAACACACACACATGTGTGTGTGAGTTTGTGTGTGTGTATCTGTGTGTGTGTGTGTGTGTGTGTGTGTGTGTGTGTGTGTGTGTGTGTGTGTGTGTGTCCTACTTTCTGCTCTTTGTTTGACGGCTTCATTGAAAAAAACACAAACACAAAGAGACAAAGAGACAAAGACAACATGAAGACATGAAAGATTGGAAGAGATATTAATAGAGAACTGAATATGGACTAAAATAAATAAGTAAATGTAAAACAAAGATAACTGATACTTGTTTTTAGATGAAACAATCAAAAGTGAAAGAAAGAAGTCTCTAAATAGACATAAAGGACTGATGTTCAATATTTCTTTGGTAAAGATGGAGGACACCAGGTCGCACCTGAACCCCTCAGAGGGGGTCGCTCCACCAGGTTAGGTTCCGGGGCGACCCACGATGAACCATGTCGTGGGTCGCCCCAGAACTTGTGAAGAACCACTGGGTGCAAACATGAAGTCTGACCTAACAGGGCTAAACTGGGTCCAAGACAGGGTCCATCAGGGCCAGGTATGACAGTACAGGGTCCATCAGGGCAAAGTAGGACATTACTGGGTCCATCAGGGCCAGATAGGACAGTACTGGGTACATCAGGGCCAGGTAAGACAGTACTGGGTCCATCAGGGCCAGGTAAGACAGTACAGGGTCCATCAGGGCCAGGTAGTACAGTACTGGGTCCATCAAGGCCAGAGACAACCAGACCTCCATGGGAACACAAAGCAATACCAGGTAGCTGTGATATGAGGGGGTCTCCATGTTCAGTGTGAACAGGACTGAAGAGGGTCATCCAGGTCCAGGTCTCTTCGGACTTCATGCTGCTTTCATGTGATGTCGGCCGAATGGGAAGAAGGAGGAGTCATCCAGAGTTCTAACCTCGGAGCTTCTCTGATGGGTTTCGTGTTCTTATTGCATTTTATTTGTTTGGGTTTGGAGATTTCTGTCAGAACTTATTATAATATATAATATATAGTATATAATATATAATATGTAATAACTCTATTCCCATTCATGTGATCGTAGCACCAACGAGCTCCCAAACCGGCTCAGAGGTAACGGCTCAGAGGGTTAGGGTCAGAGGTAACGGGTCATAGGTAACGGGTCAGAGGTAACGGGTCAGAGGTAACGGGTCATAGGTAACGGGTCAGAGGTAACGGGTCAGATGTAACGGGTCAGAGGTAACGGGTCAAAGGTAACGGGTCAGAGGTAACGGGTCAGAGGTAACGGCTCAGAGGTAACGGGTCAGAGGTAATGGCTCAGAGGTAACGGGTCAAAGGTAACAGGTCAGAGGTAACGGGTCAGAGGTAACAGGTCAGAGGTAACGGCTCAGAGGTAACGGGTCAGAGGTAGCGGGTCAGAGGGTTAGAGTCAGAGGTAACGGGTCAGAGGTAACGGGTCATAGGTAACGGGTCAGAGGTAACAGCTCAGAGGTAACGGGTCAGAGGTAACGGCTCAAAGGTAACGGGTCAGAGGTAACGGGTCAGAGGGTTAGGGTCAGAGGTAACAGGTCATAGGTAACGGGTCAGAGGTAACGGCTCAGAGGTAACGGGTCAGAGGTAACGGCTCAAAGGTAAGGGGTCAGAGGTAACGGGTCAGAGGGTTAGAGTCAGAGGTAACGGGTCATAGGTAACGGGTCAGAGGGTTAGGGTCAGAGGTAATGGGTCAGAGGTAACGGGTCATAGGTAACGGATCAGAGGTAAGGGCTCGGAGGTAACGGCTCAGAGGTAACGGGTTAGAGGTAACGGCTCAGAGGTAACGGGTCAAAGGTAACGGGTCAGAGGTAACGGGTCAGAGGTAACGGCTCAGAGGTAATGGGCCAGAGGGTTAGGGTCAGAGGTAACGGCTCAGAGGTAACGGGTCAGAGGTAACGGCTCAAAGGTAACGGGTCGTCTGTCTGTGCAGGTAGCCCGGCACTGAGGAGAGGCTGCTTGTGATTGGTGGGGGTCATGGTGCCCAGGCCCTCGTCAGGGGAGCTGTGGGGGCTCCATCTGATGCCCCCCCGCATCCTGGTGGACTGCTGCCTGCCCAACGGTACGACTGGTTCTCTTCTTTTCTACCCGGTCTGCCTATAGTAAGCTCAATAAATCATTATAATAATCATGTTTCAGGGATGATGGTGAGTCTGGAGTGTCTCAGAGAAACTCCTCTCATCAGCATCAAGCAGCAGCTCTTCACGGAGGCCAGGAAGTACCCGCTGTACCACCTGCTGCAGGTACATCCTGTCTGACCTTTGACCCCATCTCTTATTTTTACTGGCGGTAACATCGGTAATAATCTCTGCTCTCTGATTGGCCAGGAGGAGTCGAGTTACATCTTTGTGGGCGTGACCCAGGAGGCGGAGAGGGAGGAGTTTTACGATGAGACGAGGCGACTCTGCGACCTCCGACTTTTTCACCCGATCCTGAAGGTCATCGAGCCAGTGGGCAACCGGGAGGAGAAGATCCTGAACCGAGAAATAGGTAACATCAAATGTCTGGACAGCCATTGGTCAGTCAACAAACATGTCATCACCTGTCATCGGCAAGTAAAAAGTAACATGAAACTGGATCCATGCCTGGTTAGTTCCAAAGCAGGGCCAATCGGGACTCAGGTTTGAGCCAAAGTTCTCTTATGTGGTTCAAGTTTAGTCCCACTGAGGTCAAGATCGCAGATTATTCCAATAAGTGGAAAAACCAGGCTTGTTGAGTCAAGGTTCCCCATGAACCATGACTCATCTTTTAAGGGTCTCCAGGTTCCCCATGAACAATGACTCATCTTTTAAGTGTCTCCAGGTTCCCCATGAACCATGACTCATCTTTTAAGTGTCTCCAGGTTCCCCATGAACCATGACTCATCTTTTAAGTGTCTCCAGGGTCCCCATGAACCATGACTCATCTTTTAAGTGTCTCCGGGTTACCCATGAACCATGACTCATCCATGAACCATGACTCATCTTTTAAGGGTCTCCATGAACCATGACTCCTCTTTTAAGGGTCTCCAGTCTGATTGTGAGCTCGCAGCTGGAGGTAGACGTTCTAGAGTTTCTAATGTACAACTTAAAGACTTCCTGACTTTGACTCTTTCCTAAGAGTTTCTAATGTTCAACTTAAAGGCCCTCATTAGTCTGTCATCTAATTTCTTTTCACTGAATTCTTTTTGTCCCATGACTTCACCCAATATGACCTCATCGCTCACCAAACTCCATCTCCCAGAGTTCCACACTCACACTCAGACTAAAATCGTCCCTGTGTTCAGGGTTTGCCATTGGGATGCCAGTCTGTGAGTTTGAGATGATGAAGGACCCAGAGGTTCAGGACTTCCGTCGCTCCATACTGAGCGTGTGCAGAGAGGCCATGGAGGAGAGAGAGGGGGGAGGGGCCCACAGCCAGGCGCTCTACGTTTACCCCCCCAACGTGGAATCCAGCACCCAACTCCCACAGCACATCTACAGCAAGCTGGACAAAGGTACTCACCCTGCTTTAATGAAACCCTACCGACCAGAAAACAAGTCAAAATACACAATATCAACAGACTCAGCAGGAGAAGAAGATCAGGACCTCCCTCTTTTTGAATGAGGCCTTTGAGTCTCCGATAAGAAATGTTACCTCAGCCTGGATTAGATTGATGTGATCTGTGTTGAATGACGCAGAAGGCCTCCCACATGTGAACCCTCAGGGTCACCCCAGCAATGGGGTACAGAGCAGAGATTACCCAGGCCGAACCCACGAATCCGGCCAATCAGAAAGAGACAACTATGGGTTGAGGCTCAAAGATCCTTGCAGAAACAGAGCACACACTCTCACAGAAATACAGCACACAGAACACAGGAAATACAGCCTACAATGATCCATGAGCCACATTCTGGAGGACGCTCTGAATTCTGGGAATGTGTAGGGATAGAAAAGATCAAATTAAAGTAAGATAATGTCTCTCTCTCTCTACCTGTTTCTGCAGGGAGGTTGATCGTGACCATCTGGGTCATCGTGTCTCCGTCCAACTCCAAACAGAAATACACCCTGAAGGTAAAGCTGGATGTCTGTTGGTTTGAGTCACTTTCATGCTGTAAACTGACAGGACTCCTTCAAGCTCTCCTACTGACTAGGAATCAGTCATTTGAGAGCAATAATTTACTTCAATTTGTGCTCTCAAATTCCAGCTCACGTGAAACGGATTCATATGTGAATGTAGAACAAACATGCAGCATTAATATTTGCCCCCACATGAAGGTGCTAAGCTCAGTACGTAGGAGTGAGCCACATCAGCTTCATCCAACACTCCTACCTTCAGATGAGCAGCGTGAACATGATGAATGATACCTGTGCATAAATCACCATCATTAACGTCTCATATATACCATAAAAGGCTATGCGTCCTGTTCCATATGTCCGGAAGGGTTCATTCATGAAAATGCCATCAAAGAATAAAAGAAGAACTTTACAAGTTTGGAGATTTTAGTTATGCTTTCAGGGATCTAAAAAGGAAAATCTATATGAAAAGCATTTGCATGTGACGTGATAATACAGGAACTGTTGTAACTTGACTTTACATTGTTCAAACTGACCCAATCTTCACATGCTGGATAAGACTTGTATGTGCCCATAAGGAGTCATAGCACCACTTACTGACAACAGGAAGTCATCATGTAACAAAGATCATCCAACTTGGCCCACAACTGGAAATAATTTGCAAGTGCTTCCCAAGAAAGATGACTCCAATTGGCCACATGGTGGCGCTGTAATCATCATCCAAAAACACAATATTGGAAAGGCCACTCCCCTCACACCGAAAGTCCGCCTGACTGGGTCTTGAACCCTGTCCAAGTGAACCCTGTCCAGGTGAACCCTGTCCAGGTCGACCCTCTCCCGGTGAACCCTGTCCCGGTGAACCCTGTCCAGGTCGACCCTCTCCCGGTGAACCCTGTCCCGGTGAACCCTGTCCAGGTCGACCCTCTCCTGGTGAACCCTGTCCCGGTGAACCCTGTCCCGGTGAACCCTGTCCAAGTGAACCCTCTCCAGATGAATCCTGTCCAGATGAATCCTGTCCAGATGAACCCTGTCCAGGTGAACCCTGCCTTCACCCAATGTCAGCTGGGATCGGCTCCAGCGCCCCTGACCCTGAATAGGATAAGCAGTTTGGATAATGGAATGGAGCAATGGACCTCTAAAGGATGAGGCTCAGAACATAACAAAGCCAAAGTCAACAACCTTTGCAGGATATGTCCACACGAGTACCTCATACCCTAAAAGTTTCATTCAAATCAACCACTAGAGCGCTACAAATGCAACAAAAAAAGGAGACTATAAATCAGAAATTGTTTCTCCAATCACAAAACTCACAGGATATGTTTCATGACAATGTTGAACCACGTATGTAAAATATTGTGAAAGAGCTCACTCGTTCCCAACATGTACATGGGCTTGTCGCCTGTATTGTGATGATGAAAGTGTGTGATTGGTCTCAGTCCTTCTTCAGACAACTGTGTGAGCTACTTCCTTCTGTGGAGCTGGTTTGTGTGGTACCTGACGATTGTAGCTAGAACCAACACAACAGCAGTGTGTGATGTGTGATTACAGGTGAGTCATGACAGTTTACCTGAACAGCTGATAGCCGAGTCCATCAGGAAGAAAAGCCGATCCATGCACCTGTCACCTCAACAGCTCCGCCTCTGTGTCCAGGAGTACCAGGGGCAGTACATCCTGAAGGTACACCTGTCTGTCTGTCTGTCTGTCTTTCTGTCTGTCTGT
Organism: Ophiodon elongatus; assembly: GCA_016806645.1. Taxonomy (NCBI): domain Eukaryota; kingdom Metazoa; phylum Chordata; class Actinopteri; order Perciformes; family Hexagrammidae; genus Ophiodon; species Ophiodon elongatus. Next base: position 12,382 of record JACSYO010001239.1, on the reverse strand, counting down.
CTGTCTGTCTGTCTGTCTTTCTGTCTGTCTGTCTGTCTGTCTGTCTGTCTGTCTGTGTCCAGGAGTACCAGGGGCAGTACATCCTGAAGGTACACCTGTCTGTCTGTCTGTCTGTCTGTCTGTGTCCAGGAGTACCAGGGGCAGTACATCCTGAAGGTACACCTGTCTGTCTGTCTGTCTGTCTGTCTGTCTGTCTGTCTGTCTGTGTCCAGGAGTACCAGGGGTAGTGCATCCTGAAGGTACACCTGTCTGTCTGTCTGTCTGTCTGTCTGTCTGTCTGACTACCTGTCTGTCTTTCTGTCTGTCTGTCTGTGTCCAGGAGTACTAGGGGCAGTATATCCTGCAGGTACATCTTTCTGTCTGTCTGTCTATCTGTCTGTCTGTCTGTCTGTGTCCAGGAGTACCAGGGGTAGTACATCCTGAAGGTACACCTGTCTGTCTGTCTGTCTGTCTTTCTGTCTGTCTGTCTGTCTGTCTGTCTGTCTGTCTGTCTGTCTGTCTGTGTCCAGGAGTACCAGGGGCAGTACATCCTGAAGGTACACCTGTCTGTCTGTCTGTCTGTCTGTCTGTGTCCAGGAGTACCAGGGGCAGTACATCCTAAAGGTACACCTGTCTGTCTGTCTGCCTGTCTGTCTGTCTGTCTGTCTGTCTGTCTGTCTGTCTGTCTGTCTGTCTGTCTGTGTCCAGGAGTACCAGGGGCAGTACATCCTGAAGGTACACCTGTCTGTCTGTCTGTCTGTCTGTCTGTCTGTCTGTCTGTGTCCAGGAGTACCAGGGGTAGTGCATCCTGAAGGTACACCTGTCTGTCTGTCTGACTACCTGTCTGTCTTTCTGTCTGTCTGTCTGTGTCCAGGAGTACCAGGGGCAGTATATCCTGCAGGTACATCTTTCTGTCTGTCTGTCTATCTGTCTGTCTGTCTGACTGTGTCCAGGAGTATCAGGGGCAGTACATCCTGAAGGTACACCTGTCTGTCTGCGTGTCTGTCTGAATCAGCTGTCTGTTTGTCTGATTATCTCTGACTCTTTGTGGTTGTTTTGTTTCTCCTTGTGGTTGTTTTATGTCTCCTTGTGGTTGTTGTAAGTCTCTTTGTGGTTGTTGTAAGTCTCTTTGAGGTTGTTTTGTGTCTCTTTGTGGTTGTTTTGTGTCTCTTTGTGGTTGTTGTATGTCTCTTTGTGGTTGTTTTGTGTCTCTTTGTGGTTGTTGTATGTCTCTTTGTGGTTGTTTTGTGTCTCTTTGTGGTTGTTTTGTGTCTCTTTGAGGTTGTTTTGTGTCTCTTTGTGGTTGTTTTGTGTCTCTTTGTGGTTGTTGTATGTCTCTTTGTGGTTGTTTTGTGTCTCTTTGTGGTTGTTGTATGTCTCTTTGTGGTTGTTTTGTGTCTCTTTGTGGTTGTTGTATGTCTCTTTGTGGTTGTTTTGTGTCTCTTTGAGGTTGTTTTGTGTCTCTTTGAGGTTGTTTTGTGTCTCTTTGTGGTTGTTTTGTGTCTCTTTGTGGTTGTTGTATGTCTCTTTGTGGTTGTTTTGTGTCTCTTTGTGGTTGTTTTGTGTCTCTTTGAGGTTGTTTGTGTCTCTTTGAGGTTGTTTTGTGTCTTTGTGGTTGTTTTGTGTCTCTTTGTGGTTGTTGTATGTCTCTTTGTGGTTGTTTTGTGTCTCTTTGTGGTTGTTGTATGTCTCTTTGAGGTTGTTTTGTGTCTCTTTGAGGTTGTTTTGTGTCTTTGTGGTTGTTTTGTGTCTTTGTGGTTGTTGTATGTCTCTTTGTGGTTGTTTTGTGTCTCTTTGAGGTTGTTTTGTGTCTCTTTGTGGTTGTTTTGTGTCTCTTTGAGGTTGTTTTATGTCTCTTTGTGGTTGTTTTATGTCTCCTTATGGTTTGTTTGTTTCTCCTTGAGGTTTTTCTCTCTTTGCGGCAGTCTTGGGTTTATTGTTGTGGTTTCATGACCATAGATCTTAGGAATTAAAATTTGGTCCCAGAGAATATATGATGTAACTTTTATCTAAAGGTAGACAGTACATCCTCAAGCTACATCTGTCGGTCTGACTCACCTGTCTGTGTCCAGGAGTACCAGAGACAGTACATTATGGAGGGACACCTGTCTGTCTTTCTGTCTGACTGACCTGTCTGTTTTTGTCCAGGAGTACCAGGGGCAGTACATCCTGAAGCTACACCAGTCTGTCTGACTCACCTGTCTGTCTGACTCACCTGTCTGCCTGACTCACCTGTCTGCCTGTCTCCTCAGGTGTGTGGCTGTGATGAGTACCTGTTGGAGAAGTATCCTCTCAGTCAGTACAAGGTAACAACTTCACTGTGAAAACACAACCCTTCATGGACGAGCCTTTGAGTACGACCTGTCTCTCCCTCCACCTGTCTCTCTGCAGTATATCCGGTCCTGTATCATAGTGGGTCGTCTTCCACATCTGATGCTGGTCTCCAAAGACAGTCTATACTCTCAGCTACCTGCATCTGGCTTTGTCACACCCTCATACAGGTACAACAGCCAATCAGTACCCCTGACATGTATCACAGCCAATCAGGAGCTTGTACAGGTGAACTGTAGCCAGGTGGAAGATGTTTGTTGTTTGTGTTTCAGTCGTCGGACTCCTCAGCCATCTCCCTGTCCAGGAGGAGGTGATGGTTCTCCTCCTCGCTCTCTGTGGGCCTTCAACACTCTGCTGAGGGTCCGACTGCTCTGCGCCACTTACGTCAACGTCAACATCCGAGACATCGACAAGGTTCGTCTCAACGTGTTCCTTCGTCTTTGCTCTGATCTGTTCTGGTGTTCTCATGTTCTCATGTTCTCATGTTCTGGTGTTCTGGTGTTCTCATGTTCTGGTGTTCTGGTGTTCTCATGTTCTGGTCTGTTCTCATGTTCTGGTCTGTTCTGATGTTCTCATGTTCTGGTGTTCTCATGTTCTCATGTTCTCATGTTCTAGTGTTCTGGTGTTCTCATGTTTTCATGTTCTGGTGTTGTCATGTTCTGGTGTTCTCATGGTCTGGTGTGCTGGTGTTCTGGTGTTCTCATGATCTCGTGTTCTCATGTTCTCATGTTCTGGTGTTCTGGTGTTCTCATGTTCTCATGTTGTCATGTTCTGGTGTTCTGGTGTTGTCATGTTCTGGTGTTCTGGTGTTCTCATGTTTTCATGTTCTGGTGTTGTCATGTTCTGGTGTTCTCATGTTCTGGTGTGCTGGTGTTCTGGTGTTCTCATGATCTCGTGTTCTCATGTTCTCATGTTCTGGTGTTCTGGTGTTCTCATGTTCTCATGTTGTCATGTTCTGGTGTTCTGGTGTTGTCATGTTCTGGTGTTCTGGTGTTCTCATGTTTTCATGTTCTGGTGTTGTCATGTTCTGGTGTTCTCATGTTCTGGTGTGCTGGTGTTCTGGTGTTCTCATGTTCTCATGTTCTCCTGTTCGTGTTCTCATGTTCTGGTGTTCTGGTATTCTGGTGCTCTGGTGTTCTCATGTTGTGGGGTTCTGGTGTTCTCATGTTCTGATGTTCTGGTGTTCTCATGTTCTGGTGTTCTGGTGTTCTCATGTTCTGGTGTTCTGGTGTTCTCATGTTCTGGTGTTCTGGTGTTTTCATGTTTTCATGTTCTGGTGTTCTCATGTTCTCATGTTCTCATGTTCTCATGTTCTGGTGTTCTGGTGTTCTCATGTTGTCATGTTCTGGTGTTCTAGTGTTGTCATGTTCTGGTGTTCTGGTGTTCTGGTGTTCTCATGTTCTCGTGTTCTGGTGTTGTCATGTTCTGGTGTTCTCATGTTCTGGTGTGCTGGTGTTCTGGTGTTCTGGTGTTCTCATGTTCTCGTGTTCTGGTGTTGTCATGTTCTGGTGTTCTCATGTTCTGGTGTGCTGGTGTTCTGGTGTTCTCATGATCTCGTGTTCTCATGTTCTCATGTTCTGGTGTTCTGGTGTTCTCATGTTCTCATGTTGTCATGTTCTGGTGTTCTGGTGTTGTCATGTTCTGGTGTTCTGGTGTTCTCATGTTCTCATGTTCTGGTGTTCTCATGTTCTGGTGTTCTGGTGTTCTGGTGTTCTCATGTTCTCATGTTCTGGTGTTCTCATGTTCTGGTGTTCTGGTGTTCTCATTGTCTGGTGTTCTGGTATTCTGGTGTTCTCATGTTCTCATGTTCTGGTGTTCTGGTGTTCTGGTGTTCTCATGTTCTCATGTTGTCATGTTCTGGTGTTCTGGTGTTCTGATGTTCTGATGTTCTGGTGTTCTCATGTTCTGGTGTTCTGGTGTTCTCATTGTCTGGTGTTCTGGTATTCTGGTGTTCTCATGTTCCCATGTTCTCGTGTTCTGGTGTTCTCATGTTCTGGTGTTCTGGTGTTCTGGTGCTCTGGTGTTCTGGTGTTCTCATGTTCTGGTGTTCTGGTGTTCTCATTGTCTGGTGTTCTGGTGTTCTGGTGTTCTCATGTTCCCATGTTCTCGTGTTCTGGTGTTCTCATGTTCTGGTGTTCTGGTGTTCTGGTGCTCTGGTGTTCTGGTGTTCTCATGTTCTGGTGTTCTGGTGTTCTCATGTTCTGGTGTTCTGGTGTTTTCATGTTTTCATGTTCTGGTGTTCTCATGTTCTCATGTTCTCATGTTCTGGTGTTCTGGTGTTCTCATGTTCTGGTGTTGTCATGTTGTCATGTTCTGGTGTTCTGGTGTTCTCATGTTCTGGTGTTCTGGTGTTCTCATGTATGTCTCTTTGTGGTTGTTTTGTGTCTCTTTGTGGTTGTTTTATGTCTCTTTGTGGTTGTTTTGTGTCTCTTTGTGGTTGTTTTGTGTCTCTTTGTGGTTGTTTTGAGTCTCTTTGTGGTTGTTTTGTGTCTCTTTGTGGTTGTTTTATGTCTCTTTGTGGTTGTTTTGTGTCTCTTTGTGGTTGTTTTGTGTCTCTTTGTGGTTGTATGTCTCTTTGTGGTTGTTTTATGTCTCTTTGTGGTTGTTTTATGTCTCTTTGTGGTTGTTTTGTGTCTCTTTGTGGTTGTTTTATGTCTCTTTGTGGTTGTTTTATGTCTCTTTGTGGTTGTTTTATGTCTCTTTGTGGTTGTTTTATGTCTCTTTGTGGTTGTTTTGTCTTTGTGGTTGTTTTATGTCTCTTTGTGGTTGTTTTATGTCTCTTTGTGGTTGTTTTATGTCTCTTTGTGGTTGTTTTATGTCTCTTTGTGGTTGTTTTGTGTCTCTTTGTGGTTGTTTTGTGTCTCTTTGTGGTTGTTTTGTGTCTCTTTGTGGTTGTTGTATGTCTCTTTGTGGTTGTTTTGTGTCTCTTTGTGGTTGTTTTGTGTCTCTTTGTGGTTGTATGTCTCTTTGTGGTTGTTTTATGTCTCCTTGTGGTTGTTTTGTGTCTTTTTGAATTTGCTTTGTGTCTCTTTGTGGTTGTTTTGTGTCTCTTTGTGGTTGTTTTGTGCCTCTTTGTGGTTGTTTTGTGTCTCTTTGTGGTTGTTTTGTGGTTGTTTTGTGTCTCTTTGTGGTTGTTTTGTGTCTCTTTGTGGTTGTTTCCACTGTCTTTGTGGTTGTTTTGTGTCTCTTTGTGTCTCTTTGTGTATCTTTGTGTATCTTTGTGGTTGTTTCCGGGATCTTTGTGGTTGTTTTGTGTCTCTTTGTGTCTCTTTGTGGTTGTTTTGTGTCTCTTTGTGGTTGTTTTGTGTCTCTTTGTGGTTGTTTTGTGGTTGTTTTGTGTCTCTTTGTGGTTGTTTTGTGTCTCTTTGTGGTTGTTTCCACTGTCTTTGTGGTTGTTTTGTGTCTCTTTGTGTCTCTTTGTGGTTGTTTCCGGTATCTTTGTGGCTGTTTTGTGTCTCTTTGTGGTTGTTTTGTGTCTCTTTGTGGTTGTTTCCACTGTCTTTGTGGTTGTTTTGTGTCTCTTTGTGGTTGTTTTGTGTCTCTTTGTGGTTGTTTCCACTGTCTTTGTGGTTGTTTTGTGTCTCTTTGTGTCTCTTTGTGGTTGTTTCCACTGTCTTTGTGGTTGTTTTGTGTCTCTTTGTGTCTCTTTGTGGTTGTTTCCACTGTCTTTGTGGTTGTTTTGTGTCTCTTTGTGTCTCTTTGTGGTTGTTTCCACTGTCTTTGTGGTTGTTTTGTGTCTCTTTGTGTCTCTTTGTGGTTGTTTCCGGTATCTTTGTGGCTGTTTTGTGTCTCTTTGTGGTTGTTTTGTGTCTCTTTATGGTTGTTTTGTATCTTCTTTTGACTCACGTAAAGCTTGAAATATGTCCCGTGTGTGTCTACGTGTGTCTTGGTGTGTAGATCTATGTGAGGACAGGAATCTATCACGGTGGAGAGCCGCTCTGTGACAACGTCAACACTCAGAGAGTCCCCTGCTCCAACCCCAGGTAACACACATTCAGTACACACACTCAGTATATACACTGAATATACAGACTGAATATACACACTGAATATACAGACTGAATATACACACTGAATATACACACTGAATATACACACAGAGAGTCCCCTGCTCCAACCCCAGGTAACACACATTCAGTACACACACTCAGTATATACACTGAATATACAGACTGAATATACACACTGAATATACACACAGAGAGTCCCCTGCTCCAACCCCAGGTAACACACATTCAGTACACACACTCAGTATATACACTGAATATACAGACTGAATATAAACACTGAATATACACACAGGGAGTCCCCTGCTCCAACCCCAGGTAACAAACACTCAGTATATACACTGAATATACAGACTGAATATACACACTGAATATATGCACACTGATTTTATACAAACTGAATATAGACACACTGAATATATACACACTGAATAAATACACACTGAATATATACACACTGAATATATACACACTGATATACACACTGAATATATACACACTGATATACACACTGAATATATACACACTGAATATATACACACTGATATACACACTGAATATATACACACTGATATACACACTGAATATATACACACTGAATATATACACACTGATATACACACTGAATATATACACACTGATATACACACTGAATATATACACACTGATATACACACTGAATATATACACACTGATATACACACTGAATATATACACACTGATATACACACTGATATACACACTGAATATATACACACTGATATACACACTGATATACACACTGATATACACACTGAATATATACACACTGAAATACACACTGAATATATACACACTGATATACACACTGAATATATACACACTGATATACACACTGAATATATACACACTGAATATATACACACTGATATACACACTGATATATACACACTGAATATATACACACTGATATACACACTGAATATATACACACTGAATATATACACACTGATATACACACTGAATATATACACACTGAATATATACACACTGATATACACACTGATATACACACACTGATATACACACTGATATACACACTGAATATATACACACTGAATACTGATATACACACTGAATATATACACACTGATATACACACTGAATATATACACACTGAATATATACACACTGATATACACACTGAATATACACACTGAATATATACACACTGATATACACACTGAATATATACACACTGAATATACACACTGATATACACACTGAATATATACACACTGATATACACACGGATATATACACTGAATATACACTGAATATACACACTGATACACACTGAATATATACACACTGAATATATACACACTGATATACACACTGAATATATACACACTGAATATATACACACTGATATACACACTGAATATATACACACTGAATATATACACACTGATATACACACTGAATATATACACACTGATATACACACTGAATATATACACACTGAATATATACACACTGAATATATACACACTGAATATATACACACTGATATACACACTGAATATATACACACTGAATATATACACACTGAATATATACACACTGATATACACACTGAATATATACACTGAATATATACACACTGATATATACACACTGATATACACACTGAATATATACACACTGAATATATACACACTGATATACACACTGAATATATACACTGAATATATACACACTGAATATATACACACTGATATACACACTGAATATATACACACTGAATATATACACACTGAATATATACACATGATATACACACTGAATATATACACACTGAATATATACACACTGAATATATACACACTGATATACACACTGAATATATACACACTGAATATATACACACTGATATACACACTGAATATATACACACTGAATATATACACACTGATATACACACTGAATATATACACACTGATATACACACTGAATATATACACACTGATATACACACTGAATATATACACACTGATATACACACTGAATATATACACACTGATATACACACTGAATATATACACACTGATATACACACTGATATACACACTGAATATATACACACTGATATACACACTGAATATATACACACTGATATACACACTGAATATATACACACTGAATATATACACACTGATATACACACTGAATATATACACACTGAATATATACACACTGATATACACACTGAATATATACACACTGATATACACACTGAATATATACACACTGATATACACACTGAATATATACACACTGATATACACACTGATATACACACTGATATACACACTGAATATATACACACTGATATACACACTGAATATATACACACTGATATACACACTGAATATATACACACTGAATATATACACACTGATATACACACTGAATATATACACACTGATATACACACTGAATTATACACACTGATATACACACTGATATACACACTGAATATATCACATATACACTGAATATATACACACTGATATACACCTGAACATATCAATATACACTGATATACACACTGAATATATACACACTGATATACACACTGAATATATACACACTGATATACACACTGAATATATACACACTGAATATATACACACTGATATACACACTGAATATATACACACTGATATACACACTGAATATATACACACTGATATACACACTGAATATATACACACTGAATATATACACACTGAATATATACACACTGATATACACACTGAATATATACACACTGAATATATACACACTGATATACACACTGAATATATACACACTGAATATATACACACTGATATACACACTGAATATATACACACTGATATACACACTGAATATATACACACTGAATATATACACACTGATATACACACTGAATATATACACACTGAATATATACACACTGATATACACACTGAATATATACACACTGATATACACACTGATATACACACTGAATATATACACACTGATATACACACTGAATATATACACACTGATATACACACTGATATACACACTGAATATATACAACTGATATACACTGAATATATACACACTATATACACACTGATAACACTGATATACACACTGAATATATACACACTGAATATATACACACTGATATACACACTGAATATATACACACTGAATATATACACTGAATATATACACACTGAATATATACACACTGAATATATACACACTGAATATATACACTGAATATATACACACTGAATATATACACACTGATATACACACTGAATATATACACACTGAATATATACACACTGATATACACACTGAATATATACACACTGATATACACACTGAATATATACACACTGATATACACACTGATATACACACTGAATAAACACACTGAATATATACACACTGATATACACACTGAATATATACACACTGATATACACACTGAATATATACACACTGATATATACACACTAATATACACACTGAACATATACACACTGAATATATACACACTGATATACACACTGATATACACACTGATATACACACTGAATATATACACACTGAATATATACACACTGATATACACACTGAATATATACACACTGATATACACACTGAATATATACACACTGATATACACACTGAATATATACACACTGATATACACACTGAATATATACACACTGATATACACACTGATATACACACTGAATATATACACACTGATATACACACTGAATATATACACACTGATATACACACTGAATATATACACACTGAATATATACACACTGATATACACACTGAATATATACACACTGAATATATACACACTGATATACACACTGAATATATACACACTGAATATATACACACTGATATACACACTGAATATATACACACTGAATATATACACACTGATATACACACTGAATATATACACACTGAATATATACACACTGATATACACACTGAATATATACACACTGATATACACACTGAATATATACACACTGAATATATACACACTGATATACACACTGAATATATACACACTGATATACACACTGAATATATACACACTGATATACACACTGAATATATACACACTGATATACACACTGATATACACACTGATATACACACTGAATATATACACACTGATATACACACTGAATATATACACACTGATATACACACTGAATATATACACACTGAATATATACACACTGATATACACACTGAATATATACACACTGAATATATACACACTGATATACACACTGAATATATACACACTGAATATATACACTGAATATATACACACTGAATATATACACACAATTATACACACTGAATATACACACTGAATATATACACACTGATATACACACTGAATATATACACTGAATATTACACTGATATACACACTGAATATATACACACTGATATATACACACTGAATATATACACTGATATACACACTGATAATGATATACACTGAATATATACACACTGAATATATACACTGATATACACTGAATTATACACACTGAATATATACACACTGATATACACACTGAATATATACACACTGATATACACACTGAATATATACACACTGATATACACACTGAATATATACACACTGAATATATACACACTGATATACACACTGAATATATACACACTGATATATGCACTGAATATATACACACTGAATATATACACACTGATATACACACTGATATACACACTGATATACACACTGAATATATACACACTGATATACACACTGATATACACACTGAATATATACACACTGAATATATACACACTGAATATATACACACTGAATATATACACACTGATTATACACACTGATATATACACACTGAACATATACACACTGAATATACACACTGAATATATACACACTGATATACACACTGAATATATACACACTGATATACACACTGAAATATACACACTGAATATACACACTGAATATATACACACTGATATACACACTGAATATATACACACTGATATACACACTGAATATATACACACTGATATACACACTGAATATATACACACTGAATATATACACACTGATATACACACTGAATATATACACACTGAATATATACACACTGAATATATACACACTGATATACACACTGAATATATACACACTGATATACACACTGAATATATACACACTGAATATATACACACTGATATACACACTGAATATATACACACTGATATACACACTGAATATATACACACTGATATACACACTGAATATATACACACTGAATATATACACACTGATATACACACTGAATATGTACACACTGATATACACACTGAATATATACACACTGAATATATACACACTGATATACACACTGAATATATACACACTGATATACACACTGAATATATACACACTGAATATATACACACTGATATACACACTGAATATATACACACTGATATACACACTGAATATATACACACTGAATATGTACACACTGATATACACACTGAATATATACACACTGAATATATACACACTGATATACACACTGAATATATACACACTGAATATATACACACTGATATACACACTGAATATATACACACTGAATATATACACACTGATATACACACTGAATATATACACACTGAATATATACACACTGATATACACACTGATATACACACTGAATATATACACACTGATATACACACTGAATATATACACACTGATATACACACTGAATATATACACACTGATATACACACTGAATATATGCACACTGATATACACACTGATATACACACTGAATAAACACACTGAATATATACACACTGATATACACACTGAATATATACACACTGAATATATACACACTGATATACACACTGAATATATACACACTGATATATACACACTAATATACACACTGAACATA
>JACSYO010001238.1:5000-10000 GCA_016806645.1 Ophiodon elongatus | reverse complement strand
TTTATTAAATTGAATATTTGACTGTGAGGTCACTGAAGTGTGTTTTTCTCACCTGGCCGCCTCCTCTCAGGTGTGGGCGGGGCCTCGGAGCTGGCTTTCCTCAAAGAGCCCAGTGATGTCATCGCGGCGAGGGACCGCCCCCTGATGCTGGACTGTCAGGTGAAGGGGGAGGGGCCTATCTCCATCACCTGGAGACGGAACGGTGTCCCCGTGGCGCCCGGCGACAAGGCGGCGGTGCTCGGCAACGGAACGCTGCTCATCAGAAACTTCTCCAAGAGACGAGAGAGCAACGAGACGGACGCCGGCGAGTACGACTGCGCCGCCCAGAACCGCTACGGCATGTTGATCAGCCGCAAGGCCCGGGTCCAGCTCGCATGTGAGTCACATGACCTCTACGGAGCGCAACATATCAGGAACATATCAATATAACATCAATAACATATCAGTAACAGATCAGTAACATATCAATAACATATCAGTAACATATCAGTAACATATCAATATCATATCAATAATATATCAATATCATATCAGTAACATATCAGTAACATATCAATATCATATCAATAACATATCAATAACTTATTATATGTTACATATATATATATATATATATATATTTATATTGAACACAGTATGTATTCTGTCTCCCCCCTCCCCCCTCCCTCCTCCCAGCCCTCCCTAAGTTCCTGTCTCACCCAGAGTCTGTCGAGGTGGATGAAGGGGGCGTGGCCAGACTCACCTGTCAGGTAAATGGAATCCCAGAAGCCAACATCACCTGGCAGAGAGACCGACGCCCACTGAGCACCGAGGACCCCAGGTATGTTTTTACATGCATTAATATATACTTAAGGTATAATTAACATGTAGTTAATGTATATTTAATGCGTATTTCTTGTTCAGGTACACGCTGCTGCCTAACGGCGTGCTGCAGATCACCGGCGTTCGAAGAACAGACAGCGGTTTGTTTCGCTGCATCGCCTCCAACATCGCCAACACTCGATACAGCCACGAGGCCCAGCTGTCCGTCACCGGTAAGACCAAACTCAGGGCAAAGAAAGAACAAATTTAAAAAACCAAACTCAGGGCAAAGAAAGACCAAATTTAAATTACCAAACTCAGGGTAAAAAAAGACCAAATTTAAAAGACCAAACTTAGGAAAAAGAAAGACCAAATTTAAAAGACCAAACTCAGGGCAAAGAAAGACCAAATTTAAAAGACCAAACTCAGGGCAAAGAAAGACCAAACTGAAAGACCAAACTCAGGGCAAAGAAAGACCAAATTTAAAAGACCAAACTCAGGGCAAAGGAAGACCAAATTTAAAAGACCAAACTCAGGGCAAAGGAAGACCAAATTTAAAAGACCAAACTCAGGGTAAAGAAAGACCAAATTTAAAAGACCAAACTTAGGAAAAAGAAAGACCAAATTTAAAAGACCAAACTCAGGGCAAAGGAAGACCAAATTTAAAAGACCAAACTCAGGGCAAAGGAAGACCAAATTTAAAAGACCAAACTCAGGTCAAAGGAAGACCAAAATGAAAGACCAAACTCAAGGCAAAGAAAGACCAAATTTAAAAGACCAAACTCAGGGCAAAGAAAGACCAAATTTAAATTACCAAACTCAGGGTAAAGAAAGACCAAATTTAAAAGACCAAACTTAGGAAAAAGAAAGACCAAATTTAAAAGACCAAACTCAGGGCAAAGAAAGACCAAATTTAAAAGACCAAACTCAGGGATAAGAAAGACCAAACTGAAAGACCAAACTCAGGGCAAAGAAAGACCAAATTTAAAAGACCAAACTCGGGGCAAAGGAAGACCAAATTTAAAAGACCAAACTCAGGGCAAAGGAAGACCAAATTTAAAAGACCAAACTCAGGGATAAGAAAGACCAAACTGAAAGACCAAACTCAGGGCAAAGAAAGACCAAATTTAAAAGACCAAACTCAGGGATAAGAAAGACCAAACTGAAAGACCAAACTCAGGGCAAAGAAAGACCAAATTTAAAAGACCAAACTCAGGGCAAAGGAAGACCAAATTTAAAAGACCAAACTCAGGGCAAAGGAAGACCAAATTTAAAAGACCAAACTCAGGGAAAAGAAAGACCAAACTGAAAGACCAAACTCAGGGATAAGAAAGACCAAATTTAAAAGACCAAACTCAGGTCAAAGGAAGACCAAAATGAAAGACCAAACTCAAGACAAAGAAAGACCAAATTTAAAAGACCAAACTCAGGGCAAAGAAAGACCAAATTTAAATTACCAAACTCAGGGTAAAGAAAGACCAAATTTAAAAGACCAAACTTAGGAAAAAGAAAGACCAAATTTAAAAGACCAAACTCAGGGCAAAGAAAGACCAAATTTAAAAGACCAAACTCAGGGATAAGAAAGACCAAACTGAAAGACCAAACTCAGGGCAAAGAAAGACCAAATTTAAAAGACCAAACTCAGGGCAAAGGAAGACCAAATTTAAAAGACCAAACTCAGGGCAAAGGAAGACCAAATTTAAAAGACCAAACTCAGGGATAAGAAAGACCAAACTGAAAGACCAAACTCAGGGCAAAGAAAGACCAAATTTAAAAGACCAAACTCAGGGCAAAGGAAGACCAAATTTAAAAGACCAAACTCAGGGATAAGAAAGACCAAACTGAAAGACCAAACTCAGGGATAAGAAAAACCAAATTTAAAAGACCAAACTCAGGTCAAAGGAAGACCAAAATGAAAGACCAAACTCAAGACAAAGAAAGACCAAATTTAAAAGACCAAACTCAGGGCAAAGAAAGACCAAATTTAAATTACCAAAGTCAGGGTAAAGAAAGACCAAATTTAAAAGACCAAACTTAGGAAAAAGAAAGACCAAATTTAAAAGACCAAACTCAGGGTAAAGAAAGACCAAATTTAAAAGACCAAACTTAGGAAAAAGAAAGACCAAATTTAAAAGACCAAACTCAGGGATAAGAAAGCCAAACTGAAAGACCAAACTCAGGGCAAAGGAAGACCAAATTTAAAAGACCAAACTCAGGGATAAGAAAGACCAAACTGAAAGACCAAACTCAGGGCAAAGAAAGACCAAATTTAAAAGACCAAACTCAGGGCAAAGGAAG
The DNA here is from genome assembly GCA_016806645.1 of Ophiodon elongatus. Lineage (NCBI taxonomy): Eukaryota > Metazoa > Chordata > Actinopteri > Perciformes > Hexagrammidae > Ophiodon > Ophiodon elongatus. The sequence goes on along the minus strand of JACSYO010001238.1, from coordinate 6,901 downwards.
ACCAAATTTAAAAGACCAAACTCAGGGATAAGAAAGACCAAACTGAAAGACCAAACTCAGGGATAAGAAAAACCAAATTTAAAAGACCAAACTCAGGTCAAAGGAAGACCAAAATGAAAGACCAAACTCAAGACAAAGAAAGACCAAATTTAAAAGACCAAACTCAGGGCAAAGAAAGACCAAATTTAAATTACCAAAGTCAGGGTAAAGAAAGACCAAATTTAAAAGACCAAACTTAGGAAAAAGAAAGACCAAATTTAAAAGACCAAACTCAGGGTAAAGAAAGACCAAATTTAAAAGACCAAACTTAGGAAAAAGAAAGACCAAATTTAAAAGACCAAACTCAGGGATAAGAAAGCCAAACTGAAAGACCAAACTCAGGGCAAAGGAAGACCAAATTTAAAAGGCCAAACTCAGGGATAAGAAAGACCAAACTGAAAGACCAAACTCAGGGCAAAGAAAGACCAAATTTAAAAGACCAAACTCAGGGCAAAGAAAGACCAAATTTAAAAGACCAAATTCAGGACAAAGAAAGACCAAAATTAAAAGACCAAACTCAGGGCAAAGAAAGATCTTTCTCACTTCTCTATGCTGACGATGTTTTCTGGTTTCCGGTCCAGTTGCAGGATTTAGGATCTACCGAGAACCCGTCATCCTGTCCGGTCCTCAGAACCTCACCATCAACGTCCACCAGACGGCCATCTTGGAATGCATCGCCACAGGAAACCCTCGGCCCATCGTGTCCTGGAGTCGCCTCGGTAACCAAAATACCAAAACACCAAACACCAGACTTCCTGTAGAAAAGATCTTTTATTGATCTTTTATTGATCAATTATTGATCAGTTATTGTTCAGTTATTGATCAGTTATTGATCTTTTATTGATCAGTTATTGATCAGTTATTGATCAGTTATTGTTCAGTTATTGATCAGTTATTGATCTGTTATTGATCAGTTATTGATCAGTTATTGATCAGGTATTAATCAGTTATTGATCAGGTATTGATCAGTTATTGATCAGTTATTGATCAGTTATTGATCAGTTATTGATCAGGTATTAATCTGTTATTGATCAGTTATTGATCAGTTATTGATCAGTTATTGATCTGTTATTGATCAGTTATTGATCAGTTATTGATCTGTTATTGATCAGGTATTAATCTGTTATTGATCAGTTATTGATCAGGTATTAATCTGTTATTGATCAGTTATTGATCAGGTATTAATCTGTTATTGATCTGTTATTGATCAGTTATTGATCAGGTATTAATCTGTTATTGATGTGTTATTGATCAGTTATTGTGTGTTATTGATCAGTTATTGTGTGGTATTGATCAGTTATTGTGTGTTATTGTTCAGACGGCCGCTCCATCGGGGTGGAGGGCATTCAGGTGTTGGGAACCGGGAACCTGATGATCTCTGACGCCACGCTGAAGCACTCAGGAGTTTATGTTTGTTCAGCCAACAGACCAGGAAGTAGATCCAGGAGAACGGCAGTGGGACGCCTCGTAGTACAAGGTACCTCATAATACTTCAGAGTACTTTATGGTCGCATATAATACTTCATAATACCTCATAATACTTTATGGTCGCATATAATACTTCATCATACTTTATGGTCGCATATAATACTTTATAATACTTTATGATACTTTATGATACTTGATAATACGCTTTAATACTTTCATAATACGCTTTAATACTTCATAATACTTTATAATATTTCATAATGTGTCTTAATACTTCGTAATACTTCATTATACTACATAATTTACATGTTTTGTTTTCTCATAATATTCTTATAAAGATCAGCTGACCGGTGAGCTCTTATTGTGGAAACACTTCCTGTTTCACAGAAGCCAACTCAGATGAACTTGAACTCATCGTGTGGAGTGTGTAAACA
>JACSYO010001237.1:10000-14702 GCA_016806645.1 Ophiodon elongatus | reverse complement strand
ATTGTTATGCTGATGATACTCAATTATATCTATCGATCAAGCCAGACGAAACCAACCAGCTTGCTAAACTTCAAGCATGTTTTAAAGATATAAAAACATGGATGACCTGCAACTTCCTGATGTTAAACTCAGACAATACTGAAGTTATTTTACTAGGCCCAGAACACCTCCGAAATCAACTATCTAATGATATAGTTTCTCTTGATGGCATTGCCCTGGCATCCAGCACCACCGTAAAGAATCTCGGAGTTGTCTTTGATCAGGACTTGTCCTTTAACTCTCACGTAAAACAAATCTCAAGGATTGCATTTTTTTCACCTCCATAACATTTAAAAAATTAGACACATCCTGTCTCAAAGCGATGCAGAAAAATTAGTTCCCGCATTTGTTACTTCTAGACTGGACTACTGTAATTCCTTATTATCAGGCTGCTCTAATAAGTCTCTTAAATCTCTCCAGTTGATCCAGAATGCTGCAGCTCGTGTACTAACAAAAACTAAGAAAAGAGATCATATTACTCCTGTATTAGCATCTCTTCACCGGCTCCCTGTAAAATCCAGAATCGAATTTAAAATCCTTCTCCTCACCTACAAAGCCATAATTGGTGAGGCACCACCATATCTTAAGGATCTTATAGTACCATATTACCCCACTAGAGAGCTTATAGTACCATATTACCCCACTAGAGAGCTTATAGTACCATATTACCCCACTAGAGAGCTCATAGTACCATATTACCCCACTAGAGAGCTCATAGTACCATATTACCCCACTAGAGAGCTTATAGTACCATATTACCCCAATAGAGAGCTCATAGTACCATATTACCCCACTAGAGAGCTCATAGTACCATATTACCCCACTAGAGAGCCTATAGTACCATATTACCCCACTAGAGAGCCTATAGTACCATATTACCCCACTAGAGAGCTCATAGTACCATATTACCCCACTAGAGAGCCTATAGTACCATATTACCCCACTAGAGAGCTCATAGTACCATATTACCCCACTAGAGAGCTCATAGTACCATATTACCCCACTAGAGAGCTCATAGTACCATATTACCCCACTAGAGAGCTCATAGTACCATATTACCCCACTAGAGCTGCGCTCACTGAATGCGGGGCTACTTGTGGTTCCTAGAGTCTTAAAAAGTAGGATGGGAGCCAGAGTCTTCAGTTATCAAGCTCCTCTTCTATGGAACCAGCTTCCACTTTCAGTCCGGGGCAGACACAGTCACCACATTTAAGAGCAGACTTAAGACTTTCCTCCTTGATAGCGCAAGTTAGGGCTGGCTCAGGTTTGCCCTGCCCACTCCAGCCCCTAAATATGCTGCTATAGGCCCAGACTGCTGGGGGACAACTTAGGATACACTGAGCTCCTCTATCCTTTTCTCTCTCTCCTTCTGTATGAATTCATGTTCTATCAATGCACATTACTAACTCTACTTCTTCCCCCGGAGTCTTTGTGCTTTCTTGCCTCGCAGGTTTCCACGGATCGTGGTTGCATCTGCACCCTGGTCCTGCCTCCTGGTTCCTTCCGTGGACCTGCTGACGCACATTCTTTTCTATTTTACCTTCTGTATGAATTCATGCACCATAAATGCACATTACTAACTGCTCCATCCCCGAAGTCTTTGTGCCTTCTCACCTCGCAGGTTTCTGTGGATCGTGGTTAAATCTGGACCCTGGTCCTACGTCCTGCTGTGGTCCTCCCCGTCACCTACTGCTACTATTACATGAATAATTTCTGTCATGTGAATTGAACGTGTTGTAACTCTGTTATGCTGTTCATTCTGTACACATGACATCTATTTTCGTACTCTGTCCATCCTGGGAAAGGGATCCTCCTCTGCCGCTCTCCTGAAGGTTTCTTCCATTTTTCTTTTTTTTCTTTTTTTTGGGGGAGTCGATGAGAGGTTCTGGGACAGAGGATGTCATTGTGTGCAAATTGTAAAGCCCTCTGAGGCAAATTTGTAATTTGTGATTTTGGGCTATACAAAAATTAATTGAATTGAATTCTGCAATACCAAGGTTGCACCGAGACGTTAACTCAGATCGCTGGATTCAGAGTCCAGTGCTGTCCATTACACCATGGAACCCAGAGAACAGGTGTATTCGTTATGGTTGAAGGTACATGTGTCAACTCTCAATCACATTTGCTAACTGACGTTTCACTTCACTTGATTTTGTGTCGTTATGTAAGGCTCTAATTGAGCGTTGGTGGTATAGTGGCTCGCATAGCTGCCTTCCAAGCACCTGACCTGGGTTCGATTCCCAGCCAATGCATCTGTACTAGCTGGTTGTTGTGTGTCTAATGATAGCATTGATTTTGTGGTTGAACAGCTTAGGTTTAATGTCTTAAATAAACAAAATGGTTTGAGATTTGCATCTGGCAGTTCTTGAGCGGCCAAAAATGTTGTGTGGATGATCAAAGTTGCGCCTTTAGAAGCAGACAGTTTAGGTCACGCCACATATTATTGGCTATGTTCATTGTCCGATTTATCTCCACATCACATTTGAGTTCTATTCCAGCATAGGAACAAACTGATAGGGACATTAATTCTGCAATCCCAAGGTTCCACTTAGACTTAAACTCAGATTGCTGGATTCAGAGTCCAGAGTGCTGACCATTACACCATGGAACCCAGAGATCAGGTGTGTTTGTTATGGTTGAAGGTACATGTTCAAGGTTCAAGGTTTTTTATTTGCCATTTGTGCATTGACCAACAGTCCAGACACATTTGAATTATTGTGCAGGGCTCTCTCAGAGTCAACAGTTTAGGAAATAAAAATAGACTATAATAAGAAAAAGAAAACACTATACATAAGGTAGTAATATGTACAGAAAAGTGGTAATATGTACAAGAAAGGTGGAAATATGTACACTTATAGAGACAGTTTTAAAAAAACAAGTTCTCACCAGAGAGGGCAAATGTTAAATAACAGTAATAAATAGACTAGTCCTGAGTGCTGTTCCTGGATTGTGAAAAGAGGGGAAAGGGGAGAGTTATATGGGAATATTGCACATTTTGAGAGGTGGAAGAAAGTTATGTGGGGATATTGCACAGTTAGAATATTGCACCTTTATCAGAAGGTATATGACACATGATCCTATTTCACAGATAATAATATATCACATATTGCACATGATAAGTGAAGTGAAGTAATGTTGGGTTATTGTTACACATATTTCAATAGTTTTGTTTTGCCATCAGTCTGACTAACAGGGAAGAAGCTGTTGAAAAAACGTGTTCTATGATTGATGATGTTGTCCGCTCTACTGTGTCTCAGGTTGTACGTGCAGTGTTTGTGTCTGAGCAGAGAGAGAGCTGGGTGAAGAGTCTCTAATGATTCCCTCTGCTCTTTTCTGACAGCGCTGCACATACATAGAGTCCATGGAAGGAAGTTTTGACCCTATGATCCTCTCCGCAGTCTTTATGACTCTTTGCAGAGCCTTCCTCTCTGCCTGTGTGGTGTTACCATACCAGACAGTGATGCCTGCGGTGAGGAGGCTCTCTATCAGTCCTCTGTAGGCCTGGGTGAGGAGGCTCTCTATCAGTCCTCTGTAGAACTGGGTGAGAGGGCTCTCTATCAGTCCTCTGTAGGCCTGGGTGAGGATGCTCTCTATCAGTCCTCTGTAGGCCTGGGTGAGGAGGCTCTCTATCAGTCCTCTGTAGGCCTGGGTGAGGAGGCTCTCTATCAGTCCTCTGTAGGCCTGGGTGAGAGGGCTCTCTATCAGTCCTCTGTAGGCCTGGGTGAGGAGGCTCTCTATCAGTCCTCTGTAGGCCTGGGTGAGAGGGCTCTCTATCAGTCCTCTGTAGGCCTGGGTGAGAGGGCTCTCTATCAGTCCTCTGTAGGCCTGGGTGAGGATGCTCTCTATCAGTCCTCTGTAGGCCTGGGTGAGGAGGCTCTCTATCAGTCCTCTGTAGGCCTGGGTGAGGATGCTCTCTATCAGTCCTCTGTAGGCCTGGGTGAGGGGGCGATGGTTCAGACCAGCTTTCCTGAGCAGCCTAATGAAATAAAGCCTTTGCTGGGCTTTTTTTCACTGTGGCTGTGGTGTTAAGAGTCCAGCTCAGGTCAGATGTAACCTGCAGTCCCAGGAATCTGTAGCTGTCGGCCCTCTCCACCTCAGTCCCTCTGATAAGAGGCTGTAGAGGGGGAGGATTCTTCCTGAAGTCCAGTATTATTTCTTTGGTCTTGTCTGTGTTGAGGATGAGGTCGTTCTCCTCTCCGTAGACAAGAATGTTGTTTACCAGTGTTCTGTACCCTGACTCGTTCCCCCCCTTGATGAGCCCCAGGATGGTGGTGTCATCCGCGTATTTGATGAGGATGGTGTTGTCCTGGGTGGAGACACAGTCATGGGTGTACAGGGTGAAGAGGTTTGGGCTAAGGCGGCAGCCCTGTGGGGATCCTGTGCTGACTGTGAGCTCAGCAGACACCTGTCTTCCCATTCTCACCACCTGTGGTCTTTCTGTCAGGAAGTCCAGAATCCAGTTGCAGGTGGGAGTTGGGACGCCAAGGTCTGTCAGCTTCTCGATCAGTTTGCCCGGGCGGATGGTATTGAAGGCAGAACTGTAGTCCAGGAAAAGCATCCTGGCATACGTTCTGCTGCTCTCCAGGTGGTGCAGGGTGGTGTAGAGCTATTGCTACCTCGTCGTCCACTGATCGATTGGAGCGGTAGGCAAACTGGAGGTGGT
>JACSYO010001237.1:0-5000 GCA_016806645.1 Ophiodon elongatus | reverse complement strand
TATATATTCTGTCATAATTATTATGATTAGTCATGTAAAGCCAAGAGAAATTATCCCGTTTTAATCATATGAATGTAAGTCAACAGTTCAGTAGAGTTGTAATGACCTTGAAGAGTTTTTCATGTCTAGAAATAAATTATGAAACGTACTTTAAGAATCTTTAAAGTGTTAAATACGGAGTTTACTCTGATAAAAATGTTTTTATTACAAACTGATGTGAGTAAAGAAAATAATCTGTACTGTGATTTATGGTTTGATGAAGAGTCTGAGAACATCCTGTTTGTCTCCCAGGTTCTCTCGGAGGAGGAAGGCTGAAGGGAACTGGTGTCCTCCAGCCAAAGGGCCTCTGTTCAGGTGGGACAAGGACAGCCCTTCAACTACGTGGTCCCCGATGAGCAGCCAGGACCCTCATCCGGGGGCCTGTGCCCCCGCCAGGTGCCAGTACATCTGACTGTGTTCTTAATTTGGTTTGAGTTGATAAAGGTCAACTACCTGTTCGAGGAGGAGGAGGAGGAGGAATGTTGGGGCCTTGTGGTGTCGGGGGACCCGTATCCCGATCTTGTCAAGGTCATTATGGCTCTGTTGTGCATACGTGGAAACTTTCTCGTTATCCATTTGGTAGCCACCTGCCAGGCTCGTAGGTGGTCTTGTGTTGTGATTGAGGATAGGTTGCCTTTGATAACCTGAACAGTGTCCTCATAATGCTCTTCAAGGATTTGGAGGGAGACTCGTAGCCAGTTGGAAGCACTACCATTTAACAGGACAGATGTGTGGGTCGTCGGGATCGATGGGTGGATTACTCCAGAGAGAAAGTTCCTAATCCTCTGAAGAGACCATGGGGCATCATTGGATCGTTGGATGTGTCCCAAATGGTGGTGCGTTCAAGAGGTTGAAGAATGATCTTGTTAAGCATTGTAAATCGGAAAGTACTCTAAGGTTTGCCATGTTCGAAGTTGATCCAAGAGGCTTAGGGTTAGGAGTTAGGGGCTTGTGACAATCTCGCTGGGGAAACAGCGAAATCATCTGTGCACTGTCCATCACTGACTCGCACCCTGAAGCTCTAAGTCCTCATTAAGGCCTCCCGGATGCCTAGTACCCAGTCTGCCCTCTTCCTTTGGGGGGGGTACTCCACCTAGGATTACACTCAATGACCGTAGGTAGCACAGATTTCCATCCATGTTGGAGGAAGTGTTTAACAAATGGCGTCAGCATCTTTTTCCTGTTCAGAATATTGTATTTATGTTGAGCGAATCGAGTTGAAATTGTGTTGCCAGTTTCGCCCACATATTGCAATGTACACCGTTTACATGAAATCAAATATACACAATTTTTTGTTTTAAGACTTCCACGGGTCATTGTATGGAAGACCTCTTTTGTGTTATGATTAGTGAACCAGTGGCGGTGTTTAAAATATTCCCCCTGTCTCCTGGATTTGGGATTAAAAAGGGGTTTAATCTTTGCTTTGACCAGGAGGTCCTGCAAATTCTTATTCCTCCTGAATGCAGGAATGATGCTGTAGTCCTGTAATGATGAGGTTCCTGTGGTGTAGTCGTGAAAGTTCCTCCTACTTTTCCTAACAAGTTCCACAGTTGACGGGGAATATGTGGTCACAAACGGAAGGTTACATGCCACTATTACAGGTTTAGTGCTTTGAAAGGACCTTCGACCCTGTCTAAGAAAGGTCCTAGACTACCCTCTGCTGGCCAAAGCACGGAATAGCACCCTGACCGCAGATTCAAAATCTTCATGCCTAGTGCAAATTCTGTGAAATCTCAACAACTGTGACTTAATTAAGTCTGCATCGGTGTGTTTCGGGTGGAAACTCATCTTGAAGAGCAGAGCGTGTGTGTCTGTCTCTTTAAAGAACACTTTTATGTCCAGTGTGTGGGTCTCGTGGAATTTATCACTCTTAAAAGTGGTTGTGTCTAAAAAATCAACAGAGGTCAAACTGCTGGTGGACTTTAGCTTGATTGAGTCCCTGTGATCGTTAAGAGTGTTCAGAAAGATATCAAAGTCCTCTCTCGTGTGTGGCCACACTCCCCAGATGTCATCTAGAAATCTGTAATAATACAAGGGTTTCTTTGCACATGTTTTTAGGGCTGAGGCCTCCCATTCAGCCATAAACATATTTGCATATGCAGGAGCAAATTTATTTCCCATAGCTGTACCTTTTGATTTGGAGGAAAAATTCCCCCTTTGAATTGGAAATAATTTAGTCAAATTGATCTCTAATAAGTGTAATAATTCTTTTTCTGGTCTTTTTTTTGTTTGGGTGTTTACGAAATATATTTTTTATGGCTTGTATGCCTTCTTTGATGTCAATATTAGTATAGAGACTGTCTATGTCAACTGTCAAGAGAATAGAGTTGTCAGGGATGTGAAGTTTCTTGACTATGTTTATAAAGTGGTACGTGTCCTTGATGTAACTGGGGTGTGTGGTCGAGAGGATTAAGAAAGAAGTCCAGGTATTCTGCAGTGTGATAAGTCTCACTGCTGTAGTCAGACACAATGGGTCTACCTGGAGGGATTTCATGTGGTTTACTCCACTTAGTGGGGTCCTTGTGGATTTTAGGCAGCATATAAAACAGTCTGGCTCTGGGATCCGAGTCGCTCATTAAATAATACTTTTGTTTTACATTTATGAACTTTTTCTCAAAGAGTTTGGATGATTTTGTTCACAATTGGGATGGTATCCGGATAGATAGGTTTAGCCAATTTAATGTAGTATTTGGGGTCGTTAAGTTGTCGATAACCCTCCCATATATACTGTTCTCTGTCCATAACGACAATAGCAATGCCCTTATCAGCTGGTTTGATAATATGTTTATTCATATTCAGTTCTGTCAGTGCCCTAACCTCCTCCGTGGTGAGATTAGGTGGCACATGGTGGACATTAAACTCAGTATCAAAGTACTGGATGTCAGCCTTGATGAGAGCAGTGATTTCTGGGTATTTGTCCCTGAGGAGGAGTCCACACTGATTTATTAGTGAAAGGCCGCCGCTCCGTGGCTGGTGAATGTTCATAAAAGACTGCCAACTTCAACTTCCTGTGATACTGTTGCATATCATAACGGCTTTGCTCTTTAATGCATTTATTAGTGCCCTTTGTGGGGATAAAGTTGAGATCTCTGTTAAGCAGAGCAAATTGTGGTCCCGTTAATTTAAAGTTTTTTGTTAAATTAATAACAGTCTTATCCCCCTCCTGCGCAGGCAGGTTTATGGGGATAATTAGTTTAGGTGAGCACACCAATGGTCTAGCACAGTGTTTCTCAACCTTTTTTGAGCCAGGGCACATTTTTTACAATAAAAAAATCCCACGGCACACCAACAACCAAAAAAGCATCTAGTTCACAATGACTTTGCAGGCAGGTAGTATTAATGTCTCGGCCACAGAGTGTGGGCTTTTTGATTTGGCCACCAGTTCAGCTACTAAGCAGCTTTGAGAGCTTTCTCAGTACACATGTTACGTGTGTAAAGCTGTCGTGGATCGGCTGGGCTTGACCCCGGAGGACCACCGGCGGAGGTTCCGCGAGGCCATGCTGGGGCCTGAGGACCGACCCTTTGCGCATTCGCAGCGGCTGAGAGACGCTGCAACTAGATGGCTGCAGCCCGGGAGCCCAAGAGGGGCGCAGGGGGTACTGGAAAAAAATCGTCCTGGAGCAGTTCTTGGGGGCACGGGGGGGCGGCTGGGGGGCTGCCGGCCAGAACGTCGGCGTGGGTCCGCTGCCACCGTGCCCTACATCGCTGGAGACCGCTGTCACTCTGGCGGAGGACCACTTGGCTGTTCATCCGAAATTTTGCAGTTTTCAATTAAAGTGTAAACATGTGATCATGTAATGAGGTTTGACTGGATTGTTTTTGATTAAACTCTTTTGTTAGACAAAGGGACTTTTCTCTGAACAAGTGGATGCAAAATTGAGCATTAATGCATGAATTTTACCCACAATGCCGCCACCATTGCCAAATTAAGGCGGAGGTGGTGGCAATACACCCCAAAAACAACCAAAGGCGATCAACTGTGGCGAGCAGCTGCGGCAGGGTCGAACACCAAAACCATAATGCCCAGGAGCGGAGAGAGCCCTGGCTGTCAGCGAGGCGGCGCTTTGTAGGTTAGCAAGCACCGGGCCCAGGTGCTTCCAACTAGGGTGATTACCCGGTACCTGCTTAACAGACATGGAGAGACACACACAGACCAGTGAGCCAGCTAAGTAACTGTCACAAGGCAGGAGACGGACCGCCCACTCCGCTGCCGGCCAGCCGCACGCCTCCGCTAACGCCTCAAATGTCTCTAAGAACGACTGGACGTCGTCTGCCGCCGTCATCTTATGGAGTGCCACCCCCGCCAAGGTGGAGTGGTTCGGCTCCGACGGGGCTGCAGCGGTCCGGGCGGCGAGCTGTTCAAGGGCGTGGGCCTGCCTCTCTGCCTGGGCCTGCAGCGCCCTCAGGAACTGACGGTTTGTCTCTGTCTGGTGCCGCTGTATCTCTGCGATCCCACCCAGCATCTGCCCCAGCGCGACGAACAGCTGTGCCAGCAGCCAAACCACGCCCCGCCACCACAAGTATATAAGTACATTCACAAGACCAATGGAGATGTGGGAAATGGGACACCCTGATAAGCTAGTACATGATTCATACATCAACATTTACAACTAACAACATGTCACCTCTGCATGTGGTGTGGCTGATCAGATCCCAATGAGAGCAACATATGATCTTGGGCCTAGTCCTTTTAAGTTACTTATAAATCTATTCATAATAATAAGGGGGTTGGGAACAGTGCCCATGGACTGGCAGACCGGGGTGGTGGTTCCCATTTTCAAAAAGGGGGACCGGAGAGTGTGCTCGAATTATCGGGGTATCACACTATTCAGCCTCCCGGGGAAAGTGTATGCCAGGGTGCTGGAAAGGAGGCTCCGACCGATTGTCGAACCTCGGATTCAAGAGGAGCAGTGCGGATTCCGTCCCGGTCGTGGAACAGCGGACCAGGTCTTTACCCTCGC
>JACSYO010001234.1:42500-46663 GCA_016806645.1 Ophiodon elongatus | reverse complement strand
TAGAGTACTGCTGTGTTAGAGTACTGCTTAGAGTACTGCTTAGAGTACTGCTGTGTTAGAGTACTGCTTAGAGTACTGCTTAGAGTACTGCTTAGAGTACTGCTTAGAGTACTGCTGTGTTAGAGTACTGCTCAGAGTACTGCTTAGAGTACTGCTGTGTTAGAGTACTGCTTAGAGTACTGCTTAGAGTACTGCTTAGAGTACTGCTTAGAGTACTGCTGTGTTAGAGTACTGCTTAGAGTACTGCTGTGTTAGAGTACTGCTGTATTAGAGTACTGCTGTGTTAGAGTACTGCTTAGAGTACTGCTTAGAGTACTGCTTAGAGTACTGCTGTGTTAGAGTACTGCTTAGAGTACTGCTGTATTAGAGTACTGCTTAAAGTACTGCTGTATTAGAGTACTGCTTTTTAGAGTACTGCTTAGAGTACTGCTGTGTTAGAGTACTGCTTAGAGTACGGTACTGTTAGGTACTGTGTCTATGAGTACTGCTTAAAGAGTGCTCTGTGTGGGTACTGTAGAGTACTGCAGAGTACTGCTTAGAGTACTGCTGTTTAGAGTACTGCTGTATTAGAGTACTGCTTAGAGTACTGATTAGTACTGTGTGTTAGAGTACTGTAGAGTACTGCTTAGAGTACTGCTTAGAGTACTGCTGTGTTAGGTACTTGTCTCTTGTGCTTGAGTACTGCTTAGAGTACTGCTGTGTTAGAGTACTGCTTAGAGTACTGCTTAGAGTACTGCTGTATTAGAGTACTGCTGTATTAGAGTACTGCTTAGAGTACTGCTTAGAGTACTGCTGTTTAGAGTACTGCTGTATTAGAGTACTGCTTAGAGTACTGCTGTATTAGAGTACTGCTGTATTAGAGTACTGCTTAGAGTACTGCTGTATTAGAGTACTGCTTAAAGTACTGCTTAGAGTACTGCTGTATTAGAGTACTGCTGTTTAGAGTACTGCTTAGAGTACTGCTGTATTAGAGTACTGCTTAGAGTACTGCTGTATTAGAGTACTGCTTAGAGTACTGCTGTATTAGAGTACTGCTGTATTAGAGTACTGCTGTATTAAAGTACTGCTTAGAGTACTGCTGTATTAGAGTACTGCTTAAAGTACTGCTGTATTAGAGTACTGCTGTATTAGAGTACTGCTTAGAGTACTGCTGTATTAGAGTACTGCTGTATTAGAGTACTGCTGTATTAGAGTACTGCTTTAGAGTACTGCTGTATTAGAGTACTGCTTAAAGTACTGCTGTATTAGAGTACTGCTGTATTAGAGTACTGCTTAAAGTACTGCTGTATTAGAGTACTGCTGTATTAGAGTACTGCTTAAAGTACTGCTGTATTAGAGTACTGCTGTATTAGAGTACTGCTTAAAGTACTGCTGTATTAGAGTACTGCTGTATTAGAGTACTGCTTAAAGTACTGCTGTATTAGAGTACTGTACTGCTGTATTAAGAAGTACTGCTTTATTAAGAAGTACTACTGTACTTAGGAAATACTGCTGTACTTAGGAAGTACTGCTTTACTAAACAAGTACTGCTTTACTAAAGAAGTACTACTATGATTAAAACAGAGTACCCAGTAAATATCCAGTAAATATCCATTAAATATCCAGTAAATACCCAGTAAATATCCATTAAATATCCAGTAAATATCCAGTAAATATCCAATAAATATCCAGTAAATATCCATTAAATATCCAGTAAATACCCAGTAAATATCCATTAAATATCCAATAAATATCCAGTAAATATCCAGTAAATATCCAATAAATATCCAGTAAATATCCATTAAATATCCAGTAAATACCCAGTAAATATCCAGTAAATATCCAGTAAATATCCAGTAAATACCCAGTAAATACCCAGTAAATATCCAGTAAATATCCAGTAAATACCCAGTAAATATCCAGTAAATATCCAGTAAATACCCAGTAAATACCCAGTAAGTATCCATTAAATACCCAGTAAATATCCAGTAAATACCCATTAAATATCCAGTAAATATCCAGTAAATATCCAGTAAATATCCAGTAAATACCCAGTAAATATCCATTAAATATCCAGTAAATACCCAGTAAATATCCATTAAATATCCAATAAATATCCAGTAAATACCCAGTAAATATCCAGTAAATATCCAGTAAATATCCAGTAAATACCCAGTAAATACCCAGTAAATATCCAGTAAATATCCAGTAAATACCCAGTAAATATCCAGTAAATATCCAGTAAATACCCAGTAAATACCCAGTAAGTATCCATTAAATACCCAGTAAATATCCAGTAAATACCCATTAAATATCCAGTAAATATCCAGTAAATATCCAGTAAATATCCAGTAAATACCCAGTAAATATCCATTAAATATCCAGTAAATACCCATTAAATATCCAGTAAATATCCAGTAAATATCCAGTAAATATCCAGTAAATCTCTAGTAAATACCCATTAAATACCCAGTAAATATCCTGTAAATATCCAGTAAATACCCAGTAAATATCCAGTAAATACCCAGTAAATATCCAGTAAATACCCAGTAAATATCCAGTAAATATCCAGTAAATACCCATTAAATATCCAGTAAATACCCATTAAATATCCAGTAAATATCCAGTACATATCCAGTACATATCCATTAAATATCCAGTAAATATCCAGTAAATACCCATTAAATACCCAGTAAATATCCAGTAAATACCCAGTACATATCCAGTAAATATCCAGTAAATATCCAGTAAATATCCAGTAAATACCCAGTAAATATCCAGTAAATATCCAGTAAATACCCAGTAAATATCCAGTAAATATCCAGTAAATATCCAGTAAATACCCAGTAAATATAAAGTAAATATCCAGTAAATACCCAGTAAATATCCAGTAAATATCCAGTAAATACCCAGTAAATACCCAGTAAATATCCAGTAAATACCCAGTAAATATCCAGTAAATATCCAGTAAATACCCAGTAAATATCCAGTAAATATCCAGTAAATATCCAGTAAATATCCAGTAAATATCCAGTAAATATGTTCAGTAAATACCAGTAAATATCCAGTAAATACCAGTAAATATCCAGTAAATATCCAGTAAATACCAGTAAATACCAGTAAATATCCAGTAAATATCCAGTAAATATCCAGTAAATATCCAGTAAATATCCAGTAAATATCCAGTAAATATCTACTAGTTTTTGACAGTTCTGCTTTGTGAAAATCTTCTGACTCCTTGGTAATTCCTTTGTGAATGAAACTCAACGGATTCATGTCGTACTTTCGGGCCGGTGATTTTGCCGACGATCAGATGTGAGTGACGAGCAGCTCGTTGTGAAGCGGCGGTTCATCAGAGACACTGAACTCAGGTCATGTGCTACAGATATGCTTTGTCTGGTCCTGAAGAGAACCTTCCTCCAGAGTCAGACGCCGTTGAAGATGAGCATTTTCCCACTAAAATAATTTACCTTTGTGCAGAAATTCTTTGGTTGCGTAACAATCATAGTGTTTCATCAGCATCCCCGTCAGGTGGAGTCGTATCAAAGGATTTAACTCATTTGGGAGAAAGATTCGAGAGGAATTTGCCTTTTGTGTAACATGTCCTTGCATGAAGCTTATTTTTCTCTCAAAATCATGATTTCTATATTTTCATAAAAGCCGAGCCGCTCCACAATCTGTCCTTGTAACCCATGGCAACTGCAGAACTATAATGGCCTGGAGTAGAACATATCATTTATGTTCTCAGCTCTTAACTATGCAACCCCATTTCTGCCTTTGGGATGAAAAAGATCCTGGAACATACTTCAAGTCATTAGTTAGAGATACTGAGTCATTAGTTAGAGATACTGAGTCATTAGTTAGAGATACTGAGTCATTAGTTAGAGATACTGAGTCGTTAGTTAGAGATACTGAGTCATTAGTTAGAGATACTGAGTCGTTAGTTATAGATACTGAGTCTTAGTTAGAGATACTGAGTCGTTAGTTATAGATACTGAGTCTTAGTTAGAGATACTGAGTCGTTAGTTAGAGATACTGAGTCGTTAGTTAGAGATACTGAGTCATTAGTTATAGATACTGAGTCATTAGTTAGAGATACTGAGTCATTAGTTAGAGATACTGAGTCGTTAGTTAGAGATACTGAGTCGTTAGTTAGAGATACTGAGTCATTAGTTAGAGATACT
>JACSYO010001234.1:25000-37500 GCA_016806645.1 Ophiodon elongatus | reverse complement strand
TGGACCACTGATCCAACACCAACACAGGGTCCATGTTAAATCCCTTAAAGGCTGAATGTGTTGTGGGCGTGGCCTCCGGTGCAGGTTAACCCCTTACTGCCTGCAGCTTCAGGGCGATGCAGTGGGAGTGTCTGCGTACGGCCGCCATGCCGCCGCTGAAGGTTTTCCTGATGGTGCCGTTCCTCTGCAGCGAGCGCTGGCTGCCGCCCTCCAGACCCCCCAGGCCGCGGCACAGGGGGGGCAGGGAGATCTTAGGGGTGAACATGGCCTTCACCGCCCCTCTGAGGAAGACCAGGAGAGAAGCTGGTTAAGAATCATTCATAAATAATACTGTGAATACTTCTCTGTGTACTGAGACCCGTAAATGTGTACTGCACATGAACAAATACTTGTACTCATCCACACATCTGAGATACAGTTTCACAACTTTCTACACACATTTGCAAACAATATTAAAACAATATTAACACAATATTAACACAATATTAACACAATATTAATACAATATTAATACAATATTAAAACAATATTAATACAACATTAATACAATATTAACACAATATTAACACAATATTTATACAATATTAATACAATATTAAAACAATATTAATACAATATCAATACAATATTAACACAATATTAATACAATATTAAAACAATATTAATACAATATTAATACAATATTAATACAATAATAAAACGATATTAATTCAATAACATCCTCACAGGATTTGTTATCTCATCAAACGCAAAGTAAACGTTGACAAAATGCAAACAATTCCTAAACGTCCGCAAGAATCATCACGTTTTTTAAGTTTACTTCAGGATCAAAGTAATCCTGTGATATTTGTGTACATCTACGAGTACTCTGCAATAAGGAACTGATAATATCTAGTTCGGATACTTTTAGTCACTTTTATCAATTTGACAAAATGTGAAGAAATACGGGCGAAAACCAAAATATAATCGTGTTCCGTTGCAATAAGACTTCCCAATCAAAGGTACACAGAAGTACTATATATATATATATATATATATATATACACTATGAGTACTGCGAGCGGCTCCCCTCAGACTCACATGGTGGAGTTCTGCAGCACACTCAGGGCGTTCAGAGCAGACGGATTGTTCTGGATCAGCCCGATCCAGCCGGTCAGGTCGTAGCGGACCGGATCAGAACCCATCAGGTGTTTCACCTCACACTGTAGGGGCTGCTCACACTGACGCACTACACACACACACACACACACACACACACACAGACACACACACACACACATCATGAGCACTTAATAACACACACACACACACACACACACACCACACAATCATGAGCCTTACACACACACAGACACACACACACTCATGAGCATAACACACACACACAAACACAGACACACACACAGACACACAGACACACACACACACACATCATGAGCACTTAACACACACACACACACACAGACACAGACACACGCACACACACACACACACACACACACACAGACACACACACACACACACACACATCATGAGCACTTAATAACACACACACACACACACACACACACACACACACACAGTACCAGTGTTGCTGTAATACTGGCAGACTCTCTCCAAGGTGCTGTTCTCACTGGAGGCCGGTGTCACCATCTCCTCATCCAGAACCCACAGCAGACCTCTGGGGTCTCCATCTGCAGCCCGGACCTGAAACACACACACACACACACGCACGCGCACGCACACGCACACGCACACGCACACGCACACGCACACACACACGCACACACACACTATATATTTACCACAGAAGAATTCTTAATTTGTGCTTAAGTTCTGTGAGTGAAAGGAGTACATGAATATGTCCCGTATGTATCTCCTCAGGAGGAAACCGGGTGGAGCCGTGTACTTATACACTTATGAGTTGTGTACAATGTGGTATTTTCCATCGTTACTACAAAGGAAGTGTAGACGAATGATGAACAGCTCCTCTAATAATGGTGTGTGTGTGTGTGTGTGTGTGTGTGTGTGTGTGTGTGTGTGCTCTACTGGAGGTGTGGTGATGGAGGAGGTGTAGTGACGGAGGAGGTGTAGTGATGGAGGAGGTGTAGTGACGGAGGAGGTGTGGTGATGGAGGAGGTGTAGTGACGGAGGAGGTGTGGTGATGGAGGAGGTGTAGTGATGGAGGAGGTGTGGTGATGGAGGAGGTGTAGTGACGGAGGAGGTGTAGTGACGGAGGAGGTGTGGTGATGGAGGAGGTGTAGTGACGGAGGAGGTGTGGTGATGGAGGAGGTGTAGTGACGGAGGAGGAGTGTACCTGTGGAGGCGGCTGGTCGATAGCAGACACCACATCAGCCGGACTGCTCTCTGGACTCTCGGCCTCCACTGGGATCTTCTCCTGGAATACAACACACATATTATTATTATTATGATTATTATTATTATTATGATTGTTATTATTATTATTATTATTATTATTATTATTATTCATCTATAACTCAACACACGGTCTGTGGCCTCGTAACATTTAAAAAGAAGACTGAATATCAGACAACAACATTTATTTATTATAATATACATTTCTCATTTGCAACCGTAGTATTTGGAACATTTAAGGAACAAATCCACATAAAAAGGGTTCTGGGTGCAGCAGCTGTGATTAAATAGATTTGATGATAATAAACAGGATAATAAACAGGATAATAAACAGGATAATAAACAGGATCCATCACAACAAGGCCCGCTGACGTCTTCACACACACTTCCTGTCTCTCTGCGATTGAGAGGACTTCGTCTGTTCAACGCCAACGAATATTCTCTGATCGTCGGCAAAGAAACGAACCCTTGAGTCTTTGATTCACGAACCGCCAGAAGAAGGAGAAAGATGTTGAAGGAAAATATTTTATGTTTCTGCTTAATAAATGTCTTACGCTTAGGAAAACTATGAAGCCGCATTAACACATATATTAGGGTTATTAAGAGCACAATATTCATAGTTTTATGTATCTGATTAATCACTGACATTGTATTATAAAGTTACATTCAGGTATATCTGTAAGCAGGCCCATAGAAATCAGGGGGTAAACAGACTCAGGAGATAAGGTACAGAGAAGAGAGCCCAGTGAAGGCAGAAGACGACAAGGTCACGATAAGTTAGCGCCTTAGGCTCAGCTGTTGTGGATATTATGGCTAGTAGCAGGAATATTATGGCTAGTAGCAGGGGAATATTATGGCACGGGAAAATAAACATGAGGCAGACAGTGAAATAATCAGTTTCGGTATTGAAACGGCGTCAACTGGTTAAAATGGCATGCGTGAGGTATGAGGTCACCTGATACGAGGTCAAAATGGCCGCAGGGGGCGGGGTTAAGGGGTGGGACCGGGGGCTGAACCTGAATCAGAATGTGTCATTATAAAAACTATGTCAATCTGAATGTTCGTGGGTTGTACTTCCGGACAGCAACTCGAGTTATTTGTAATCTGTGCATTGCAAATAAATCTACGTGAATTGAACTTTGATCCAATCTCTCTGGTATTCTGTGGGTGGTCACTAAGTACTGAAGTCCCATAAGTGAGTTCCTGTGGCGCCTCACTAGCAGTCAGATAGGAAATAGTTGTGAAGTTTATACAGAATTAGGTTTTAAGGAAGTTAGCCATCATCGAGCAGAATACGCAATAAAAGGAAGAAATCCAGCCACAACATTTGGCGAGCCAGCCAGGAGGGCACCGCGGGGGACCAGGCCAAGCGAGGCGACCTTTCCTCCTCACAGACTGACCAATCCAAGACGCGTCTACATAAAGTAAAGGTAAGCAGAATGCCACTGTCTGAAGTTTCTGCATCAGAGGTCTCAGTCTGTGAGGAGGAAGGGACGGCTGTGACGGTGGCACCCCCAAGGACGCCCTGGTACCGTAAGACAGATACGGCACTCAGTAATACTTTGTAGAACCCCACTAGTGTAATGTGCTTTAATTCTGATTGAGCTGTGGCATAATTGTTGATAAAATAAACTGATATACTGTTTCTATTTCCATTCAGGAATAGTGTTTCTGGTACTCCACAATAGATCATAGTGATAATAACATTGAACTGCATGGAGATTGGTTGACGTTCATGAAGCGTAATTCCGGGCACGTGCTGTATGAATGTGTGTGCGTGAAGTGTGTTGTGAATGGAAAGTCCTTCAGGTGTAAGTATTAAAATTCCTGCAGGTGAAAGTACATTTAAGACTCCCAGTCGTAAAGAGCAGCTACTAAGTCTAGGGTCTGGGAGCAGAGGAAAAATTCCTATCGCTGTTTAAAATTAGAAAAGACTCCTAATGGTAAAGAGCAGCTACTAAGTCTAGTGATTGGGAGCAAATAGGCCATAGACGCGGAAACTCCTGTGGGTGAAATTAATAAGTCTCCTAATGGTAAAGAGCAGCTACTAAGTCTAGTGTCTGGGAGCAGAAGACTGTTTGTGTCTAAATAGCGCTGAAAGGAGACTTGTGGCCATGAGCAGTGGGTTGGGTGGTTTGTAAATACGTAAGGCAGTAAATAAGGAAAGCTCGTGTGTATAGTCATAGTCGTGTTTAAAAGTTTAAGAGGCTCGTGGTTGATTACCGGGATGGATAATAAGGAACTGACTGAGTGATTGAGAAGTGAGCGCGAGGCTGCGAGTGATTCTCTGTGGTGTGTTATGCTGCTGCTGCTGCTGCTATCTTGATGTTGAAACGTATAATACTGTACAAAAACTGTGTTTGGCTTTAACCCCCGCATATGCATGATAAACTGTCCGCTTGTTGAAATGAAGCTTTCCGTGAGTTATGGCCATTAACTTACGTGCCCGCTGACCTGTGTATGTTGTTGTAACGTGATTCTAACTAGATAATAAACTAGGTTTAGCCAGAGAGACAGGTGAACCCAGGAAATATATTTAAAAGTTATACTAAACCAACCATATTAATAAAATAAATAAGAGATAAATCTGGAGATAAAGAGGTAGATTAAAAGAGGAAAATAAAAGTGCCCGCTGGGAACTTTTACATATTAAGGTATATCCATATATATATATATATATATATATATATATAAAATACAACGAGTATTGTGTGCATCGTTTTGTTGGTGGCACTGGTGCGTGCGTTATAAGATATTTAACATAATAAAGAATAAAGGAATAATATGTTGTCGATCCCATAAAACAAATAAATAAAGATAAATAAATACAGAGTTTAAACCGTGCCTAAAACAGAAATAACAATAAAAGAAATAAAAGAAAAGAAAGATAAAATAAACAAATAGGCAAAGAGGGGATAAAAGAAAACTAGTCAAGACTGTAAAAATGAGACCTTAGAGAGAGATATCGAATACATGAGGAACTTATATTAAATAAATAAATAATAAAATAACTAACGTGATAAAGAGAAGTGATTACATTAAATAACTGAGCGAAAGCGCTTGCGATAGTTGACTCTGAGTTGACGTTGTGTGAGGTCTGGTCGGGTGTGTCGGTCAAGGCTGTGTGCGGTCAAACGCTGGTGTGAGACGGAGGAAGCATTTCCTCTGATATTTAATTTTGGCAAATGAGTTGTGTATTTTCCTCATAGAGGGGAGGAAATAAAAACATTAGAAACGATATATGGTTCAAAGCTGTCCTGTGTCGGACAAACACGATCGCCCTTATAACCCTTATAACAGGGCATCTTTCTTATATACGTGTATGATGAAATGTTAGTTGGTAACTGGATGTAAGTAGTAGCACTCCCCACTGTCCGCATCCCCAAGAAGACCGACCCACAGCAGCTCATGCATCATCAAAAAGATGCTAGTAACCTTATGCATGAGTGGTTCCCTGCTGTGCGTAAAGTACATGAACCAGAAGATTCGGAGGATAAAACATTTTTCTGAGTGACTTCAGTCACTCAAGGGAGGAATGTTGAAGGAAAATATTTTATGTTTATGCTTAATAAATGTCTTACGCTTAGGAAAACTATGAAGCCGCATTAACACATATATTAGGTTTATTAAGAGCACAATATTCATAGTTTTATGTATCTGTTAATCACTGACATGGTATTATAAGTTACATTCAGGTATAGCTGTAAGCAGGCCCATAGAAATCAGAGGGTAGACAGACTCAGGAGATAAGGGACAGAAAAGAGAGCCCAGTGAAGGCAGAAGACGACAAGGTCACGATAAGTTAGCGCCTTAGGGTCAGCTGTTGTGGATATTATGGCTAGTAGCAGGGGAATATTATGGCGCGGGAAAATAAACATGAGTCAGACAGTGAAATAATCAGTTTCGGTATTGAAATGGCGTCAACTGGGTAAAATGGCGTGTGTGAGGTATGAGGTCACCTGATACGAGGTCAAAATGGCCACAGGGGGCAGGGTTAAGGGGCGGGGTTATGGGGCGGGGTTAAAAGGTGGGGTTAAGGGGCAGGGTTAAGAGGTGGGGTTAAGGGGCAGGGTTAAGGGGTGGGACCGGGGGCTGAACCGGAATCAGAATGTGTTATTATAAAAACTATGTCAATCTGAATGTTCGTGGGTTGTATTTCCGGACAGCAACTCGAGTTATTTGTAATCTGTGCATTGCAAATAAATCTACGTGAATTGAACTTTGATCCAATCTCTCTGGTATTCTGTGGGTGGTCACTAAGTACTGAGGTCCCGTAAGTGAGTTCCTGTGGCGCCTCACTAGCAGTCAGATAGGAAATAGTTGTGAAGTTTATACAGAATTAGGTTTTAAGGAAGTTAGCCATCATCGAGCAGAATACACAATAAAAGGAAGAAATCCAGCCACAACAAAGATAACGAGGTTCTGAGAGTCGGTTTTCTCCATTCACATGAATAAATGTGCAACATTAACTGACTCACGTGATTATGCTTGAGTTGGAAAAGGAAGCAACTCTAATGGATGAAAAGGTACAAATATGCTAATTGGTATTTCTTCCTGAGGGGAACGTGAACGTCTGAGCACATTTCATGAGGATCCATCGCTGCTGGAGGAAAGTCAGGGTTCATCTGTTTGAATGTCTGCACAGAAACTAAAAACTTGTTTTTGAATCTGCTGTTTGGTGATCAGTTGGAGGCTCGAAGGCAAATTATTCCATTTTACAGCAGCAGAATGGAGAAATGTGTTTTTTAGGGTTCGTGGGTTCGATGCCTCGAGGGCTCTGTGAGCTGTTCTCTGTCACAAAGAGAACAATCCGTCACCGGGGAAGGAGCCCACATTACGAGTGCTTTAAGAACAAATGTCTTCAAGCCGTATCTCCATAACACAGTTTAATCAGTGTGCTGCTGAGTGTGGATCCATAGTCAGTATTAATGTGGACTCTACACTTCTTCTATGGTGGAACTAAAAGTAGCAATCTCCTGGGACCAGGTGTGTTATATGTAAATTACTTCAGGTGTCTATGTGTAGAGCATGTGACTTGAGAAGACGTCATTTTGTGATGCATCATTACAGATGCGGCTGAGAAGGGAAGCCAATGCTGAAGTGACGAGGATGGACAGAAACCAAGATGACGACGGACAGAAACCCAGACCCAAATGCCAAACACTTGATAACGTAGTCCCATAACCAATGAGTGACCTCACAGGGACGACGTCCACTTCTAATGCTGCGATCCAGACGAGTTGGAACTGGAATATTTCGGATGTCTTTCTAGAAAAAGTTCTTACTTCTAAACTCGGGGCAAATCCATCTTCCCCGACTTCACGAAGCAGCAGCCTCACGCCACACGACACATGAAATCCAGTAGCGGGCCGTGCGTTTCCCCCCCTCGGCCTTCAGGTCTGTCCTCCACAGTCCTCCCTGAATGAATCCACCTCTTAATACCATCATTATGACGCCACGGCTCTAGAAACTATACATTTAGACAGAACCACATTATAACTAGGCGTTGCATCACCTTAACATAGCGTAGTCCGTCTTGAAAATGGCGTTGTTTGTATTTCTGGGACCAAATCTATCTCTTCTCCTCCATCAGCCATTGTGGGTTAAAACAATAACACAAAAACAACGCTTCTATAGCTACACGAATTAACGCTAGCTCGTTCAGGTCGCCACAGGTTGCTAGCTCCGCCTCTCACCAGCGGAATCCAATCAGAAGACGTGCCCGTGCTGACGTCATTGTACGCCTGCATGCTGGCCCCTGTGTCGCCAACTCTAAATCTGATTGGTTAACACCACAGTTTAGATCCTGTTAGCTTTAAGCTACAGACGCCAGCACTGTTGATTCTGAAGGCCTCAGGGCAGAGTTCTTGTTCCCTAGCAACACATAACGACTGGAATCTGATTGGATAAGAGCTCTAACGTAAAGGCCAGCCCTCCGCTCTCCACCTGAGGCTGGAAGCAGCCAAACCAAGAGAAAAGCTATGAAATGAAGAGAATAGACTTTGGGGAATAATTTAATAAATTAAATTTATATTCTGATGATGTGTAGGCCAGCAGAGAAGGCCTCGTGGCCCTGACGGCCCGATACTGATGAAATAACAAGAGCAGGGTGGTGGTGTACCTGTGTGTGTGTGAAGGTGTGTGTGTGGTACTGCTCCAGCATACCTGTGTGTAGCGCTCCCGGGTGTGTGTGAAGGTGTGTGTGTGGTACTGCTCCAGCAGGCGCTCCTGCAGGTAGTTGTGACAGAGCTCCGCCCAGCCGGCGGCTCGCTCCTCCCCCGAGTGTCTCGGGTTCCTGAGGCCCGGCGCGTCCACCACCATCACCGAGGCCAGCGTCAGCTGAGGGCTGCTCAGGGCCCTGCAACAGCACGGGGAGCAGGTAAACGGGGAGGGGGGTGCAGCACAGACGATCACGTGATCACGTGATCACAGAAGTGGTCACGTGACCATGTGATCACAGAAGTGGTCACGTGACCATGTGATCACAGAAGTGGTCACGTGACCATGTGATCACAGAAGTGGTCACGTGACCATGTGATCACAGAAGTGAGAGAACAAAACAACAGGTGGCCGCTGTGAGTCGCTTCTGGAAGGAAATCAAATTCATTTTCTCAAGAACAACAAATAAGATTCTTATTGATGAACGGAGAAAACAAGAGAAACACTCTATTAGTTAAGAAGTAACTAAATGATATGACTTGAACACAATGCTGCTGTTATTATTGATATTTTGTAGCAAATGTATTAATAAATAAATGGTTGTTAAAGGCTCAAAACGCCATCTACTGTTTTAAATCAGCTCCACTCTTCTAAAATAAAAGAATGTTAACGCCTCTTCATGCAGATCTATTTTCTAAATTATGAATTATGAATTATGAATTATGAATTATGAATTATGCAGTCGGTGGAATAAAAGTTGCAGTAAACAGTGTAGAAATACTCTGTTACAAGTAAAAGTCTAACAAAAGCATCAAAATACACCTAAAGTAGTAAAAGCAAAAGTACTCGTTATGCAGAACAACATATATTATATTATTATATTATTTATATATATATTATTGTATGTTATTGTATTATGAATACGTGTTCATGACTTTGATGCTGCAGCTGGTGACTTTATTTTCTGCTCGGTAGTTTATCTTAACTGATATTAACTCATTTTAATGTGTTTGTTGATTCTTTTTTATTATTGTTCAAATTAATTTAAATTGTACCGTTATTTCTGTTTCCATATGTTTCTCTTTATTGTCTCTTGTTTATTGGAATCAATGTTTTGGCACATTTATTAGTTCTGGGGTCTGTTGGTTAGTTTTTAGGACCTGACGGGTGTTTAGTCGTACGTTCACAGATTTTAAAGCCTTCTGGGGAAAATATGTGATTTATGATTTAGAGCTTTGCCAAATAAATTGAACTGAATTTAATTTTGTGAGTGTGAATGTTTCTGTGTAATAAAACTTTATCAAATCAAGAAAAGTTGTTGTTACATTTATAGTAAATAAAATCTCCTTTTACTCGTGAGGCTTTTATTGAGTTCTCTCATCTACTGGAGTCACGTAGAAACACGTTGTCCAAACGCTGGTGAATTAATAATAAATAAATAAATATCTTTAGCATCGCGGCCTCGTACCTGTTGATGAGCGACACCACGGAGGTGAAGAGCTCCTCGTAGAGTCCAGCAGCCATCCCCTCAACACACTGAGCCGAGGTCAGCCGGGGCCCTGCAGGGACCAGAACCACATATAAATTATAAATATTATATAAATATAATAATATAATATATATATTATAAATTAATAATATAATATATATATAAATTATATAATTTTAATAAATATAATAATATAATATATATATATATATATATATATATATATTATAAATATAATAATATAATATATATATAAATTATATAATTTTAATAAATATAATAATATAATATATATATATATATTATAAATATAATAATATAAATAAAAGAGGCAATAAAATGATCCATCAAAGAAAAAGACAAAAACAAACAATAAGGTAGTTGCATATTGCACAGAGGGTGGATTGCACTGTGTGTGTGTGTGTGTGTGTGTGTGTGTGTGTGTGTGTGTGTGTGTGTGTGTGTGTGTGTGTCTCACCCTCCTCCGACCCCTCCCTCCTCTCTCTGCTGCCCCCGGTGGCTCTCTGCAGCAGCTCTCTGAGGTGATGCTTGAAGACGGAGGTCTGCAGATCTTCTCCTTCACACCCGAGGACGCCGCTCGCCACCTGAGCACTGTCGAAGTTCAGGAACTGTCTCCGGCCCACTGAGAGGAGGGAGGGGGGAGGGAGGAGGAGAGGAGGGAGGGGGGGGGGGGAGGGAGGGAGGGGAGGAGGAGGGTGAGGAGGAGGGAGGAGAGGAGGGAGGGGGAGGGAGTAGGGGAGGAGAGGAGGAGGGAGAGGAGGGAGAGAAGAGGAGGGAGGAGGAGAGGAAGGAGGAGGGAGAGGAGGGAGGAGAGAGGAGGGAGGAGAGGAGGGAGGAGAGGAGGGAGGGGGGAGGGAGGAGGGAGGAGAGGAGGGAGAGAGGAGAGGAGGGAGGGAGGAGAGGAGGGATGAGAGGAGGGAGGGAGGAGAGGAGGAGAGGAGGAGAGGAGGAGGGAGAGAGGAGAGGAGGGAGGGAGGAGGGAGGAGAGGAGGGAGGGAGGAGAGGAGGAGGGAGGAGAGGAGGGAGGGAGGAGGGAGGAGAGGATCCTTCACATCCTTTACTGGAGTAAAAGTACCGCGTCTAAAATCCTCCTTTAACTACTTTAACTATGTACACAGAGCAGCTAGTTACTTGAAGATACTTTAACTCATATAAACAGGTAGTTTAGTCCACAGGTTCCCAACATGAGGCTCGGGGCCCTCCACAGGTCACCAGATCAATGTGAGGGGTCAGAGGACGAGTAACGGGAGAGAAGACATGAATCAGTTCACATCTTTTAGACTTTTTTTCTCTTTTTTGCTAACAGTGTGTGTGTGTGTGTGTGTGTGTGTGTGTGTGTGTGTGTGTGTGTGTGTGTGTGTGTGCAGAAGGTTTTCTAACAGTGTGTGTGTGTGTGTATGTGTGTGTGCGTGTGTGTGTGTGTGTGTGTGTGTGTGTGTGTGTGTGTGTGTGCAGAAGGTTTTCTAACAGTGTGTGTGTGTGCGTGTGTGTGTGTGTGTGTGCAGAAGGTTTTCTAACAGTGTGTGTGTGTGTGTGTGTGTGTGTGTGCGAAGGTTTTCTGTGTGTGTGTGTGTGTGTGTGTGTGTGTGTGTGTGTGTGTGTGTGTGTGTGTGTGTACCTTTACAGGCCCCGGCAGCTCCCAGATGGTAGATACCAGACAGAACATGCCATATCGCCTTCTGCTCGCCGGCTGAGAAGCTCAGCGTCTCCATGGCAACCAGCAGCTTGGTGAAGGCGACGGACGCCCGCTGCTTCTCCTCCACCTGACGAACGACAGAACAGATAGATGGATGGGGGGAGGGGAAGGGAGGGGGGAGGGGAGGAGAGGGAGGAGAGTGTCTCTGTAGTAGAGGGTCTCTGTAGCAGAGGGTCTCTGTAGTAGAGTGTCTCTGTAGCAGAGGGTCTCTGTAGTAGAGTGTCTCTGTAGTAGAGGATCTCTGGAGTAGAGTGTCTCTGTAGTAGAGTGTCTCTGTAGTAGAGGGTCTCTGGAGTAGAGTGTCTCTGTAGTAGAGGGTCTCTGTAGTAGGGGGTATCTGGAGTAGAGGGTCTCTGTAGTAGAGGGTCTCTGTAGTAGAGGGTCTCTGGAGTAGAGGGTCTCTGTAGCAGAGTGTCTCTGGAGTAGAGGGTCTCTGTAGTAGGGGGTCTCTGTAGTAGGGGGTCTCTGTAGTAGAGGGTCTCTGTAGTAGAGGGTCTCTGTAGTAGAGTGTCTCTATAGTAGAGGGGTCTCTGTAGTAGAGGGTCTCTGTAGTAGAGGGTCTCTGTAGTAGAGTGTCTCTGTAGTAGGGGGTCTCTGTAGTAGAGTGTCTCTGTAGTAGAGTGTCTCTGTAGTAGAGGGTCTCTGTAGCAGAGGGTCTCTGTAGTAGAGTGTCTCTGTAGTAGAGGGTCTCTGTAGTAGAGGGGTCTCTGTAGTAGAGTGTCTCTGTAGTAGAGGGGTCTCTGTAGTAGAGGGTCTCTG
>JACSYO010001234.1:0-20000 GCA_016806645.1 Ophiodon elongatus | reverse complement strand
GAAGTCGAGGAAATGTGAGCTTTTAGAAGAAGTTGACATCCAGTTGATAGTTGCGGTGTGTATTATATTCATTTCAGATGTTTTAAAGGTTTTCTAGGTGTGTGTTTGTTTTAGGTTCCTGGTCAAGTTATACATTTGAATTGACTTGTGAGTTTGTTGTTTTTCCTCATTCTGTATTCTCAATTTAAAATGTTTCTCTCTATAATATTCTGACTGGCCTTTACGCTTGTTACGTAACGTTATGTCAGAAAGTCTGCAAGGGATGTTTGTTTATTTACGGTAGTAGAATTGTGTAGCGTTACGTTGTAGCGTTACGTTGTGGCGTTACGTTGTAGCGCTACGTTGTAGCGTTACGTTGTAGCGTTACGTTACAATACCCATGAGCCTCGGCTGCGTTTCCAAAGAGAAGAAGCCAGTCAGACACATGAATTCAAGATGTAGTGAATTTCAAACTTTTCCACAAAACATGGGGATCTAATAAATAAGCTAAATTTTGTGTGTGTGTGTGTGTGTGTGTGTGTGTGTGTGGGTGTGTGTGTGTGTGTGTGTGTGTGTGTGACTCACCGAGGGTGAACCCATCTTTGTGGACGAACCACACGGTTCCAGCTTCATACCAAACATCTCTCACCTGATGGAGAAACAAGAGATATTAATATGTGAGATATTTATATTTATTGTGTTGTTATTTGCGCTTATTTGCCCTCTTTAAAAGAAAAATTACATTTTTTATTTTATGAATCAGTTGTCTATATAAACGCTTTATGAAATATATAAATTCCAGGCCTTATAATAAAGAGCAGCGTGCAGACGAACCTCCTTCTGCTCCGTTACCCTCGTGTCTGCTGGTCTCCCCTCCGGCTCCTGCCTCTCCTCCATCTCCTCCTCTTTCCTCTTCTCCACCTGCTGCACCTCCTCCCTCCTCTCCTTCTCTTGCTCCTTCCTCCTGCTCCTCTCCGTCTTCACGTCCGGCTCCGATGCCACTTCCTGTTTGGTCCCCGGCCTGCTCCCGGTCTCGCTCCCGGTCCCCGGCCTGCTCCCGGTCTCAAGCCTGCTCCCGGTCCCCGGCCTGCTCCCGGTCTCGCTCCCGGTCCCCGGCCTGCTCCCGGTCTGGGTGGAGGCCCGGCCGTCCGGCTGCTTGCTGTCGGTGAGGAGCTGCTCGGCCCGGAGGGACATCTCCGCCTCGAGGATGGGCGGAGTCTGATCCGGGAGGAGGAACTGCTGCACCAGGTTGTCACTCAGCTTGTTCGGCTGCAGGAGAAACAGAAGGAGAATTCTGAGTGGAACATTCTGGTGAAAACACGTATTCATATCCAACAAGAGTTATGAGAGAAGATTCATGTAAGAGTGAAAGAAGTAGTTCCCCCTAAACAACCTAGAGTGAACACAGAGCTCAGCTGCTGAGGCCCTCGTGGGCCCAGAACAGGTTTTCTATCGATCAGGAGAACCGGAGAACCGGAGGTAAAGGTTCATCACGCAAACAGACTTCAACGGAACGTGAACGGAAAACACGTTGTTGTGTTACGCTGTTGTGTTACGCTGTTGTGTTACGTTGTTGTGTTATGTTGTTGTGTTACGCTGTTGTGTTACGTTGTTGTGTTATGTTGTTGTGTTACGTTGTTGTGTTACGTTGTTGTGTTGGTTTGTGTGATAAAAAGCTGATACGAAACTTTTCTGCTACTCAGAAACATCAACAATCATCGTAAACCCCAATCTGCAGAAACATACAATGCAAAAAAAACTAAATTCTGGCAACTAGGTAGGACCAGTTAGCTTAGCTTAGCATAAAGACTGGAAACAGGGGGAAACAGCTAGCCTAACCCTGTTTTTTGGAGGTTAATAAAACCAACCTCTAAAGCTAATTAACATGTTATTTTTAATCTGCTTCAGAACCAAAGTTGTGGTTTTCAGCTTCCTGCCAGCAGGAAGTGAAGAAACCTTCACTTCCTGTTAGAAACGTAGAAAAGCAAATAGGATGCCACCTCCTGGATTCCCTGAAATAAATCAGCTTCAGAAACTTTGCATTCTGAGACTTTTTACAAACGAGACGTAACGAGATAGAAGAAGATCTCTGAGCGTTTCCTGTCCTCGTGTTCAGAGACACGAGAGGCCTCGGGGTCCTCGGAGGCCTCGGAGGCCTCGGGGGCCTCGGGTCCTCGGGGTCCTCGGAGGCCTCGGGGTCCTCGGAGGCCTCGGGGTCCTCGGGGTCCTCGGGTAAAAACCCTCACCGGTTTCTCGTCTTTGGCCTCCGGCTCCTTCTGTTTGGTTTCCTTCTCCGAGTCTCGGACCAGCTGCTTCAGGAAGCCGCCCGGCAGAGCTGACAGAGGAGCAGGAGGCTCGGCCACGGCCACCGGAGTCTTCTCCTCCTTGATCTGTGGTCCATGAGGAGAGAGACAGTCACTGAGAGGAGGAGGAGGAGGAGGAGGAGGAGGAGGAGAAGAAGAAGAAGAAGAAGGAGAAAGAAGAAGAAGAAGAAGAAGAAGAAGGAGAAAGAAGAAGAAGAAGGAGGAGGAGGAGGAGGAGGAGGAAGGAGGAGGAGGAGGAGGAGGAGGAAGAAGAAGAAGAAGAAGAAGAAGAAGGAGGAGGAAGAAGAAGAAGAAGAAGAAGGAGAAAGAAGAAGAAGAAGAAGAAGAAGAAGAAGAAGAAGAAGAAGAAGAAGAAGGAAGAAGGAGAAGAAGAAGAAGAAGAAGAAGAAGAAGAAGAAGAAGAAGGAGGAGGAGGAGGAGGAGGAGGAGGAGGAGGAGGAGGAGAAGAAGAAGAAGAAGAAGAAGAAGAAGAAGAAGAAGAAGAAGAAGAAGGAGGAGGAGGAGGAGGAGCTCCCTCAGCATGCTGAACCTCTAGAAACTACACATGCTCGTCACAGCTTGTTCTCTCTGAGTCGTCACTAGATGTTTAGATGTTTAGATATTTAGATATTTAGATGTTTAGATATTTAGATATTTAGATGTTTAGATATTTAGATATTTAGATATTTAGATGTTTAGATGTTTAGATATTTAGATGTTTAGATGTTTAGATATTTAGATGTTTAGATATTTAGATATTAGAATGTAAAATGTCTGCACGAGGAAAATAATAATAATACGGGATTTTATTCCCGCAGGTTTTATAATGTTTGTCTCAGAGTTTTGTTTCAAATAGATTTATTTAAATGAGCTTATTATTCATTTACATTAGTTCTAAACTCTTATGTAAAATAATACCTAAAGATGTTTTTTGTTTTAATTGCATATTGCTGATTTATTAACAGACATTTAACATTTTAGGGAATTATTCAACAATAGTCAACAGTTTA
Organism: Ophiodon elongatus; assembly: GCA_016806645.1. Taxonomy (NCBI): domain Eukaryota; kingdom Metazoa; phylum Chordata; class Actinopteri; order Perciformes; family Hexagrammidae; genus Ophiodon; species Ophiodon elongatus. The sequence goes on along the minus strand of JACSYO010001234.1, from coordinate 16,708 downwards.
ATTGGATCTAAGAGATTCTAAAGGCAAAAACTATGTTCTTCATACACTTTATTGTTGAGATTTGTTCTATTTTTCTTCCATAACTCGTCTTCTTTCATTCTCGAGGAAATAAAACATTTATTTTATTTCTTTGTTTATTTGCGTCTGTAGATTTCTCCTAAATTCAAAAAAAATACAGATAATGCCTCATTTGCATATTTAAACATAACACTTCAGTAAACTTGTAATACAATAACTCCTCCTCTTAATGTGAGTGATGAGCTGGTGAAGTTTCATGGTGATATCTACTCATTAATGTTCTGACCCTCTTCACCTGTAGAGTCTTCTTCATGTCTGTAATTTAACTAAACATCTCTTTAATAAATGAGTTTGTTCTCAGACTCTGATCCAGAAATCTCCACTTCAGTAGCTCTTACATCACCAAACTTTACTCTTTACTTCTGGAAGAGATTCTGGAGCTTTCTACAGAGGGGTTTGTTCACACGGCACTCAGAGCCTCATTTATACACATTTATTAATAAAACATGGTCTTTTGAGTGAACGTACTTCCATCCCTGGTGAAAACACTGATCTCAGATATTATCATCGATAACCTTCTCGAGTCAAAACCACTCAAACCTCTCCGACCTGAACTCTGAGGAGTTATGTATCCAGAATCTACTTCAAGGCTCAAAGAGGAAAAATGATCCAATATTTAGAAATGAACACAGATTCATGGATCAGAACTTCTTCTTCTTCTGTTCCATTAATCGTCCCTCGACCCCTCAGATTTATCTGGTGACCCTTTAATGGGGCCTGACCCCTATGTTGGGAACCACTGGACTAAACTAGCTGACTGCATATGAAGTATTGTAAAGTATTGTAAAGTATTGTAAAGTATTGTAAAGTATTTTAAAGTACAACAGTAACACGCTGCTCTAACATGTTACAACGAGTACTTTTACTGATAATACTTTCAGTACTTTTAACTGATAATATTTCTGAACTTTAACTTGTATTGGAGTATTATGACATCATCATACTGCTACTTTTAGTCAAGAAGTACAAGTACCTCTTCCCCCTGAATGTAACGACGTAAAAGCACAATATTCCCCGACGGTCTCCTCTTGAGGTACTTTTACTTTTTCTTATTGGTGGAAACACAAACACACACATCAGATCATCAAGCAGCTTTAAAAAGCTCCGACGAGCCCGCTGAGCATGTAGCATGCAGCATGTAGCATGCAGCATGTAGCATGTAGCATGCAGCATGCAGCATGTAGCATGCAGCATGTAGCATGCAGCATGTAGCATGTAGCATGTAGCATGACTAACTATCACAGAGACGAGCCGTGGTGAGGATTCAGGGTTAGAACAGAGGGTCCACTCATCATGCAATAAATGCACCACACACACACACACACACACACACACACACACATACACACACACACACACACACACACACACACACACACACACACACACACACACACACACACACACACACACACCACACACACACACACACACACACACATACACATACACACACACACACACACAGTTGTATATTAGAGGTAACGCAGCATGCAGAAACTCTGCACCTCCCTTCTTCTCCCACAGTTTTAAGCGTGAAGACAGCGCCATGGTTTCAACGGGGAGGTGGAGTCAGGGGTCAGGGGTCAGGGGTGAGGGGTCACAGCCAGGTGTGATGTCAGAGTGCCGGTGCTTGTGTGTGTGTGTGTGTGTGTGTGTGTGTGTGTGTGTGTGTGTGTGTGTGTGTGTGGAGAGACAGGCGACCTGACAAAAAGAGAAACAACATTTCAAAGTGAAGCTGAAGAAGATGAAAAGTGTCAAATCTTAAAATAAACATTTGGTTCCTTCAGATCAAAGATCATAGAAACATATTTCCCATCACAGATGTTCGTGTCCTCGTTACTCTTCAAGACGCTGCTGTCCATCGTCATGACAACCCTTTATGCTTCATCATGTGAGAAATAAAATACTGACTCGTGGCTTTAAAAGTTAATTATAAGATAATTTAGAGGATTTCTGTAACGTAACAAAGGCAGATTACATCTTTTCTTTCATTTCAGAACATAAACAACGTTACTTATTGTTATTGTTATTGTTTCCTCTCATTATTCAGCAGACTGCAACCGGAGATCAACGCAGGCTGAACAATAACTAGAAACTATTACCATAAATCTCTTGTTTTGACTCTTTAAATCTCCATTAAAGATTCATTTACAGTGAGTTCAGATTTCTGTGTCAAACCAACTTGTTTTACATGTTTGAAATGAACAAAACAAAGAAACACTTTCATGTTTCTATTGATTGTAGATTAATATATTAATAAGCTTTCCTTGTTATGTCTTTTTATCCATTGAAGCACCAGAACTGCTCTTCTAAAGGTCCTTAATGACCTCTGATACAGATCAGAGAATATTAATATGCATCTTCTCATGTGGAGTCCCTCAGGGCTCTATTCTTGGTCCTCCATTGTTTTCAATTCATTTGTTTCCTCCGGGTCGAGTTATTAGTTCATTATTTCACCGATATGCCGACGACCATCCGCTCTACCCCCGTCTCACATCTTCAGACATAAAGTCCTGAGGACTCGTACGTGTGTTGTGTTCAAAGCACGTGAAACTGAAACCAGGATCTTTGGCTCCGTTTGGATCCTGAGAAGCTTCGAGTTGATGCTCAGAATATTTCTCAAATAAAGGATAAAAATCTGATCCTCTCTTTCCTGAACTGTGTTCCTTCCCCTCGGCCTGCTGGTGTTTGGGGGTAGTACTTATAGTAGTATTTATAGTAGTACTTGTGTATTTGTGACTCTCGGTTCTGATTCCATGAGCTCAGACTCTAAATATGATTAAAGCTCAGCGTTCAAAACCAGCAGCTTCTCAGATCAATATTTAGGGTCTGAGCACCGACGAAGGCGGTCCGAGAGGACCCTAAACTGGAATGTTTATTATTCCTATTATTATTATTCTGCAATCTAACTGCCTTTTTGGGGGCTTTATCATATCTGAAAAGTTGCCAAAGTTGACATGCATATCAGGACGGGTGAAAAATTTGATATTTTAGGGGTCTCGCATTTGGGTAGAAAGAAATGTCTCTATAGCGCCCCCTAGAGTTGTTTTTCTTTTGAAAGCCAATGAAATTCGCCCCCAATCACCAATTGACTTGAAATTCGACACACATGTCCGGTTCCCTCTGCTCTACAAAGAAGGTATATGGTAACATTAAGCTCCGCCTACTTAGATTTTCCACCATTTTGAATTTTGTGAAAAACACATTATTTCCAAATCCTCCTAAACGCTGGTTCCGATTCTTACAAAATGTTCTGTGGTTCATTATTGGTTCAATGTCATCACAAGTTATCAAAAGCTTGTTGATATCTCATTGTGTTGAGAACAAAAAGGACCAATCAACTTCTAAGGGGCGTGTCTTAGATTTCAATCCACGTAACATCCAAATCACTTGGCCTATCATCACCACGTTTGTAGCATATGTCCACATCGCTTCCTTTAACTTACTCTGTCATTTTCATTATATTCAACCACTAGGGGGCGATGCAGTAAATTGCCCAATTTCTGCATTTTAAGCCATTTTTCATCATTTTCAGAAGTTGTACGTGAACGAACTCCTCCTACAGAATTCATGCAATCAACTTCAAATTTGGTCAGAATGATCTGAAGACCTTGATGATGAAAAGTTATCAAAATGGCGAGTTGTCTTTGAACGGCCTTGACGTTGCGGGGCTCCAAGTATACGCCCATTTCTTGCGGTTCACCACAAAAGTGGATGTTGCTGTAACTCCAAGGTATATAATCCAATCTGCCCCAAATGTCTTGTGCATGATGGTAGTTAAGGCCTGAGGGCATTGCAATGCAAAAAGTTTGAGAGCGCCACCTATTGGCAAAAGAAAATGACAAGTTTTATACTCAGATCCCTCTCAAAGTTAGTCAGAAAAGCCTTCAGACTTTGATAAAGCTTCATTCTGAAGATTATAAGAATTCGTTAAAGGGCGGAGATGTTGAGGCTCTGAGAACTTTGATCCTTCACCGTGAGCGAATAAACCGATGTAACTCAACTCCACATGATCACATCCTTTCCAAAGTTCCCATGTTTGATGAGACTCCAGGCCTGAAGACAAGTGCAGTCCAATTTTGAATCAAAGTCATAGCGCCACCTACTGGTAACAGGAAGTTAAAGCCTCTATACTTTGGCCTGTTTCTCTTAGTACGTAAATCAGATCGATATTAAATTACCACCACACATATGTAAGAAGTTCATAATGCCAGCTCACAAAGCTTTTGAGCTTTCGTGTAAAGCCGTTGCCGTGGCGACCCATGCTTCGCCGTCAACAACGAAGGTGCTTTTGAGGTACTAAACACGCTTGAAACATAACTAAACTTTGCACACACATTTAAAGTCATGAATATAGTTACCTGACATGATCTTAATGCTTCAGAGTGGAAAGGTTGCTCGATAGCGCCCCCTACAATGTTTTGACAAAGCAGCCCTCGCAGTACGTTTGACATAGACAAACTTTAGTAAGAATATGTATCACATGTAGGCTTAAAAGAAAAGTATCTTGGTACCATGCTCTAAACCAGTGATTCTCAACTGGTGGGTCTCCGCGGGCCTTTGCCTGGGCAAAAACAAATTGGATTAAAACTTTTTTTTTATCCTGTGGTTTTATTTTGAAGGGGATGTTTTCTCCAGCGGAGTGTCGTCTATCCACTCTTTTGTTCCGGCTCTGGTTCCCACTTGTTCTGCTCTGGTCCTCCATGTTTTCAGCAGCATTGCGGCTACGTTCCACTTTGTTTGATCTTTTCACGGCGGCGGTGATTGACAGGTGATGACAGGGGGCGGTGCCAGGTTGGGTCAAACCATCCTGATATGGGGGAGACTCTGGGTTTTTAGGATAATGAAATTGAATCGCCTACTGAATATAAAATTCAGCTTATGAACTTACACTTATATTTTATTGAAAATATATTAAATAAATATTTTTAAAGGATTTTTGAATCGATGTTAATTTTAAATATATATTTTTTTAAATCTTCACCTACCCCCGCCATTTTACAGCATAGAAGAACACCGTGACCCGCGAAATTAGTTTTCTAATCAAACATGGCGAAACGTAAGTACGACAATGTTCCTGGGTTTGGGTCTCGGCTCGTCATGAAGGGTGATGGAGGGTCCCCCAGCCAGACCAGTGGAGAACCACTGATCCAAACCGTACCAGAAGTCGGCCATTTTGATTTCTGTGGGATTTTTCCTTTCATTTCTGCCTATTTCTAGGCTCTTTATTTGAACGAACTCCTCCTCGGTAAATCATCGGATAGACTTCATATTTGGTCAGGACAATGTAAAAACCTTAGTGATTAAAAGTTGTCAAAATGTTGTTGTTTCGTCGGAGGCTGTTGCCGTAGCAACTCACTCTTCGACATGAAAAACAAATATGTTGTTGAGGGGCTGAACATGCTCAAAACAGACCAAAACATAGCACACACATTTAATGACCTAAATGTAGTGATATGATACGTTTGGAATGCTTCAAAATTAAGAATCGGCTCGATAGCGCCCCCTACAGAATGTCAACAAAATTCCGACAAAATTCGACAAAGCAGCCCTCGCAGTATGTTTGACAAAAATACACAAAATTTGGTAGCCTTATGTACCACATGTAAACTTACAAATAAGTCTCCTGGGACCCTGGGACCCTGGGACCCTGGGACCCTGGGATCCTGGGACCCTGGGACCCTGGGACCCTGGGACCCTGGGATCCTGGGACCCTGGGACCCTGGGACCATGGGATCCTGGGACCCTGGGACCCTGGGACCCTGGGATCCTGGGACCCTGGGACCCTGGGACCCTGGGACCCTGGGACCCTGCTCCAGACCGTATCAGAAGCCGGACATTTTGAGTTTTACACGACCTGCTCATGTTGTCACGGTGTCCGATGGTCGCAGACACTCGGCCGTGAGCCGGCGTCCCGCCAGCACCCCGACGCGGCTCAGGGGCGAGGCCCCGCACACGCTGCTTGCAGCTTTAATTAACATTAATTCACAAAAACTAGTCTTACATATAAGAGCAATAGTTTAAAGATGGAGTGCACTTTTACACACATTATATATATATATAGATAGATATACATCTATCTATATATATATATGATTAAAATCCAGTAAGAGAGACAAAGCTTGTCCCTGCTGTGGAACAGCAGCTCCCATGAGCTCATACTCAGATAGTGTGTGTAGTTCCTCTCGCCGCCAGAAGGGGGAGACAAAGGTTCTCCCGGCAGGTTTCAGCTCATAACCTTAATATTTATAAACTAGGACCACATGGAAAAAGGATTTAGCTGCAGCTGTTATTTAAATGTGTCAGATATATATTTAGTCAATATGTAATGAAGCTTATGTAATATTTGAAAATACCCACGATTAACACATTGGGGTCTAAACTAATCATTTCTGGAATACAACAGAAGGCGGCCATCTTTTCTTTCATTTCAGAACACAAACACAACAAATGTACTCAGTCAGTTAGCTCTTATTATTCTATATTATTCTATATTATTTTATATTATTCTATATTATTCTATATTATTCTATATTACTCTATATTATTCTATATTATTCTATATTACTGCAACCAGAAATCAATCCAATATGTACAAAACAGAATATTCTACACAAGAACTAGAAAATATGACCATAAATCTTTTGTTCCGACTCTTTAAAATCACCATTAAACTCATTAATAGAGATTGTTTTTTCATTTAGTTGTTAATAAATATCTAACGTCTCTCATGAGACATAAAATATTTAAAAAGATCCTCGACCCGTTTCCATCTTCTGCTTCTCGTCTTGAAGTTTAATATTTTGAAACTTTGAAACGTTCTTGTCTCGTCCGGAGACGATATAATATTATTATATAATATTAATATATAATATTAATATATAATATTATTATATAATATTAATATATAATATTAATATATAATATTATTATATAGATATGAGTCCTCCAGGCCGGTGAACTGCATTTAAACCACAGAGTCACAGCGTGAAACCTCCAGAACAACAGTTGTGTTCACTGTAAACAACTCGTCAGCAGGACGAGGCTCTGAGCCAATCAGGGCACAGAAAACACAGAAAACACAGAAAACACAGAAAACACAGAAAACACACAGAAAAACACAGAAAACACAGAAAACACAGAAAAAAACCTCCAGAAAACTCGGATCCTTCTGATCCTTCCTGACCCTAACCCTCATGACGGGACACGTCTAGGACCTACGAGGACTCTCTTAAGTCCTCCAGTGATCCTCCAGAGAGACAGAGACCAGGAGGAAGAACCCACAGAGACCAGGAGGAAGAACCCAGAGAGACAGAGACCAGGAGGAAGAACCCACAGAGACCAGGAGGAAGAACCCATAGAGACCAGGAGGAAGAACCCAGAGAGACAGAGACCAGGAGGAAGAACCCACAGAGACCAGGAGGAAGAACCCACAGAGACCAGGAGGAAGAACCCAGAGAGACAGAGACCAGGAGGAAGAACCCACAGAGACCAGGAGGAAGAACCCACAGAGACCAGGAGGAAGAACCCAGAGAGACAGAGACCAGGAGGAAGAACCCACAGAGACCAGGAGGAAGAACCCACAGAGACCAGGAGGAAGAACCCAGAGAGACAGAGACCAGGAGGAAGAACCCACAGAGACCAGGAGGAAGAACCCACAGAGACCAGGAGGAAGAACCCATAGAGACCAGGAGGAAGAACCCAGAGAGACAGAGACCAGGAGGAAGAACCCACAGAGACCAGGAGGAAGAACCCACAGAGACCAGGAGGAAGAACCCATAGAGACCAGGAGGAAGAACCCAGAGAGACAGAGACCAGGAGGAAGAACCCACAGAGACCAGGAGGAAGAACCCATAGAGACAGAGACCAGGAGGAAGAACCCATAGAGACATCCTGGTTTGGTGTTTGGTTCACAAATCAAACCCCGGCTTCCCCGGATGATCCGAGGCCTCCGTCAGCAGCAGCCCCCCCACCCCCACCCCCCCCTCACATCATCCAGAAATAAAGTTCTATAAAGTCTCTGGACAGCAGAACGTACCTTCAGGATCGACGGCTCTCAGATCCACATCCAGTAAATCCTGAGAGTCCACAAACACCCGGAGACACGGAGAGACAGACTGAGAGACTCACGGAGGACGAGCTGGACCCTGGAGTCAGAAATAGAGTGAACATGGGGGTCTGCAGCCAATCCCACACAGGGATAAGAACCTATAAATAGAGGGGGGGTGACACCCTGTGGGGGAGGGGGGTGACACCCTGTGGGTGAACTGTTTGATACCAAACAAGAAGAAGAAAAGAAGTTCTATGAATTCAAAATCAAACTGTTGTTTATCAATTAAACAAACAATAAAACTCGTCTTTATTTTATCTTTAATAGAGGAATTAAAAGAGGGGAGGAGGGGGAGGGGGAGGAGGGAGGGGGGAGGGGGGAGGGCTGTTCCCAACACAAGTGCAGATCTGCAGAGCATCAGCTGTCCAGTTTGATTGACAGCTCCAGCTGAGGAGGAGGGAGGTCCAAATTGAGACACTGACTTTTTTTTCATAAGCAGAGATGATGTTTGTTTGTTTGTTTGTTTTTAACTGAACGTGTTTGTTAGTAACTTCATCTTTAAAAACGTATGAATAAAAACTATTAAACACTTCATTCTGTCCTCTGAACTCTTAATTTATTCATTATAGTAAATAAACTTTATTTATTAACTATCCTTCAGAACTGAGTAAAAACAATAAAAGTATTACGAGTCGTATTATTTTACAATATTTACTTTTTTATCGCCAACAAATACACAAACGAGTATTTTAATGTTCATCAAAGTGGAGCCAACTTCATGTACTTTGTGTATTTCTACTCCGATAAGTACAGTACTTTATGTAAAAAATATTGAAAACTCTAAATAAATGTAATAGAAGTATTAAGTAAAGAGTTTAAAGAGTCCAAACCTTAAATGTGTTGAATAAATGAATAAATGAATATGATTGGCTAATCGCTCGTATGAGGCCCCGCCCCCTTTCCGTTCCTCAGGAAGCTGCTCTTCACCTTCTGGACGTCCATCTTTCTTCAATCCTCCGGAAACATCTGGAACCTTCGTTTCTTTTCTCTGACGCATTGTACGGAGGCTCACGAGCGCCACGTAAACATTTAAACATTTAAATAAAGGTTTCACTTTTACAGATTTGTAACAAATACATTTATTCTGATAATTTAAGAAATCCTGCAGTTTGATGGTTTAAAGTATAAACTATGAAGTTATTTGAAGTTTAGCTCTTTAGCGTCTCCACATATTTATTATTTATAGTAATACTGCAAGTTAAATTGACGTATTTAAAGTTTAACTTTCATGCAAAAGTATTAGCATCAAATAAATATATTAATAAAATTAATATATTAATAAATATTTCATAAATATACTTGACGTATTTAAAGTTTAACTTTCATGTGAAAGTATTAGCAAATAAATATATTAATAAAATTTATATATTAATAAATATTTCATAAATATACTTGACGTATTTAAAGTTTAACTTTCATGCAAAAGTATTAGCATCAAATAAATATATTAATAAATATTTCATAAATATACTTGAAGTATTAAAAGTAAAAGTCAGAATAATATATATATATATATATATATGGAAACAAAAACGTGCACACGTGACAGGAAGCAACACGGAAAAAGGATTTTTATTCATGAACTGTTTTTACGAGCAGCTCTTCTACCTGCCTCCCAAACCAAGGAAATAAAAATCATGGAAATAAAATAAATTTCATAATAATCATTGAATAATATCATCAATTATATAATCAGCATCATCATCATCATAACCCAGAAGCCAGTAGTACGCGTGTGTGTTGGAGGAGGTGTTTCTAGAGGAGCTCTCCGCACGCGCAATAAATATGAAAGAGCAAAGAGTCCTGTATTCAAACAAAAATAATCATCTGGAACTCGCAGGTACGATATCTAAAGTCTTTATGTGCAAGATTTGAGCTGAAAGTCTTCACCACAAACAATTATACTCACATCGAGAAAAAAAAGAAGAAAAACCTCCCCGAACATTTTTTGTTTTTCTACATTAAATCTTTTAAATAAACCTAGAGCATCATTTCATATACACATATATTTATATATACTTTTGAATTAATTTTTTTCCTATATGCCATCCTTTTTTTTATTTTTATTTTTATTATTTTTTTTTTTGTTGTTGTTGTTGTCGTTGTTGTAATTGTCTGGTGTGTTTGAGCAGAGAATCCGTGTGCGTGTGAAAACAATAAAAATAAACAATAAAAAAAAAGAGACGAGACGGTGAAGCGCTCGACGTCACGTGACGGACAGACGGCGTGTGAAGACACACACACACACACACACCATACACACACACACACACACACACACTCACGCACACACACACACCTAAAAAATGTTTGGTCACAGTTTCTTAACCCTCCACCACCACGTGGGTGTGTGTGTGAAAGAAAGACGGAGGCTTCCCATTGGTTCCTCACAGCAACAGTTATTTGGCACATTTAACGACTAGTAAGTAACACATTTGGGCTAAAAGGTGCAACAACGTAACTTTCAATGAAAACAATAAAAACCATTTTGGTTTACAAAAATAAAAGACACCTTTGTGAGGTGACAGTTTCTCTATAAGACGATTGTTTCTCCCCCGACGGCTTCAAAGGCTACGAAGAAAATAAGGAAACCAAAAACCCTGAAATCAGTGAACTGTTTGTTTGTTTGTTTTGTTTTGAACACGACTGTGAAACCGTGAATACAATTATTTCTTCTCCTGCAGATAAAAAAATCACACCAACAAACCAACAAAATAATAAAAAAAAAAGAAAAAAAACTTCAGGTCGCAGCGGCGACGACACGATGATCCGATGCTTTTATTGTGAAATGCGAGAGGAAACGGAATTAATCTGGCGTTTGGCTCGAATAAAAAAAAAAAGTTGGATGAAAAACTTCCCCGTCTGGCGTTTCGTTCTTCCACATTATCGGATTATTATTGTTATTAATAATAATAATAATAATAATTTTAAAAAAAGTCATTCGTCGCAGCCCTACTCAGCGTCAGAGCTGGCCCAAAGGCATTCTGGGAAATGCAGGCCAAACTCAGCCGGTACAGAACTACGTGCAGATGAGGCAGGGTGCGGTAACGAGTGCAAAAACTAAAAAAAATATTTAAAACCCTTCATGATAAAAACAAAAAAGAGAAAACACCTGAAATGCCTCAAAACATCAGAGAGATGATCCATAAATCCTTAAAAATGCCTCAATGAAACTTTCGGTGAATTTAAAGTTTAAAGTTGGACTTTTTTCCTTTTAATTAGCTTTTCGGCGGCGTCGTCTTCATTTCTCCTCGACGACGGACGACGACGACCAGGGGGCGGGGGGGCGGGGGGTTGTTGCTGCTGTTGCTAGGCGACGACGCAAACAAACAAAACACAGAGCGCGACGTTCATGCTCCTTAAAGGGAGAATGTCCGTCACCGTTCACGAGGACGTTCGATCAGTGTTGATGAAGTCGTTAAAACTAAAAACAAGCTCATGATTCACTCCGACATCTATCTCATGTCAAACAACACGTTACAGGATGACACGTGAACGCACCGCGATGACGTCACATCCGGCTCTGATCTTGATGCAACTCAGTGGAACCTCCGTTAGCGTTAGCCGCTAGCGCCGTTATTTAGCCAAGCAGGACTGACAGCTAACGGCTATCAGCTAACGGCTATCAGCTAACGGCTAACGGCTATCGGTTATCGGTTAACGGCTAAACATGATCTGTTCTTTACGGTGCAGGAGAGTCGTACCGGTCTGCACATGCCCAGTAGCGCTCCAGCAGGAAGTGACGCGTGTCGTCGTTTCCTAAATGATTTTAAACCCGATCCAGTACTTCAGGAGACTTTCAGAGCGGCTCGCTCTCGAAGCAATGCATCCTGGGACATGTAGGTCATTATTGGCGGCACTGAGGAGCCACTGGACTACATTTCCCATCAACACTGACCGGACCTCCGTAGAACAAGGCGGCACATTTGTTTCCCTTTAAAAAGAGGTTTTTCTGGCCTCCAAGTGTCCCCCCACCCCACACACACCTCCCCCCACCCCGCAGGAAAACAAGCCTCCTCCTCTCCTCCTCCTCCTCCTAAAGCAGAGACAGATAGACGAACAGAGACGTCCCCGATAATAAAACACTGGAGCGAGAGGGGGGGGTTCTATTTACACTCAGAGTCTCTCCCCCCCACCCCCCCCCTCAGTGTAGCCTTCATACACAACAGTTACACCGTTGTTGTTGTCGTCGTCAGCCAACGGAATCTCAGTCTCCATGGGAACCGGCTGTACAAGAGCCAATCGGAAAGAGTCTGTGGTTCCTTGTACTTCCTGGAATGATCAGCCCCCCCCCGTCCTCCAGGACGACTCAAGTAATGTTGATGTTGGCACTTTATGCACTTCAGTAGCGGAGGGGAGGGAGGAGGAGGGGGGCGGGGGGGGGGGGGGGGGGGGGGGGGGGGAGGAGGAGGGGGAGCGAGTGACACCTTTTGCTTTTCTTTTGTTTTTTCCTCTCGCAGAAATACATTCCCCGCTAGAGAGGCCTCGTCAGGCCTGGGGGGGAGAGGGGGGAGGAGGAGGAGAGGGGGAGGAGGGGAGGAGGAGGAGGAGGGGGGGAGGGGGGGGGGGGAGACGGAGGCGTCGTCTGTCCTCGTCACATTCATGCAGAAGTCCTTCACACCGAGTCTCCTCCTCTCCATCACGAGGTCCCACGGAGACGCTCAGAAACAAGACGATGTCGCACTGATGATTGGTCGAGTGTGTGTGTGTGTGTGTGTGTGTGTGGGGGGGGGGCGTGGTCCACACACTGCGAGGCGTGTGTGTGTGTGTTGTCCACACACTGCGAGGCGTGTGTGTGTGTGTCGTCAGGGTGAATGTCCTGCAGCTGATGAGGAAGGGAGGAGGTGGGATGCAGTGTGTGTGTGTGTGAAAGTGTATATGTGTGTAAAGGTGTGTGTGTGCGGTTCACAGGCCGTTGCTGTTGCGGTGTGTGAGCGGGGGCTTGGAGAGCTCCACCCCCCCGGCGCGGCCCTTGCCGATGACCTTGGGGGCGCGGCGCAGCAGCTTCTGGGCCTCCGTGAAGGCTTCAGTCAGCTCCTTCTTCCACTGCACGAACTCAGGGTCGCTCTACACACACACACACACACACACACACACACACACACACACACACACACACACACACACACACACACACACACACAGAGAGAGAACATCAGAGATGAGACCGTTACCTCGGCGACCACATGGGGGTGAGGGGGGAGGGGAGGGGGGGGGTGAGGGGGGGAGGGGAGGAGGGGGAGGGGTGGGTGAGGGGGGGGTCCTACCTCACACTGCAGCACAAACTGCTTCCCTCCTTTGATGCGCAGCAGGATGCACTTCTTGTCTTTAATCTGCGTCTCCTCCACCGTCACGATCTGCTCCATCGTCAGCAGGTTTTGCTGAGAAACAAAAAGCAAAGATGAGCAAAGAGGAAGAATGAAGATGAAGATGATGAAGATGATGAAGATGATGATGATGATGCACCGAGGCTGAGCTGATAAAACAATGACTAAATATGTTCGTTGCAAATTAAGTCGCTACTTTTAATTCGTTGGTTTGTGACGTTTTGAAGCCTCAAGCGGTCGTCGCCATCTTGTTTTTTTGCAACCAGTGAACAGGAAGTGACCATACCTGCACTGAGGAGGACTTGTCAATCACCCTGTAGCCCCGCCCTAAAGCATCCCCTCTTTATGGTCTGTCTGACTCTAAATGGACCATAATTTACTAAATGAACATCATGCTGTATTGAAGAAGACTTGAAACTAGAGATTGAGACATAAACTCATGTTTACAATGTTTACTGAGGGAATAAATCAAGAGAGAAGTAGAGTCATTTTCTATAGACTTCTATACAAGACGTGAGGTCTTATTTATTTTTACAGACAAAAAACTAAATAAAAAACGGACTTTGTGTGCAAAGATCTTTAAACTCTTTAATTATAAATATTTGAATAAACTGAGCTGAGTTGTGACTTTTTTTAAATCCTGGAACAATGAAAAGACAATATGACATCACGTAAAGAACTTCTCACTAAACAGAATTAACCCTTTGAACCAAGGTCACGGCTTCACAGGCTGAAGCAAGAAGTATCCCTCAAGAGATATAATAACATATAAATCTGAATCTGAACAAAGGAAAAGGGAGAGAATATATCTTTTAGATCTGACGGTGTTCTCTCTCCGCTCTGTGATGATAACCAGGAGAACATGTGGAAGCTTCTCCTCTGACGTCAGGGTTCAAAGGGTTAACGTACAGGTGTCTCTTGTTGCTCAGGGTTTCTGCTCCTCCTGGTGACTACGGGTCTGAAGCAGGGAGCTGGACTACGACTACCCGTCCACACCTCACGGTTTCCTCCGACACGCCGGGCCTCCACACGGAGACGCTTATTATTCAAGCTTTACTTTTCACATAGAACTATTGTGACGTTCACACAGAAACTGTAAAGGAACAAACGCATAAACACAGAGACTTCAGCCTCCAGCAGAGCTACGATAAACATAACCAGTACTACGATACTATATATATATATAAATATAGTACTATGATACTATATATAGTACTATGATACTCATACGTGACCGAGCAACCAATCTACTTCCTGTTTACACCGACACGTGCGTGAGCGGCCATTTTGTGTGGACGGAGATGGTTTTCCGTCTCTAAAAGGAAACCGCGTTGGTGAGGACGAGGACCAGGACAGCTGAGGACACTCACCCCGTCTCTCTGTGCTCTAAAGTGTCTCAGCCACTTCTCCTGCAGTGGCATCAGGACGGAGGACGGACAGAGAGACAACGTTCACTCAGAGACAGACAGCAGAGACACACACACAGAAACACACACAGAAACACACACACACAGCAGAGCGTCCTCTCTCCGGGACGGACATTAAGAAAACAACACACACACATACACACACACTGACTCACCCGTGACTCCCCCTCCCCCCTCCACTCCACCCGGTTGGGGAACAGGTAGAAGTATCGGCGCTGCCACTGGGTGAGGAACGGGTTCCCCAGCTTCAGCATGTAGCCGTGCATGATGCAGTCCTTCCCGAAGGCGTAGTCTGCACACACACACACACACACACACACACACACACACACACACACACACACACACACACACACACACACTTAGATACGTAATAAATGTACACATAAAATGCATGTGTAAAAATATATGTATATAATTGTGTATAAATGTCTGTATAAATTTATATAAATATGTGTATAAATGTGTATAAATATATGTGTATAAATATATAAACAATAACCACGCTGATGTATTTACTCCTATATGACGTTATGTTGAGTGTTTATGGAGCTGCTACATTAGCTTAGCATAGCTTAGCATAGCACCGATCAAACCAGACTCCATTCAGAAAACAAGCGTTTTAAAAGCTGTGTTCTCGTTGACAGAACGACTAAAACATGAATCCAGACTTTTTACAGATCTGCTTCCTGATGAAGTCGTCTATGTTATGAAACCCTGGCTAACGCTAACGGTAACAGCTAACGGTAACAGCTAATGCTAACGGCTCAACAGCTTAATAGCAGTAGCAGTAACAGCTAACGGCTTACCAGTATAACTAACGCTAACGGTAACAGCTAACGGCTAATGCTGACGGTAACACCTAACGGTAACAGCTAACAGCTAACGGTAACAGCTAACGCTAACGCTAACGGTAACAGCTAACGCTAACAGTAACAGCTAACGCTAACAGTAACAGCTAACGGCTAAAGGCGCTCCTCACCCTCCTCGTGGCCCAGCTGCTTGTTCTTGGCCCTCTTGCGCGCCTCGTTCTTGTCCGTGTCAGAGTTCACGGCCTCGTAGACCGTCTCTGCCACCTCCTGCTGCCAGCGCTCCGAGATCACCAGGGGGAAGTTCTTATACAGCTCCTGGTCGCTGTCCAGCAGCTGGGGACGGGACGGGGACGGGACGGGACGGGGACGGGGACGGGACAGGTTCAGAGACATTCAAGACATTCAGGACATTCAGGACATTCACTCATGTTTCTGCATCGTGAACATTCAGCTGGAGGAGTGTTGAGAGTGATATTATTTATATTATTTGTGAGTGATATTATTTATATTATTTGTGAGTGATATTATTTATATTATTTGTGAGTGATATTATTTGTGAGGGACAAACTAAAGAAAGCAGCAGTCAGATGAAAGTATCGTTTTACATCATAGGAGTTTTTACATGTTCTTGTCATGATTTAATAAATGATCAATGACATCATCGGTTCCTAGTGAGACTCACTTTCACTCCGGAGTTATTAAAGGAGGTCGTTTGGGTTCCAGGCAGATGAAACTAATAATAATAATAATAATAATAATAATATGATAATAAAACCTCAACAGAAGAGAACCATCGAGCTTCTTAGAGGAACTACTTTCTTTCTATGAAACTGCACACGCCGACCGAATCACCCACAATGCTTTGCAGGAGGCTTTTTATGATCTCTCTCCTTCAGCTCAGAGTAGAATACTTCCTTCAGGGTCTTTGGGGGACTCTCTCTATGGCTCTAT
>JACSYO010001233.1:0-16025 GCA_016806645.1 Ophiodon elongatus | reverse complement strand
CACCGATCCAAACAAGTGACACACATTATGTGCATATGCAGAGTCGGTATATATCGTCACTCGCTTACCTTCTGCCAACAAACACGCTTCAGTTAGCCCCACAAGCTCCGCAAGTTGTGCAGATGCAGGCTGTGGTATCACTTCAGCCTTCTCAACAGCAAATCCAGTTCCTTGGGCTTTTACTACTGCATAGCCAGCACTAAATTTATCGCCCACACGATAACAAGACCCATCAGTCCAATACTCCAGGTCCACCTCATGCAATGGGAGGGCTTGTAAATCTGATCTAAGCCTAGAGTATTTCTCTGCTTCTTGAACACAATCGTGTGGCTCACCGTCTTCTGGAGTGGGCAAATTTGCCGCTGGATTCACCGTAACACACCTTGCACACGTAACATCTTCCTGCTCTAAGAGCCTATGATAGTCTCTGAGCCTAGACATAGTCAAATTGTTCTTACCATAATTCAAAAGATTTCTTAGACTATGATGTGTAAGAATTGTCACTGGATAACCCATTGTTACAGATGATGCTTTATTGTACATTAGAGAAACTCCCGCCATTGCTCTGTAGCACAGTGGTAGCCCTAACTCTACTTCTGAATAAGCAGTGGAGTAGTACGAAATAGGTTGAGGACTCGTCCCCGTACCTGTTGGTTGACAAAGAACTGCACATGCATATTTACCCCCAGTAGAAGTAAATACATATAACAAGAAATTCTTAGAGTAGTCTGGAATTGCTAGCGCCGGAGCCTCTTGCAACTTCTTTTTTGTCGTTTCAAATGCCAAAAGGCCATCGTGTGTCCAGGAAAGATTACCGTGGAGTTTAGCATTCCCAGTATCTTTAATCATAGCTCTCAAAGGCCCCGTCAAGCTAGCATAATCCTCAACCCATGCTGAGGAATATCCTGCAATACCAAGAAATGTCATCATCTCTCGGACTGTTCTGGGTTTGGAGCCTTGCGAATAGCCTCCACCTGGCTATCGGAGATGCTTCTGTGTCCATGCGTTATTATTTGACCCAAATAAGCTACCTTCTCCTGACAATACTACAGTTTCTTCAGAGAGGCCTTGTGGCCCTTTCCTGCCAGTATTTGTAGCAATTTAATTGAGTCCTTATGACATGTCTCCTCATGTGGTGAACAAATGATGATGTCATCCACGTATTGAATTACAGTGCTTTTTAATACCTGATCTATCCCAACCAAATCATCTTTCAATATTTTATTGAAAATGTGAGGACTATGTTTGAACCCTTGTGGCAGTCTCTCATACTCATAAGATTGTCCATTGTACGTGAACCCAAATAAGCTTTGATTTTCCCTACTCAGTGGAACACTGAAAAACGCACCACATAAATCTAACACTGTGAAATGTGTCGCATTTGGAGGAAGTTGGTCTAACAAAGTATGTGGATCCGGCACTTCTGCTTGAAAATCCGCCACCACTTCATTCACCGCTCTCAAATCATGTGTCAGGCGATATGAATCATCTGGCTTCTTTACAGGCAACAAAGGCGTGTTGCTCTGGGGATCCTGTGTTATCCTCAAAACACCCGCCTTTAAAAGTCCTTCAATCTGTGGTTCAATTCCTCGGATTGGCTCTTCCTTCAGTGGATACTGGTTCTTCCAAGGTGGTCTGACTCCTGGTCGGAGTTCAATTCTTACTGGTTGGGCTGACTTCACAAGTCCAATATCGGTACTATGCCGAGACCACAAACATTCTGGAACTTGTTGTAGCATCTCTTCTCTCATTGAGTCTGAGTCCATCTTAGCACTGCAAATTGACTCATGTGTCATCTGCACAGTTTGTGGCTGTCCTTGTCCTTGAGTAGAGATCATAATCTTAATGAACTTCTGATCCTCACTTCTCCAGATGGCAATATTCTCTTTTACTGGTGTAAAAACAGCTTCTTCTGCTTCTGCCATCATTTCTCCTACCTGCTTCTGCGTATGTTCTTCACACACCAACAAGGTCACATGTGGCACACTCTTCTCGATATCAAACTCTTTGTCCAAATAGTCATCTCCGTGTATCCTCATAGCTGCTCCTTGTGGTCCCAAAATTATACAGCCCGCATTAAGTTGCACTTGCTTTGGTTGGCGACTCAACCATTCTTCTGCGTTTGGTTGAGCATCATTATTGAAATACTTGAGCGTGCAGTGAAATGGATACTCTGGAAGCTTTGCGTCGGGCATATTTGCGATGATAAACTTTTCCCACAACTTAGCTGGCTCAAAAAAATCTCCATTAAGACTTCCGATCCAAAATACTGTAGAAGCTTCCGTCTCTGTTGTCATCAATGATTGGTAAACAATCTCGTTTGGCACTTCAACCTGACAGCCGTCTGGTTTACACTTTATTGTACACCTCAATCTACACATAGCATCTCTTCCCAAAAGTGCAATAGGTGTATGTTCTGATACCAATATGGGTATTGTAATCTTCTGCTTTTTATAGCTGAGCTCAATTGGTTCAGTGAGAGGAATTAGCTGTTTCACTCCCTCAAACCCGATTGTCCGAATCAATTGACCAGACATGAGGAGATGTATAGCATCTTCATACAGGTACAGGTAAAAGCAGCTCCGCTATCCGCCATCACTTCCACTGGTCGATTATTTACTTTTACCTCTATTGTTGGATCTCTCTCCGGCCCTGATACTACCAGCTGACCCCCCCCTCTCGAGTCTTCAGGGCACCTCTAGAATCCTGGTTCCGGGCCTCTGTAAGGGTTCACCGGTCCTCTGGGTGACCCTGATTGGCCCCTGAATCCTCCTCTGGAGTTTCCTCTGGAGTTTCCTCTGAAATTTCCTTTGAAATTCCCTCTGAAATTCCCTCTGAAATTTCCTCCTGACCTGTTGCACTCACGGGCAAAGTGGCCTAATTGTCCACAAGTATAACATTCGTCTGATTGCTATTGAAAATTTGGATTAAACCTTCCTCCTCTTGATCCTCTCTCGCTTGATCAAAGGCTGGCTGTGTGTAGGAGACGACTGGAACCACCGGTGATGGCTGGAACGACTGGAGCTGAACCTGGTTCGGCTGTGGTTGTGGTAATAGTTGATTTAGTGGAGCCTGATTCTGCATAACCAGAGCCTGCTTCTTCTCCATCCTCTTGTTATCCATCAGTTGTATTTGATTAAGTTTCCTGAGGGTCTCTTGGTCCTGGTCTTTCTGATCACGTTCCTTTTTCCTATACAGCTCCACTTGGTGTGCTATATGATCCGTATACACACCCTTTGCCATGCTTCCAAGACCAACCACCTCTGCCAGTTTGCTTCTTACTGGCAGGGGCAACCCCTTCTGTACGCTGGCTCGCAAAATTGACTGCTCCATTTGATTCAAATCCGGGTCATTTCCTGTGACATTTCTCCACACTTGATGAGCTCTTGACATATAGACCCTCGGGTTTTCTTCCTGTCCCAGTGGTTCAATGAAAATATTGTCCGGATGTACATTTGTCGGAAATGTATCTTTCAGCGCTCCGCACACTCGACCTCTACTTGCAGCAAACAGCTCTGAATCATTCACAGCAGTTCCCACATATCGATCAAGTCCAGCTTTCTGTAGAATCTCTCCCATAGCATGAACTCCAACGAGATTAGCCAAGAGTCTCTCAATATCCCCAATGGCAGGTTGTTCTCCCACCATAATCTCTTCCAACTTCGAAATCCAAGGATGTGCTCCATCTTGAAGAGTAGGTAACTTTTCAAGTATGTTTGACATATCTGTACTCTGCCAAGGCTTATACTCCAAACTCTGTCCTCGGATGATCACTGGAAATATGCTCTTGGGTGTCGACTGTTTTCTAGAGCGCAATCTACTTTTCATGCCCGATCGTTTGGCGCCTTCTTTCTCTAGCTCTTCCTTCCGTATCTGCAACTCCTCTAACTGGTTCTCCAGTGTTCTTTGTTTTTCTGGAATATCAGTTTTTCTCATGTCACAGAGGCATCGGTCCATGCTTACTTCGACCTCTCTTAAAGTCCTCCGTGAGTCCTCTTCATTGCTGTCTCCATCCTCACTGTCATTAGTGGTAACATCTCCTCTCTTCTCCGCTCTGGCCAGCATCCGTCTGACTGCAGGGTCATATCCTCCCATGCTCTCTTCCAGATCACTTTGATCACTCTCGTCTCTATATTCCAGCCTTTGTATCCTAGTTCCCAACCTCGTTTTCTTCATCCACTTGGAATTTGGATACATCGTTGTAGTTGTCTCCGCTTGTCCTGTTTCTATTATTTTGTCCTCCTTGTCTCTGATATGATAGTTACCCTCCTGACTGATCACTGGGATCTGAGGATAGATTTTCTCAGACTTCGTCCCTACCTCATAAGGTGGCGGTCTTTTCACTGGGTTCATATGTGAGAAAAATGTATTGGTGTCTTCCAACAGTTTTTCTGTTTGTTTTGTGTTTTGTCTTATTTCTTCTGCGTTTTTATCTCTCTTATCGTTTGCAGCTTTGATCAGTTTCTGTCCCTCATTTTCAAACAACTGGAGAATGCCAAGCTCCACTTGCCTCTTTTCTTTGCGTTTTTCTCCGTTGTTTCCCTTCTTTTGCTCTGCCTTGTATGTGGATACAAGTACCTGCATTATTTTGATTACATCTGGGTTAAGAGTCCCCTCCACTGGCCATGGTTGGTCAATTTCAGGCCAGCGTTTATGCCATTTTTCCGATATTTTTGCAATGTTTGCGATGTCTCTAACTAAAGGATTATTCTTCTGTACTACATCAACAGGAGTGATTACTTTTGGATTTTTAGTGTCCTTTTTTCCCATTATAACGGCTTCCTTATGTTCCTTTTTTTACTTTAAGAAGTAATTGCTAGGATTAAAACTACTTAAAGCTATTTAGATTACTTCTTCTCCCCCCCTTTTTTTTTTTTTTAAATCAATTACCCAATTAACCAATTAACAAATTAACAAATTAGCCAATTAACCAATTAACCAATTAACCAATTAACCAATTAACAAATTAACCAATCAACCAATCAACCAATCAACCAATCAACCAATCAACCAATTAACAAATTAGCAAATTAACAAATTAGCAAATTAACAAATTAGCAAATTAACAAATTAGCAAATTAACAAATTAACCAATGAACCAATGAACCAATCAACCAATGAACCAAGCAACCAAGCAACCAATTAACAAATTAGCAAATTAACAAATTAACCAATGAACCAATGAACCAATGAACCAATGAACCAATCAACCAATCAACCAATCAACCAAGCAACCAATTAACAATGAACAAATTAACCAATGAACCAATGAACCAATGAACCAATCAACCAATCAACCAAGCAACCAATTAACAAATTAGCAAATTAACAAATTAACCAATCAACCAATCAACCAATTACTCAATTAATTAAGCCATTCATGTATTAAACCCACAACTTCACCCCAGTCAATAATGAAATTGATTTGACGCCACAGGATCAAGAGCTCATTAATGCAATATCACAACTCAGAGTCCGCTTATAATATTTGACAAAAAGATCACGCGCTCCCACAAGTGACTGACTGTCACCAAATGTGGTCTTAATCTCTGTAAGACAATCGCCTAATTATCACCCAATATTCAGCTCAAATCGACAAACAGTCACAATATTGAATGTCCACCACAGCACAGATCAGAACAAACCACGCACAAACAACAAAACTGACATCTGCAATTGTCAGCAGAGTTTAGACCAAACAGTCATATGCCATTAATTAATTAAATGCATTAACTGGTCAATCAGTTGCCAAGCCTTCTATTTATTTATTTATTTATTTCTTTTAACCGACTACAGCATGTAGTCTTTCATGTGTATGTGAGCAAGTCAATATTCTTCTAGGCTTATAAATGAAAGCAGGTTAAAATGTGTACCATCAATATTAACTATGACTGAAAACACATACAAATATGGAAAATGCAGGTTTCTTGCTAAAGAGTTTGTGGATAAATTTTTACCGGCCTTTTAGCAGACTGAAACCGAAGCCTCACAGCAGACGTCAGCAAGTCACACTCCGTGATGTACCGGCCAGCTGCCTTGTCTTCAGTCTCAGTTCTCATTCACCGTAAATGAAATAAAAGACAAGAAACAGGCAATGATTTAGTCTCTTATGAACCCATTAGGTCCCTTTAACAACATCATAAACTTAATTCCCAAATTAAACCCCTAAATAAACATTGTAGAATTTAATGAAAACCAAAATGAGACAAAAAGTTCAAACGGCAAATGAACTTTGTGTCACAAGAAAGTGTTAACCTCAGTGAGCACTTTCACACACACACATTCCGACCTGCACACGAAGGAATTTTGAGACGAGTGAGGGGGAGGGAGGGGGAGTTCAAGGGCTATCCTTCTTAAAAGAAGTTCATTGTGTATTTAATAACTCATTTGTTATACTACGTCCCTTTTAAGAAGAGCTCATATTTATTTAATAACTCATTTATTTCATTATGTCCTCTCAAAAGAAGCTCATGCTTATATACCAACTCATTTATTTCATTACGTCTTCTCAAAAGAAGCTCATGCTTATTTACCAACTCATTTCTTTCATTACGTCTTCTCAAAAGAAGCTCATGTTTAACAAAATATCTGTCTTTACAAGTTATTAAACGTCCCGGTCTCAAATCACAACCTATGTACGTTTATTCAATCATAATGTGTTTTATCTTTTAACTTTAAACATAAATATTCTCCTACTCTGCAGTTTTTCACACACACACGCACGATACCCAACGCACACACATTTTTCACCAGGCTCTCCTCATCTCAAAGAAAACACACACACGCACTTATTTTGTTCCCAAAAAACAAAAACACCCCATTCATACCATACATTCATATAGCATGCTTTTTGCCGCTCTTTCCTTTCTTTTTCTTATAAAATTTATGCTACCTTCTGAGATGTAAATATTCGATGAGAGGCTGCATCAGACACTGTTTGTCAACAAATGTCAGAGTGGGAACAGTCAATCGAATTTTGATTCTACACTCTCCAGTTATTAAACTAACCATAAGGTGTTGTTCCAGGTTTTTTCGGCCCATACTATCAGCTCCTTCACTGAGGGCTTATCTACTCAGATTCTGCGGCTCAGTCATATGATCATTTCCTTTAATCTTATCTCTCTCTTATTTCTCTGTCTCTTATCACTTTTTACATTTATTTATTCAAATTACCTGGATCCAGGTTTCCCAATTTGTCTTTCTATCTTAATTCCTGACTATGTCAAAGCCATTGTTACGCAGTGACTAATATGCAAGTGTCTTACCGTTAAGAAGTTGAGGGCCCAATCTTCATTAATCTTGCACGATACTATTTAGCACATCTTATCATTACAATGAAGCTATTCTAAACTATTCCTTGTATCTCTTATACTTCTTTCCTTCACTTTTTTATCTTCTCTATACTCATTCCCCCTTTTTGCGTAGTACCCTACGCAAATAAAATCAAATTTAGCACGGAGCCTCACTTCAAACATCAAACCAACAGGACATGTCCATAAAAAGAAGGTTCTTATTTACGGTGTGACCAAGCAATTACACATAACAGCCCCAATGAACGGACCAGAGTCCAATCGAGGGAGAAATGCTCACCGTATGTGAAGTTGCCGGAGGATCCGCAGGCCACATCACGTCCGGAGTTCGTGACGCCAAGTTTGTCGTATATTTCAATTCAGTGATGTTGGAGTGATGATGAAGGAATCTCCGCGGACACTGTTCTTGCTGGTATAATGAAGTTTATTACAAACAAGCAACATATGTCAAGACGGGCGACATGTACACCCGGAGAGTCCCAAAGTCGAACAGAACTCTACCCGTCGGGGCTCTCCCGATCACTCATATATGGATGTTGTTTACGCCCCAGACTTGAGGATAAAATGACGTCACAAACAGGGCCCCCAATGAAATATATGTTTCGGACATATGTATACATTCTCCTACATCCTCCAGGCCTAGAACATTTCCCAGAGGGGTCACCCAGCGGGCACCAGATGTGTAACATCAACAGTGGATCCAACATTTTAAAGTCCCGGGCCCCTTCACGTATGCTATCTTCATGCCTTATAAGGGCAAAATATACTACAGTAGCTTTTAGGCAGAAAAATGATGAGAACATCATGTATTCATGAAATTAACATGAAACTTGAAAGTTTGCTGTTCTGGGAAATTCTTTTGAGGAAAATCAAGTAAACAGTGTATTTTTCAACAAATTCCACTTCTGGAGTCTTACCAGCCGAAACGGCTTTTGAGAGCATACAATGTGGAAATGCAGCTTTAAAGCAGAAAACTGATGTAAACGTAATGTATTCATGAAATTAACATGAAACTTGAGAGTCTGCTGTTCTGGGACAATGTATTGAGGAAAATCAAGTAAACTGTGTATATTTCAACAAAATTCACTTTTTCACTTTCACTTTTCGCTTCTTGCTAGCCGAAACGTATTTTAAGACTAATAAAAATTGAATATAACATGAACTATGAACGTCTGCTATTCTGGGAGACTTTATAGAGGAATATCAAGTAAACTGTGTATTTTGCAACAAAATCCACTTTTGGCCTGTTCGCTGGCTTAAACAACTTTTTAGACCATAAAAACTGAAAATGCAGCTGTAAGGCAGAAAAGTGATGGACACATCAAATATCCATGTACATAACATGATACTTGAGATTTTGCTAATTTGGGATACTTTGTAGAGGAATATCAAGTAAAATGTGCATTTTGCAAGAAAATCCACTTTTGGACTGTTAGCAGGCTGAAACGCCTTTTGAGACCATAAAAACTGAAAATTCAATTGTAAGGCAGGAAAGTGATGGAAACATCATGTATTCATGAATATAACATGAACTATGAACGTCTGCTATTCTGGGAGACTTTATCGAGGAATATCAAGTAAACTGTGTATTTTATAACAAAATCCACTTTTGGACTGTTCGCAGGCTGAAACGCCTTTTAAGACCATAAAAAATGAAAATGCAGCTGTAAGGCAGAAAAGTGATGGAAACATCAAATATCCATGTACATAACATGATACTTGAGATTCTGCTATTCTAGGAGACCTTATAGAGGAATATCAAGTAAACTGTGTATTTTGCAACAAAATCCACCATTGGACTGTTCGCAGGCTGAAACGCCTTTTAAGACCTTAAAAATGAAAATGCAGCTGTGAGGCCAAAACTTGATGGTAACATCACATATTCATGAATATAACATGAACCATGAACGTTTGCTATTCTGGGAGACTTTATAGAGGAATATAAAGTAAACTGTGTATTTTGTAACAAAATCCACTTTTGACTGTTCGCAGGCTGAAACGCCTTTTAAGACCATAAAAAATGAAAATGCAGCTGTAAGGCAGAAAAGTGATGGAAACATCAAATATCCATGTACATAACATGATACTTGAGATTCTGCTATTCTAGGAGACCTTATAGAGGAATATCAAGTAAACTGTGTATTTTGCAACAAAATCCACCATTGGACTGTTCGCAGGCTGAAACGCCTTTTAAGACCTTAAAAATGAAAATGCAGCTGTGAGGCCAAAACTTGATGGTAACATCACATATTCATGAATATAACATGAACCATGAACGTCTGCTATTCTGGGAGACTTTATAGAGGAATATAAAGTAAACTGTGTATTTTGTAACAAAATCCACTTTTGACTGTTCGCAGGCTGAAACGCCTTTTAAGACCATAAAAAATGAAAATGCAGCTGTAAGGCAGAAAAGTGATGGAAACATCAAATATCCACGTACATAACATGATACTTGAGATTTTGCTAATTTGGGATACTTTGTAGAGGAATATCAAGTAAAATGTGCATTTTGCAACAAAATCCACTTTTGGACTGTTCGCAGGCTGAAACGCCTTTTAAGACCATAAAAAATGAAAATGTAGCTGTGAGGCCAAAACGTGATGGTAACATCACATCTTCTTGAATATAACATGATACATGAGATTCTGCTATTCTAGGAGACCTTATAGAGGAATATCAAGTAAACTGTGTATTTTGTAACAAAATCCACTTTTGGACTGTTCGCAGGCTGAAACGCCTTTTAAGACCATAAAAAATGAAAATGCAGCTGTAAGGCATAAAAGTGATGGAAACATCAAATATCCATGTACATAACATGATACTTGAGATTTTGCTAATTTGGGATACTTTATAGAGGAATATCAAGTAAACTGTGTATTTTGTAACAAAATCCACTTTTGGCCTGTTTGCTGGCTGAAACGCCTTTTTAGACCATAAAAACTGAAAATAGAGCTGTAAGGCAGAAAAGTGATGGACACATCAAATATCCATGTACATAACATGATACTTTAGATTTTGCTAATTTGGGATACTTTGTAGAGGAATATCAAGTAAAATGTGCATTTTGCAACAAAATCCACTTTTGGACTGATCGCAGGCTGAAACGCCTTTTGAGACCATACAAACTGAAAATTCATTTTTAAGGCAGGAAAGTGATGGACACATCATATATTCATGAATATAACATGAACTATGAACGTCTGCTATTCTGGGAGACTTTATAGAGGAATATCAAGTAAACTGTGTATTTTGTAACAAAATCCACTTTTGGACTGTTCGCAGGCTGAAACGCCTTTTAAGACCATAACAAATGAAAATGCAGCTGTAAGGCAGAAAAGTGATTGAAACATCACATATCCATGTACATAACATGACACTTGAGATTCTGCTATTCTAGGAGACCTTACAGAGGAATATCAAGTAAACTGTGTATTTTGTAACAAAATCCACTTTTGACTGTTCGCAGGCTGAAACGCCTTTTAAGACCATAAAAAATGAAAATGCAGCTGTAAGGCAGAAAAGTGATGGAAACATCAAATATCCACGTACATAACATGATACTTGAGATTTTGCTAATTTGGGATACTTTGTAGAGGAATATCAAGTAAAATGTGCATTTTGCAACAAAATCCACTTTTGGACTGTTCGCAGGCTGAAACGCCTTTTAAGACCATAAAAAATGAAAATTCATTTTTAAGGCAGGAAAGTGATGGAAACATCATGTATTCATGAATATAACATGATACTTGAGATTCTGCTAATCTAGGAGACCTTATAGAGGAATATCAAGTAAACTGTGCATTTTGCAACAAAATCCACTTTTGGACTGTTCGCAGGCTAAAACGCCTTTAAGACCATAAAAAATGAAAATGTAGCTGTGAGGCCAAAACGTGATGGTAACATCACATCTTCATGAATATAACATGAACCATGAACGTCTGCTATTCTGGGAGACTATATAGAGGAATATCAAGTAAACTGTGTATTTTGTAACAAAATCCACTTTTGGACTGTTCGCAGGCTAAAACGCCTTTTAAGACCATAAAAAATGATAATGCAGCTGTAAGGCAGAAAAGTGATGGAAACATCAAATATCCATGTACATAGCATGATAATTGAGATTTTGCTAATTTGGGATACTTTGTAGAGGAATATCAAGTAAAATGTGCATTTTGCAACAAAATCCACTTTTGGACTGATCGCAGGCTGAAATGCCTTTTGAGACCATAAAAACCGAAAATTCATTTTTAAGGCAGGAAAGTGATGGAAACATCATGTATTCATGAATATAACATGATACTTGAGATTCTGCTAATCTAGGAGACCTTATAGAGGAATATCAAGTAAACTGTGCATTTTGCAATAAAATCCACTTTTGGACTGTTCGCAGGCTAAAACGCCTTTTAAGACCATAAAAAATGAAAATGCAGCTGTGAGGCCAAAACTTGATGGTAACATCACATATTCATGAATATAACATGAACCATGAACGTTTGCTATTCTGGGAGACTTTATAGAGGAATATAAAGTAAACTGTGTATTTTGTAACAAAATCCACTTTTGACTGTTCGCAGGCTGAAACGCCTTTTAAGACCATAAAAAATGAAAATGCAGCTGTAAGGCAGAAAAGTGATGGAAACATCAAATATCCATGTACATAACATGATACTTGAGATTTTGCTAATTTGGGATACTTTGTAGAGGAATATCAAGTAAACTGTGTATTTTGTAACAAAATCCACTTTTGGCCTGTTCGCTGGCTGAAACGCCTTTTGAGACCATACAAACTGAAAATTCATTTTTAAGGCAGGAAAGTGATGGACACATCATATATTCATGAATATAACATGAACTATTAACGTCTGCTATTCTGGGAGACTTTATAGAGGAATATCAAGTAAACTGTGTATTTTGTAACAAAATCCACTTTTGGACTGTTCGCAGGCTGAAACGCCTTTTAAGACCATAAAAAATGAAAATGCAGCTGTAAGGCAGAAAAGTGATTGAAACATCAAATATCCATGTACATAACATGACACTTGAGATTCTGCTATTCTAGGAGACCTTACAGAGGAATATCAAGTAAACTGTGTATTTTGTAACAAAATCCACTTTTGACTGTTCGCAGGCTGAAACGCCTTTTAAGACCATAAAAAATGATAATGCAGCTGTAAGGCAGAAAAGTGATGTAAACATCAAATATCCATGTACATAACATGATACTTGAGATTTTGCTAATTTGGGATACTTTGTAGAGGAATATCAAGTAAAATGTGCATTTTGCAACAAAATCCACTTTTGGACTGATCGCAGGCTGAAACGCCTTTTGAGAGCATAAAAACCGAAAATTCATTTTTAAGGCAGGAAAGTGATGGAAACATCATGTATTCATGAATATAACATGATACTTGAGATTCTGCTATTCTCGGAGACCTTATAGAGGAATATCAAGTAAACTGTGTATTTTGTAACAAAATCCACTTTTGGACTGTTCGCAAGCTAAAAAGCCTTTTAAGACTATAAAAAATGAAAATGCAGCTGTAAAGCAGAAAAGTGATGGAAACATCAAATATCCATGTACATAACATGATACTTGATATTTTGCTAATTTGGGATACTTTGTAGAGGAATATCAAGTAAAATGTGTATTTTGCAACAAAATCCACTTTTGGCTTGTTCGCAGGCTGAAACTTCTTTTGAGACCATAAAAACTGAAAATGCAGCTGTAAGGCAGAAAAGTGATGTAAACGTAATGTATAACATGAAACTTGAGAGTATGCTGTTCTGGGACAATGTATTGAGGAAAATCAAGTATACTGTGTATTTTTCAACAAATTCCACTTTTGGAGTCTTACCAGCCGAAACGTCTTTTGAGAGCATAAAACGTGGAAATGCAGCTTTAAGCCAGAGAAATGATGAGAACATCATACATTCATGAAATTAACATGAAACTTGTGAGTCGGTTGTTCTGGGAAATGATTTTGAGGAAAATCAAGTAAACAGTGTATTTTTCAACAAATTCCACTTTTGGAGTCTTACCAGCCGAAACGTCTTTTGAGAGCATACAACGTGGAAATGCAGCTTTAAGTCAGAAAAATGATTAGAACATTATGTATTCATGAAATTAACATGAAACTTGTGAGTCGGCTGTTCTGGGACAATGTATTGAAGAAAATCAATTAAACAGTGTATTTTTCAACAAAATTCACTTTTGGACAATTTCCCACTCAGAAACATCTTTAAAGAGCATACAGCATGGAAATGTAGCTTTTAGGTGGAAAAATGATGAGAACATCATGTATTTTTCAACAAAATCCACTTTTGGCCTCTTCCCAGCCAGAAACGTATTTTAAGAGAATACAACGTGGAAATGAAGCTTTAAGGCAGAAAAATGATGAGAACATCATGTATTGAGCATACAACGTGGAATTGCACCTTTCAGGCAGAAAAATTATGAGAACATCATGTATTTTTCAACAAAATCCACTTTTGGCAACTTCACAGCCAGAAACATCTTTTAAGAGCATACAACATGGAAATGCAGCTTTAAGTCAGAAAAATGATGAGAACATCATGTATTCATGAAATTAAGATGAAACTTGAAAGTTTGCTGTTCTGGGAAATTCTTTTGAGGAAAATCAAGTAAACAGTGTATTTTTCAACAAAATCCACTTTTGCCTTCTTGCCAGCCAAAACGAATTTTAAGAGAATACAACGTGGAAATGTAGCTTTTAGGCAGAAAAATGAAAAGAACATCATGTATTCATGAAATTAACATGAAACTTGAGAGTATGCTGTTCTGGGACAATGTATTGAGGAAAATCAAGTAAACTGTGTATTTTTCAACAAAATCCACTTTTGGCCTCATCCCAGCCGAAACGTCTTTTGAGAGCATACAACGTGGAAATGCGGCTTTAAGGCAGAAAAGTGATGTAAACGTAATGTATTCATGAAATTAACATTAAACTTGTGAGTCGGCTGTTCTGGGACAATGTATTGAAGAAAATCAATTAAACAGTGTATTTTTCAACAAAATCCACTTTTGGACAATTTCCCACTCAGAAACATCTTTAAAGAGCATACAGCATGGAAATGTAGCTTTTAGGTGGAA
Source organism: Ophiodon elongatus (assembly GCA_016806645.1). NCBI lineage: Eukaryota > Metazoa > Chordata > Actinopteri > Perciformes > Hexagrammidae > Ophiodon > Ophiodon elongatus. The sequence continues at coordinate 1,601 of JACSYO010001233.1, read as the reverse complement.
AAATGATGAGAACATCATGTATTCATGAAATTAAGATGAAACTTGAAAGTTTGCTGTTCTGGGAAATTCTTTTGAGGAAAATCAAGTAAACAGTGTATTTTTCAAGAAAATCCACTTTTGCCTTCTTGCCAGCCAAAACGAATTTTAAGAGAATACAACGTGGAAATGTAGCTTTTAGGCAGAAAAATGATAAGAACATCATGTATTCATGAAATTAACATGAAACTTGAAAGTTTGCTGTTCTGGGAAATTCTTTTGAGGAAAATCATGGAAACAGTGTATTTTTCAACAAAATCCACTTTTGGCCTCTTCCCAGCCCGAAACGTATTTTAAGAGCATACAACGTGGAAATGCAGCTTTAAGGCAGAAAAGTGATGTAAACGTAATGTATTTATGAAATTAACATTAAACTTGAGAGTCGGCTTTTCTGGGACAACGTATTGAAGAAAATCAAGTAAACAGTGTATTTTTCAACAAAATCCACTTTTGGCAACATCCCAGCCAGAAACATCTTTTAAGAGCATACAACGTGGAATTGCAGCTTTAAGGCAGAAAAATTATGAGAACATCATGTATTTTTCAACAAAATCCACTTTTGGCAACTTCCCAGCCAGAAAAGTGATGTAAACGTAATGTATTCATGAAATTAACATGAAACTTGAGAGTGTGCTGTTCTGGGACAATGTATCGAGGAAAATCAAGTAAGCAGTGTATTTTTCAACAAAATCCACTTTTGCCCTCTTGCCAGCCGAAACGAATTTTAAGAGAATACAATGTCGAAATGCAGCTTTCAGGCAGAAAAATGATGAGAACATCATGTATTCATGAAATTAACATGAAACTTGAAAGTTTGCTGTTCTGGGAAATTCTTTTGAGGAAAATCAAGTAAACAGTGTATTTTTCAACAAATTCCACTTTTGGAGTCTTACCAGCCCGAAACGCATTTTAAGAGCATACAACGTCGAAATGCAGCTTTAAGGCAGAAAAGTGATGTAAACGTAATGTATTCATGAAATTAACATTAAACGTGTGAGTCGGCTGTTCTCGGACAATTCGTTGAGGAAAATCAAGTAAATATTGTACTTTTCAACAAAATCCACTTTTGGCAACTTCCCCGTCAGAAACATCTTTTAAGAGCATACAACGTGGAAATGCAGCTTTAAGCCAGAAAAATTATGAGAACATCATATATTCATGAAATTAACATTAAACTTGTGAGTCGGCTGTTCTGGGACAATGTATTGAAGAAAATCAAGTAAACAGTGTATTTTTCAACAAAATCCACTTTTGGACAATTTCCCAGCCAAAAACATCTTTAAATAGCATACATCGTGGAAATGTAGCTTTTAGGCAGAAAAATGATGAAAACATCATGTATTCATGAAATTAACATGAAACTTGAAAGTTTGCTGTTCTGGGAAATTCTTTTGAGGAAATCAAGTAAACATTGTATTTTTCAACAAAATCCACTTTTGGCCTCTTCCCAGCCGAAACGTCTTTTGAGAGCATACAACGTGGAAATGTAGTGTCGTATATTTCAAGCGACAGTGATGTTGGAGTGATGATGAAGGAATCTCCGCGAACACTGTTCTTGCTGGTAT
>JACSYO010001232.1:0-15000 GCA_016806645.1 Ophiodon elongatus | reverse complement strand
TGTATTTATATATTTATGTCTGTACTTATTTATGCATTTATATATATTTGTATGTATTCATCAATTTAAGCTTTTTTTTGGTATGTATTTATTTATGCATTTATATATATATATATATATATATATATATATATAAAAATGCATTTTTTCTTTTTACTTATTTATTTATCTATTTATTCATATATATATATATATATATATATATATATATATATATATATATATATGCATTTTTTCCTTTTACTTATTTCTGTATATATATTTATGCAGGTCTCTATTCATTTTTTTTATGTATTTATACATTTATTTATACATTTAGTTATCTATGTATTTATTAATTCATACTGAAGTAATTTTCTCCACAAACTAATACCGGGCTTTGATCCCTGAACTGAAATCAGCACACTGTGTTTGTGGCCCGTGTGTGTGTGTGTGTGTGTGTGTGTGTGTGTGTGTGTGTGTGTGTGTGTGTGTGTGTGTGTGTGTGTGTGTGTGTGTGTGTGTGTGTGCACTCACCCTCGGCCTCCTTCGGTGTGTCGCTCTGTGGTTCTGGTTCTGGTTCAGACTGGTTCTCTGCTTCCACCACTGGGTCTGACAGACAGATCAACAATACGTGTTTATGAGCGTTTACATATTCAAAACACTTCCAGAACCAAACTCCTCCGATGTTGCTGCTGTTTCTAGATTTATGATATTTAGACAGCGTACCTGCTTCTTGTGTCAACCTGGAGCTCGTCAAGTCTCGTCCATGGTCTGCCACAAAAAGAAAAACACTATCAAGGCTAATGATACAGACTGGTGTCATTATGACACAATTATCAGAGCAAACATAGATATCAATGATAACGCTGGAATATTCACATCCAGGGCTGTAAAACAACTTTTATCTCTTTTTATTGTGCTTCAATATTACTGCCTGTGAGATAAAAGTAGTGCCGACATTTTACATTTCAAGACCAAGTCCTTGAGGGGTTGAGACCGAGACTTTGAGGGGTTGAGACCAAGTCCTTGAGGGGTTGAGACCGAGACTTTGAGGGGTTGAGACCGAGACTTTGAGGGTCTGAGACCGAGTCAAGTCCAAGACTTTGAGGGGTTGAGACCAAGACTTTGAGGGGTTGAGACCGAGTCAAGTCCAAGACTTTGAGGGGTTGAGACCAAGACCTTGAGGGGTTGAGACCAAGACCTTGAGGGGTTGAGACCAAGTCCTTGAGGGGTTGAGACCGAGACTTTGAGGGGTTGAGACCGAGACTTTGAGGGTCTGAGACCGAGTCAAGTCCAAGACTTTGAGGGGTTGAGACCAAGACTTTGAGGGGTTGAGACCGAGTCAAGTCCAAGACTTTGAGGGGTTGAGACCAAGACCTTGAGGGGTTGAGACCAAGACCTTGAGGGGTTGAGACCAAGTCCTTGAGGGGTTGAGACCGAGACTTTGAGGGGTTGAGACCGAGACTTTGAGGGTCTGAGACCGAGTCAAGTCCAAGACTTTGAGGGGTTGAGACCAAGACTTTGAGGGGTTGAGACCGAGTCAAGTCCAAGACTTTGAGGGGTTGAGACCAAGACATTGAGGGGTTGAGACCAAGACCTTGAGGGGTTGAGACCAAGACCTTGAGGGGTTGAGACCAAGTCAAGACCAAGACTTTGAGGGGTTGAGACCAAGACTTTGAGGGGTTGAGACCAAGACATGACCAAGACTTTGAGGGGTTGAGACCAAGACTTTGAGGGGTTGAGACCAAGACCTTGAGGGGTTGAGACCGAGTCAAGACCAAGACTTTGAGGGGTTGAGACCAAGACTTTGAGGGGTTGAGACCAAGACTTTGAGGGGTTGAGACCAAGACCTTGAGGGGTTGAGACCAAGTCAAGACCAAGACTTTGAGGGGTTGAGACCAAGACTTTGAGGGGTTGAGACCAAGACCTTGAGGGGTTGAGACCAAGACTTTGAGGGGTTGAGACCAAGACCTTGAGGGGTTGAGACCAAGACTTTGAGGGGTTGAGACCAAGACCTTGAGGGGTTGAGACCAAGTCAAGACCAAGACTTTGAGGGGTTGAGACCAAGACTTTGAGGGGTTGAGACCAAGTCATGACCAAGACTTTGAGGGGTTGTGACCAAGACTTTGAGGGTCTGAGACCAAGACCTTGAGGGGTTGAGACCGAGTCAGGACCAGGAATTTGAGGGGTTGAGACCAAGACTTTGAGGGGTTGAGACCAAGACTTTGAGGGGTTGAGACCAAGTCATGACCAAGACTTTGAGGGGTTGTGACCAAGGCTTTGAGGGGTTGAGACCAAGACCTTGAGGTGGACCAAGACTTTGAGGGGTTGAGACCAAGACCTTGAGGGGTTGTGACCAAGACTTTGGGGGTTGAGACCAAGACCTTGAGGTGTTGTGACCAAGACCTTGAGGGGTTGTGACCAAGACTTTGGGGGTTGAGACCAAGACTTTGAGGGGTTGAGACCAAGACCTTGAGGGGTTGTGACCAAGACTTTGGGGGTTGAGACCAAGACTTTGAGGGGTTGAGACCAAGACCTTGAGGGGTTGTGACCAAGACTTTGGGGGTTGAGACCAAGACTTTGAGGGGTTGAGACCAAGACCTTGAGGGGTTGTGACCAAGACCTTGAGGGGTTTTAACCCTGGCAGTGTGACTGACTCACCTTGACTCTCCTCTGGGGGGCGCTCCTCCACCAGAACTGCAACAGGAAACACAGAAACACTCATCAACAGTTCAGTGTACTCTAATAAAAGCACAATACTACTGTATAGTACTACTACTGCTATTTCTGCTACTACAGCTTTGACAGCAGATAATATTTAAATGTCTCACCTCCAGATGAGTCTATGGTTTCAACTTTATCGTCTGAAATAAGAAACAAAAACAACGAGGAGTGAATTATTATAAAACTATATATATTTTAAATATTAAAACTATGAACTTTTATTAAAAGCAGAGGTCAGAGAAAGATAAACTTTACTCACCTAACGGGTGGAGGCTGTCTTGAGGATCATCTGTAACACAGTTACTCTGTAAATGTACTGTCATTTGAGGTACTTGTACTTTACTTGGGTATTTTACATGCTACTTTCTATTTCTCCTCCACTACATCTCAGAGGTACACGTTGTACTTTTTACTGTACTACATCTCAGAGGTACACGTACTTTTTACTGTACTACATCTCAGAGGTACACGTTGTACTTTTTACTGTACTACATCTCAGAGGTACACGTTGTACTTTTTACTGTACTACATCTCAGAGGTAAATATTGTACTTTTTACTGTACTACATCTCAGAGGTAAATATTGTACTTTTTACTGTACTACATCTCAGCGGTACATATTGTACTTTTTACTGTACTACATCTCAGAGGTACATATTATACTTTTTACTGTACTACATCTCAGAGATAACTATTGTACTTTTTACTGTACTACATCTCAGAGGTACATATTGTACTTTTTACTATACTACATACATGTTTACTTCAGGAAGGCTTTGAATGCAGGACTTTTACTGGTAGTGGAGTATTTTCCCAGTGTGGTATAAGTACTTTTACTGCAGTAAAGGATCTGAATACTTCCTCCTAAAGACTTTATATAACTGACCTGGCACAAAGTCGTCTTCCACGAATGGAGGCAGAGGGACGGCAGCTGGACACACACACACACACACACACACACACACACACACACACACACACACACACACACACACACACACACACACACACACACACACACACACACAGGATCAGACTCAGGTGATGTTTGAGACTCTGCGTGTCCACACAAACAAACAAGAGACTCAACATGCAAACACAACAACAACAACAGCCGCTGAGCCGCTAAGCTAACTGCAGGACCAACCTTGGATTTCAGACTCCACATCATGATATCTAGAGACTGGATCAGACACAGACAGGTAATCACAGAGTTACCTTTGTGACATCATCATGTCAGCTGATCACACAGGTTGAAGCACAGTGAGGGCAGGCAGCAGGTAGCATCACAGGAAAGGTATTTAGCATTCATTTAAAAAAGAGATGCTATGATTAGAAGTGTCTGCTGTACACACACAATATGGCCATAAGTATGTGGACAACTGTTCGTGTTCATTGACTCCTCTGGTTAAAATAAACAAATACTGCAATTCAAGAATATTAACTATAAAATTTAAAAGAAGAATCAGAAGTAAAACTATGGGAACAGACTCAAACCTAAAGTAGACTCAAATATTTGGACAGGTGTCCACATAGTTTTGGCCATATTGTGCAACCTGAAGCGCGTCAAGGAGGAAAACGTAGCATTCAATCATCACAGCTCGAGCAGCATCTAAACACACACACACACACACACACACACACACACACACACACACACACACACACACACACACACACACACACACACACACACACACACACACACACACACACACACTTCTGCTTCATCACCTACTTACCTTCATCATCATCATCATCATCGTGGCCGCTCTCTGAAACTGACAAACAACGCAGACCATTTAAATCCAAGCAGTAATAATGTTCGGATTACAATTAAATAAAAGAATGAAAAGGACTACATTTCCCATAATGCTTTGCATTATATTGGGACCATTATATTTTTAGTAAAGGAATAATAATATGTTGCTCGCTGTTCATTGAATATTTATAGGATATTTGATCAGCATTAACTGACTTTAATTTATTTATTTATTTAAAACGAAGGAAATAATCTACATACATTAAGATATGTAGCCACAAACACACCTGTCTGCCTGGTCGGGGTTTCGGATGACGTGGCCCGCGTTGGCTCCGCCCCCTTAGGCTCTGCAGCTTGCTGATTGGTCGTTTCAGCCGGACGCTGGCTGGTCTCTTTGGTTTTTAAAACTTTAAAGATGGAGGACGGGCGAGATGTGTGAAATATTACATTTAATAACATTTCAACCAAAGATGAATAGTTGTAAACTTCATAATATATGTGGCTGCAACTAATGACCACATCCATGGATCTTTGTGTTAACACGGTCACTCTTTAAACTGAAACACTTGTTGCTCTGGTTTCCAACAACCAGACAATTACTGCATGAGAGACGGCTCAACGTCCGAACTCACCAAAACCCCAAATAACAAACGTATCTTATCAAATGTTTTATGTCTGACTTCACTCCACTTTACCCTCTTCCTTGGAGACAACGGACCCTACCAGGGCCCTACCAAGGCCCTACCAAAGCCCTACCAGGGCTCTACCAAGGCCCTACCAGGGCTCTAACAGGGCTCTAACAGGGCCTTACCAAGGCCTTACCAGGGCTCTACCAAGGCCCTACCAAGGCCCTACCAGGGCTCTACCAAGGCCCTACCAGGGCTCTACCAAGGCTCTACCAAGGCCCTACCAAGGCCCTACCAGGGCTCTACCAAGGCTCTACCAAGGCCCTACCAGGGCTCTACCAAAGCCCTACCAAAGCCCTACCAGGGCTCTACCAGGGCCCTACCAAGGCCCTACCAGGGCTCTACCAAGGCTCTACCAGGGCTCTACCAAGGCCCTACCAGGGCTCTACCAAGGCTCTACCAAGGCCCTACCAAGGCCTTACCAAGGCCCTATTAAGGCCCTACCAAGGCCCTACCAAGGCCCTACTAGGGCCGTGGCCTCGGGGGAGATACGAGATAATGTGCTTAAAGAATCTGTTCAACCGTTCCTCGTGGTTAGACCTCTGAACCATCTGTGGGGAAAGAGCTCCATCCATTCAGTGTCTGCTCAATGAATACTTAAAGACATTTAAGGGTTTTCACATCACGTTTGTTTCTCTAAAGGAGATTAAAAAGCTCGATTTCCACCACAGACGTGGGCCATGAAGGAGTCAGCAGAGGACTCTTTGATGCATCTTTCATGGCTTGTGTGCAGCGTTAGTGCCTCGCCACCGGAGAGCGAAGGAGAACGGATCTTATGTGACCGGTTGCACTGGTTCAGCTCCCGGTGTGAGAGAGGAGCTGCTTTGTTGGTGCGACACAGTTTCCTTAGGGATCGTTCTGCAGACACACCCTCAGCTCCGGATTCACAGCAAGGTGGGAACGAGACCGGGGGATCTCAGGTATCAGGTCAGCGGCAGCTCGTTTGACTGGGAGACAACGGACACTATCCTACTGTGTGTGTGTGTGTGTGTGTGTGTGAGATCATTTCCTCACCTGTCTTCCCCTCAGGTGAATCTCCCACACGAGGCCTCTCTGCAGTCTTCAGCCCTGTAGAGGTTGAAGTGATTCTTTACCAAACAGTACTTCCTCAGTTCGGGATGCGTAGCAAATTAAAAACATAATAAATAACTAATTGCGTCGACCGGTTCGGTGCATCGGCGTTAAATAAAGAGCTTCTCCTCAAATGAAGGAGCATGAGGTGTGTTCTTACGTCCATCACCCAGTGCAACATGTTAGAAGTGGCTTCATCCAATGTCTTATTTACATTCGTAGCTTCTATTGAGGTTTTTGAACGAAGCCTCAAATGACGTCATCGCCCTAAAAATACTAAATCCCCAAATCCTAGATCGTGATCGAGTGCTTGGTCAGGTTAAATGAGTCGGGTTTAATGAGTCGGATTAAAGAGTCGGGTTAAATGAGTCGGGTTAACTGAGTCGGGTTCAATGAGTCGGGTTAACTGAGTCGGGTTAAAGGAGTCAGACGTCTTGAATGCTCCGACTTCTTTCTACCGTCGTCGTTGGTATGAATATGATCTCTTTCTTGTGGTCATGGCGTCAGTACTTTATCATGACAGTTTTAGAGACCAACACCTCGCACCGGTCGCTCCAGACTCCATTCAGAAAACAAGCATTTTAAAAGTTATTTGCTCGTCGTCTTGAGGAGAAAACTAACAAAACATGAATTCAGACTTTTTTTTACTAATCTGCATCATAATGTCGTTGTTTCGGCTTCTTTTTTTATCCTTTTAAAGCGATTAAATCACAGCAGAAATGTTTATTTTGTGTTCGCACAGCTGCAGTAAAACAGCCGACGAAACACAAACGATGTTTTTCGACAGCATGTTTATTTTTTCTTTGAAAGGCTAAACACCAACAAATATTTGAATATTTCAAAAAGGTAAAAACAGCCACTGGAATCTACTTTTCCACAGAGTATCATGCCAATAACACGAGTTCAGCCTGATGTTTATCTTTGCAGATAAAAACCAGAGTCAACACAAGCACAGCAAAGCCTGGACGGAGAGACACATTCAGGCTTTGACGCCACGTGATCATTATAACTCAGAAGTGAAGGAAAGAGTCGAAACAGGAAACCTTTTATTTTTAACTTAAACAATGATGATGTTGAAGCAAAGAGCTGAATTTCTTTTTTTATCCAAGTAAGTGATGAAGAAGACATGAAAACAGCTGATTCTATTTCTTGGGAAGGAAACCGGAGCTCAGGAGACGAAGTGAAGGAAGGAGGAAGCAGTGGAGGAGCGAGATAGCATTGAGTAGAGGAAGAGGAGGATGTGACGTTCTTTAACTGGGGAACACACTTTAAAAATAAGCTTTACAGTCGGCCACCGTCGTGTTTCACCAACAAGGAAGACGAAACAAATCTCAATTTGAAAACCAAAGATTTATTCATCAAAGATTTCCCCACATAAACAGAACAAAAGGTACTTCAGAGCTACAGATGCAATGCGGTGTGCTGAAGGCTCGAGGGTCAAAGAGCTGATATCAGGTTTACAGATCTGGGTTTATCAGAGCGAGTCGTCTGTAAAGTAACTGGACACACGAGTTAAGACGAGTTAAGACGACAAGACAAGTTAAGACAGCTGCTCTCTCTGCATGACCGATGCTCTGAACCTCAGTAACTTAATTAAATCAAAACGCTCAGACAACCGTCACCAGGCAGAGGTCAGAGGGGTCACATCCAACAGACATCTGAGTTAAAGACATAAAAAAACACGACAGATTAAACCGTCGAGTAAAACTCGACCTGTAAAAGAATCCCTAATATAATAACACCACGTAAGACGACACCGTCACCACTTTATTAATCTTTAAACTAAACATCACACGCTCATTCATTATATATTTTACACACACAGCGTCACATTGTGATTTAAAAAAGGACAATTTCTGCATTATTTGAATTTTAGCTTCCTATCGTCCATCCCTCCAGAGTAGTGTGCTCAGTAACGGCAGTTATTAAAATCATCAGGTTTTTCTCAACACGTTTTATACTTTGATGTACTCCTCAGAGCCAGTTGACCAGATTGACCTCAGATTTGGTCTGGAAAGCCTTAACACATTGCTGAAGCATGATCGTAAATATTGTGAGTTTTCGTGAAACTCTGTTGCCGTGGCGACGCGTCATTGCCACGGAAAATGAAGCTGATTGTTATTTGCTAAAAGTTATTTAAACTCTATTCCCAACAGGACGGAGAACAAAGGAGAACTTCTTCTTGCTCTCAGATTTACATGTTTTCTCCCCCAAAATAAAATAAAACATCTTCCGTAGTTACGTCGAGCCGACATGCAAAGAGACGCTACACCTTTTAAAACCGTTCTGTACTTTTCTACCTGCCGAGCACATTTCAGGATTTAAAGATTCGTCGTCCCCGAAAGAAAAAACTAAAATCTCAAATTTGAATAAAGTGATTTAATTGGATTAAACGGTCTTTCTTTCGTCGTCTCTCTCCGGTCGTTGGTGTGAAACGCAGATACATAACACGATCTTTGTAAAAGTAATTTACCATATAAGTGTCAAAGCCTAATGCACCTAAACTTAGACAATAAAGTCAACGAAAAACAAGACAAAAAAGGTAAATTCTGAGAAATAAACTCGTGACTTTAGCTAACGTCGTCAGAGGCCGGTGGTTCAAACCTTGTGATCTGAATCACAACGATCCGAATACACGGACTTTGTCTCAGTATTTCAAAACATCCACAGGTTGGATCATAGTGGTCCCGATACAAACGGAGAGGGATTTTCAAATCCAAAATCTAAAGTCCGAGTCCCTGGACCTGAACGAAAAAAACCAACATGGCGGACCATTTGCTAACAGGAGCAAGTGTTAGCGCAGCTTTCGCATTTTGTTTGTCCAATAGAATGTGTCTAATAAACAGATGGCAACCAACATGTCTCGCTATCCAGCTCCTTCAATCGTCACCGACTATGAGAAGTTTAAGTCGCCGTGACCTCACTCGTCGGTTTGTGGACTGCGGCCTTGAAGTCTGGATTTCAGCATTTTGGCCGTCGCCATCTTGGCTTTTTGCAACCAGTGAACAGGAAGTGACCATATTAGGACTGAGGAGGAGTGAAGTAGAGACCTGTCAATCAGCTTGTAGCCCCGCCCTAAATTGGTCTGTTTGACTCTAAATGGACCATAATTTACTAAATGAACATCATGCTGTATTGAAGAAGAGTCATTTTCTATAGACTTCTATACAACCAGAGGAGTCGCCCCCTGGTGGTCAGGAGAGAGAATGCAGCTTTAACACATGAAGCTTTGACTTCCATACAACCAGAGGAGTCGCCCCCTGGTGGTCAGGAGAGAGAATGCAGCTTTAACACATGAAGCTTTGACTTCTATACAACCAGAGTTTTCAATTCAGATCAGAATTAAATGAGATCATTTTGAAATATCGGCCCCAGATGCACGTCTTTACAAATATTGACGACTACGTTTACAGTTAAATACTAAAAGATAATGCAAAAATAAGTTTGTCCAGTGCGACACGAAACTTTTTTTTTTTTTTTAACAAGATGGAAATTTCCAACCTACACCTTTATTATTTTGACCTTTTTTCCAGAATATTTACTTGCAAAAAAAAATGCAGGTGATAAAAGCAAGAAAAACTGTGGTATTAAATTGTCACTATGAAATGAGGATTCACCTACGGGATTCTAGCACCTTTTATGAGAGTAACTTAGATCCAGAGGGTCATTTCTTCTTCCCGCCGACGGCCATCTTTTCCTGCACCACAGACTTCTCCTTCCTGACCGCCGGCGTGCTCGTTCGGTTGCCTTTCTCCGCCGCCGCCGCCGCCGCCGCCGGAGCTTTCGCCTGGGAAGCGTTGGGTTTCCTCTCCAGGATCTCTCGTTTCTTCGTCTCTACCTTCGCCAGCCTCTCCGCCTCCATCTTGTCCCGGGCAGCTTTCTCTCTGGCGAGCCGCTGCCTCTCCATCCTTTCCTTCTCCATCCTCACCTGTTCGACTCTCTCCTTCTCCCGGGCGACTCTCTCTCTTTCCTTTGCCATTCGTTCCCTCTCCATCCTCGCCTTCTCTTCTCGGGCAACTCTTTCCTTCTCTAATCTCTCCTTCTCCTGAGCAATTCTTGCTCTTTCTCTGGCGATGCGTTCTCTCTCCACCTTCTCTTTCTCTCTGGCGATGCGTTCTCTCTCCACCCTCTCCTTCTCTCTGGCGATGCGTTCTCTCTCCACCCTCTCCTTCTCTCTGGCGATGCGTTCTCTCTCCACCCTCTCCTTCTCTCTGGCGATGCGTTCTCTCTCCACCCTCTCCTTCTCTTTGGCGATGCGTTCTCTCTCCACCCTCTCCTTCTCCTTCTCTCTGGCGATGCGTTCTCTCTCCACCCTCTCCTTCTCTCTGGCGATGCGTTCTCTCTCAACCTTCTCCTTCTCTCTGGCGATGCGTTCTCTCTCCAGCTTTTCTTTTTCGGCTCTTTCCTTGGCCAGTCGTTCCTTCTCTTGCCTCTCCTTTTCAGCTCTCTCTTGCTCCATCCTCACCTTCTCCTTTGCAATTCTCTCTCTTTCTTTGGCGATGCGTTCCCTCTCTATTCTCTCTTTTTCAGCTCTTTCTTTGACGATCCTCTCTTTCTCAAGTCTCTCCCTTTCCAACTGTTCCTTCTCCTTCTCCACCCTCTCCTTTTCAGCCCTTTCTCGTTCTTTGGCCAATCTCTCTTTCTCCGCTTTCTCCTTCGCTTCCTTCTCCATCCTTTCCTTCTCAGCCTTCTCCTTCTCTGCCCTTTCCTTCTCAGCCTTCTCCATCCTTTCCTTATCAGCCTTCTCCTTCTCCATCCTCTCCTTCCTTTCATTCTCCATCCTTTCCTTCTCAGCCTTTTCCTTCTCCATCTTTTCCTTCTCAGCCTTCTCCTTCTCCATCCTTTCCTTCTCAGCCTTCTCCATCCTCTCCTTCTCAGCCTTTTCCTTCCTATCCTTCTCAGCCTTCTCCTTCTCCATCCTTTCCTTCTCAGCCTTCTCATTCTCCATCCTCTCCTTCTCAGCCTTCTCCATCCTTTCCTTTTCAGCCTTCTCCTTCTCCATCCTTTCCTTCTCAGTCTCCTTCTCCATCCTTTCCTTCTCTACCCTCTCCTTCTCCATCCTTTCCTTCTCAGTCTCCTTCTCCATCCTTTCCTTCTCTACCCTCTCCCTCTCCATCCTTTCCTTCTCTACCCTCTCCTTCTCCATCCTTTCCCTCTCAGCCTTCTCCTTCTCCATAATCTCCGCCCCCCTCCTCCTCTCCTCCCTCAGCTGCTCCTGCGCAGCCTCCAGCGTCTTCATCTTCAGCGCCCAGACCTTCTCCTTCGCCTCCTCTTCTTCGGCGAGGAAGGCCCTGATCTCGGCCAGCGCGATGCGAGCGATCCTCTTGGCCTCCATCTTGTGGTGGATCATCCTCAGCTCCTCCCTGAGGGCGGAGCGAAGCTGGGCTCCTCTCACGGGGCGGTCTGGGGTTTGGGTTTAAAGGTGGAACTTTAACCTGAACGTGATTCACAGCAATGAACGGAACGGGCCGTTCATCGGCTCGTTAACGCGGTTCGTTAACGCAGCTCGTTAACGCGGCTCGTTAACGAGTGGCTCGTTAACGCAGCTCGTTAACGAGTGGCTCGTTAACGCGACCACACAAAGCAACACAGCCGCCGTTAGAGAAGGATGCGACATGCTGGTTCACGATCTGTTTAGCTGCACCGAATTAGAAAACTAAAAAAGGTTAATTGTGTCAAATGCACTGTTTAAATTAATTTTTTATTAATAACAAAAAAAATTCTAATTGTTTATTTTCTTTGCCTGCCTTTGACATATTTTTTATATTATTAAGTTTTTTTATTAAATACATTTATTGTTTAAGATTAAGGATAAGAGACGTTTTAAATTGTTTATTTTCTTTGCCTGCCTTTGATATATGTTTTATAATAAAAAAATGTATTAAATACATTTATTGTTTAATATTAAGGATTAGATATGTTTTGAAATTGTTTATTTTCTAATATAAAAAAATATTTTAAATATTTAACGTTTATTAAGATAAGATATGTTTTAAATTGTTTATTTTCTTTGCCTGGCTTTGATATATTTTTTATATTAATAAAAAAATGTATTAAATACATTAGTTTAATATTAAGGATTAGATATGTTTTCAAATTGTTTATTTTCTAATATAAAGAAATATATAAAAAAGATCTATTGTTTATTAAAGATTAGAGATGTTTTCACATTGCTTATTGTCTTTGATCACTTGCAATACTTAAAAAAAATAATATTAAAAGAAAAATTAAGAGGCTCAAAACAGCCAATATTGTTCATTTTTAAATGAAGAACGCATCAATCAATCGTCATCCATAACTTTTCCTGTCACTAACAAACTACTCATGCCATCCTCTAGCATTCTGTGTGTAACAGATTAAAGAGATGCAAACCGTATCATAAACATGGCATTTATATTTATATCACAGGATATACATCCTCACACCGTTCACTCCTACGAGTTAAGAAAATAAAAGAGTCAAAATAAAAGTCTTAGTTTCAGGCGTGCAGCTCGTACCTCTGGTTGTGTTTCCTGCAGCAGAAGCCTCCTCTGCTTCAGCTACATGTCAAATACAAGATTATTTATCACACGGCCCGTCACACAGGTGGATATGAAATATTATAATAGATTAATAGCACAAACCCGCGTAGAGGAATCTACCTTTTGGGAGTTTAATCTTTCGATCGGAGTCTTCTAACGTCTCGTCTTCTAACGTCTCGTCTTCTAACGTCTCGTCTTCTGGGACGAAACACACAAAACGGGTTTATACCGTTTTATTTTATCACATCATCGCACACAAAGAAGCTGCCACGACTAAAAGGTTGCAAGATTCTGGGGATGTTCACGGGAATTAACCGGAATGTATGGGAATAAAATGGAAATATGTGTTATTTTGCTGTATTTATCATAAGGAGAAATAATTGTAAACCCTTCTAATAGAAATTAAAAACTTAAATTAAATGAGTTGACTCGTTTAACATTGTATTGAACTTTCATTGGCCAACAACAAAAACATGTTTCTTATGACCCCCCCCTCCCCATCCAAAATAAAAGACTTGTTTGTGTATTTTCCCCCCAAATAAGTTCACCTTTAAAAAAAAGGTTTACAAAATTGCAGAGTTTAAGTTACGTAGGAAAATTTCCAAAAATCTACCGAACCCAAAAATATCTTTGAGCAAAACATGTCGTAAGAAAAAAAAAGTTTACGGTTAAAAAGAAAGTATTACTTTTATATTGAAATTGGGAATTTATTTTTCTCCAACCTTCACCACACACACACACACACACACACACACACACACACACACACACAGTGAGGTAAATGTATTAATACAGGAAAGTACTTTCATTTGAGAAATTATTAATAAATAAAATATGTGTTCAAAATCGCATACTAATTTGTTAATTTAATACGCAGTACGATACTGATTAAGTATATTTCCAGCAGACAGGGAAATTAAAACGATTAAATAGGTTTCATACGGTACATTTAGGGGCGGGGCTACTGTGTGATTGACAGGTCTCTAAGTCACTCCTCCTCAGTCCAAATATGGTCACTTCCTGTTCATTTGGTTGCAGAAAAATTAAACATGGCGACGGCCGTAATCCAAGATGGCGACGGACGACCTCAACGGGGCATTTCTTGCCTTCATAAAATCCACATACTACACATTATGTCATACTTGAATAGTATGTCAGTATGTGAATTTGACGTAAAAATACTGTAAATCCAATATTGCCCTAAAGCTGCTCATTGATTGACAATTACAACCAGAGACATTTAAAAAAAAAAAAAGGATGAATGCGTCGGTGGAGACGTGACCCTGAAGGACATTTACTTCACTTCCTCACAGCAAACCCAGTAGAGGAAGTAATTGAACAAAAGGGAACTCTGTGACGCGTTGGCTGGTTTTGTTGAGCAACTGAACTAGTCAATGATAGAGATATATATATATATATATATATATATATATATATATCTATAGATATATATATATATCTATAGATAGATAGATAGATATCGATCGATCTATATAATATATATATATATATAATATATATATAAATATAATATATATAATATATATAATATATATATATATATATAATATATATATAATATAATATATAATATATAATATATATATATATCCTCCTTCCTTTTCTCTCTCACACACTATCCTCCCTCCTTCCTTCCCTCCTCCCTCTCCTCTCCTCAGTCCTAGTTTCTTTGATTTATTGTCACATGACTGTTGGTCTCAGATGAATAAATCATGATGTCATAGTTTCTCTGAAGAACTCAGAATTTAATGTTTTTAACAGAATCTGATGAAAGTAAACAGTTTATTTGTTACCAGACTTTAAACGAGACGTAGAATAAAATGTTTCTGATGAAACGTCAACATTTGAATCCTCGTTTCGGCTTCTTCTTCTGAAGCGTTCGTCACACGATGCGTTCAAGGACCGTCAGAAAGATGAAAATCTGACAATAATGGGTTTTTTTTACAGCATCCCTCATTTCTTGCCTTCATAAAATCCACATACTACATATTATGTCATACTTGAATAGTATGTCAGTATGTGAATTTGACGTAAAAATACTGTAAATCCAATATTGCCCTAAAGCTGCTCATTGATTGACAATTACAACCAGAGACATTTAAAAAAAAAAAAAAAAGGATGAATGCGTCGGTGGAGACGTGACCCTGAAGGACATTTACTTCACTTCCTCACAGCAAACCCAGTAGAGGAAGTAATTGAACAAAAGGGAACTCTGTGACGCGTTGGCTGGTTTT
>JACSYO010001231.1:205000-219197 GCA_016806645.1 Ophiodon elongatus | reverse complement strand
AGGAGCAGGAGACGCTATGAGGAGACGCTGTGAGGAGCAGGAGACGCTATGAGGAGACGCTGTGAGGAGCAGGAGACGCTGTGAGGAGACGCTGTGAGGAGCAGGAGACGCTATGAGGAGACGCTGTGAGGAGCAGGAGACGCTGTGAGGAGACGCTGTGAGGAGCAGGAGACGCTGTGAGGAGCAGGAGACGCTGTGAGGAGACGCTGTGAGGAGCAGGAGACGCTGTGAGGAGCAGGAGATGCTATGAGGAGACGCTGTGAGGAGCAGGAGATGCTGTGAGGAGACGCTATGAGGAGACGCTGTGAGGAGCAGGAGACGCTGTGAGGAGACGCTGTGAGGAGACGCTGTGAGGAGACGCTATGAAGAGACGCTGTGAGGAGCAGGAGACGCTGTGAGGAGACGCTGTGAGGAGACGTTGAGGAGACGCTATGAGGAGACGCTGTGAGGAGCAGGAGACGCTGTGAGGAGACGCTGTGAGGAGACGCTATGAGGAGACGCTGTGAGGAGACGCTGTGAGGAGACGCTGTGAGGAGCAGGAGACGCTGTGAGGAGACGCTGTGAGGAGCAGGAGACGCTGTGAGGAGACGCTGTGAGGAGCAGGAGACGCTGTGAGGAGCAGGAGACGCTGTGAGGAGACGCTATGAGGAGACGCTGTGAGGAGCAGGAGACGCTATGAGGAGACGCTGTGAGGAGGCGCTGTGAGGAGACGCTGTGAGGAGCAGGAGACGCTGTGAGGAGACGCTGTGAGGAGACGCTTGAGGAGACGCTATGAGGAGACGCTGTGAGGAGCAGGAGACGCTATGAGGAGACGCTGTGAGGAGACGCTATGAGGAGACGCTGTGAGGAGACGCTGTGAGGAGCAGGAGACGCTGTGAGGAGCAGGAGACGCTGTGAGGAGACGCTGTGAGGAGCAGGAGACGCTATGAGGAGACGCTGTGAGGAGCAGGAGACGCTGTGAGGAGACGCTGTGAGGAGCAGGAGACGCTGTGAGGAGCAGGAGACGCTATGAGGAGACGCTGTGAGGAGCAGGAGACGCTATGAGGAGACGCTGTGAGGAGCAGGAGACGCTATGAGGAGACGCTGTGAGGAGCAGGAGACGCTATGAGGAGACGCTGTGAGGAGCAGGAGACGCTGTGAGGAGCAGGAGACGCTATGAGGAGACGCTGTGAGGAGCAGGAGACGCTATGAGGAGACGCTGTGAGGAGCAGGAGATGCTATGAGGAGACGCTGTGAGGAGCAGGAGATGCTGTGAGGAGACGCTGTGAGGAGCAGGAGACGCTATGAGGAGACGCTGTGAGGAGACGCTGTGAGGAGCAGGAGACGCTGTGAGGAGACGCGAGGAGCAGGAGACGCTGTGAGGAGACGCTGTGAGGAGCAGGAGACGCTTGAGGAGACGGGAGGAGCAGGAGACGCTATGAGGAGACGCTATGAGGAGACGCTGTGAGGAGCAGGAGACGCTGTGAGGAGACGCTGTGAGGAGGCGCTGTGAGGAGACGCTGTGAGGAGGCGCTGTGAGGAGACGCTGTGAGGAGACGCTGTGAGGAGCAGGAGACGCTGTGAGGAGACGCTGTGAGGAGGCGCTGTGAGGAGGCGCTGTGAGGAGACGCTGTGAGGAGACGCTGTGAGGAGACGCTGTGAGGAGGCGCTGACCTCAGCAGATCTCAGCCTCCACACGACGTTAAAGCTCACAGCTCTGAGGTCACATGTGAAGATGACACCGTCTCCTCTAACGAGGCGTCACTGCGTCTGACCCGCCTCCCACACGGCCTATTAGCTACAAACACCGGGCTGTGTGTGTGTGTGTGTGTGTGTGTGTGTGTGTGTGTGTGTGTGTGTGTGTGTGTGTGTGTGTGTGCATCGTAACCCCCCCTCCAGACGACATGTCCCAGCACAGCGTCGCTATCAAAGCACGCCACTCTTCCATAAGGCTGATGTCTCAGGATATCTGCAGCCTGACAGATGTGAAGACACTACAAGTGGAGATCAGGAGGAAAAATATATTGAATCTGAAAATGTGCAAACACATAGAGGAGTCTGACAACGTGACAGTTCTCTTATTGGACCTCCAAATGTAAATAAAGTGAAAAGAGACGGAGACGCTCCTGAATCTAGGTGACAGGTTGACTTGTGGGTATTTGGTTAGGATAGAAGAGCTGGTGTGTGTGTGTGTGTGTGTGTGTGTGTGTGTGTGTGTGTGTGTGTGTGTGTGTGTGTGTGTGTGCCCACAGGGGTTTGGATATAAAGATGTGCTCGGTTGAAAGTGTCACACATGTTTAGGCTTTCATCAGGATGTGTAACTTTGAGGGCTTTTGCCTCCGGGAGGATCCATCATATTTCATCATATTTCATTAACAACGTTTGCTACATATGCAGACACAGGGGGGGGGGTGGGGGATGGGGGGATGGGGGGGGGGGGGGGGGGGGGGGGGGGGGGGGGGGGGGGGGGGGGGGGGGGGGGGGGGGGGGGCGGGCGCCTCCTACGTCAGGCTGCAGCAGGACGTTGTCTTACGGCTCTGTGGAGGCTTCATGTCATCAAGAGGCTGAAGACTTATTATTTAATAATTTCTCACACTGCACACAAACCTTTATTTCCCCGCCTCATGCTCTCGTCTGTTTAAGGAATGTTTCTGTTACATGTAACCCTCTGAACCCCGAGGAGTCACCTTTCTCTCTGTGGGATAACAGAAGTCCTGCACCTCATATGGAAAGATTGAAACTATATATCAAATGTTTTTACAAGTTATCAATGTTGTAAAAAAAACTGGAGGCTTCACATGTTGTATATGTTGAGCTATATACATTTTTACAACCTCTCCTCTCCTCTCTCCTCTCTCCTCTCATCTCCTCTCCTCTCTCCTCTCTCCTCTCATCTCCTCTCCTCTCTCCTCTCATCTCTCCTCTCATCTCCTCTCCTCTCTCCTCTCTCCTCTCTTCTCTCATCTCCTCTCCTCTCTCCTCTCATCTCCTGTCCTCTCTCCTCTCATCCTCTCCTCTCTCCTCTCTCCTCCTCTCTCATCTTCTCCTCTCCTCTCTCCTCTCTCCTCCTCTCTCCTCTTCTCCTCCTCTCCTCCTCTCCTCTCTCCTCTCTCATCTCTCCTCCTCTCTCCTCTCTCCTCTCCCCTCTCCTCTCTCCTCTCTCCTCCCCTCCTCCTCTCTCCTCTTCTCCTCTCCTCTCTCCTCTCTCCTCCTCTCTCCTCTTCTCCTCTCCTCTCTCCTCTCTCCTCCTCTCTCCTCTTCTCCTCTCCTCTCTCCTCTCTCCTGTTGGTCTCAGATGAATAAATCATGACGTCATAGTTTCAGTGAGGATCTCAGAATTTAATGTTTTTTACAGAATCTGGTTAAAGTTAACGGTTTATTCGGAGGGAGATTTTAAATGAGACGTGTAGAATATAATGCTTTTGATGAAATATCACAATTTTAATAAGCTCAGTTTCGGTTGCTTTCACGATGTGTTCAAAGAACGTCGGAAAGATGAGAATTTGACGATTTGAAGAAAACATGTTTTTCCATCGTCAGGTTTTGGGGTTTCAGATAAAATATAAATGTATTAATGCCGAAGGAAATTATTGTGCCAGAGTTTGTTCAAAGATTTCAAGAGAAGAATAATAAAAAACAATAGAATAAAAATATGAACATATATTAACATTAGAGTAACAATTATTAATGTGAAAGATGTAACAGTAGAATAAAACTAAGTAAAGTAAATAGTAAAAGTAAACTAAAAAAAAAAAAGATGAATTACAAGAGTAAAAATATAAAGTGTATAAAAAGTAAAAATAACACCAATACCTAATAGAAACTAAAATAAAAAGTAATACTGAGCATGATATTGAGAGCAGATGTTCTATGTTTCAGTCCCTCCTGCAGAAAGGGGAGGAGCTACATAGTGTGATGGCCACTGTGGCGTTCTGCAGCTTTTATAGCTTTTAAAATGTGTTTTTATTTGCACTTTGTCTTCTGATGTTTTATTAAAGCTCTGAATCGCCTCGCCGCTGAAATGTTCTGTATAAATTAAACGTATTGATCCCAAATCAGAGGTTCTCTCTCTCAGTGAGTCGTGTTGTGGCACAAATGTGTTTTTGACAAAGAAAGACAATTATTTGTTCGTTGTTCTTTTGTTTTTTTTAAACGAGAAAAACAATCATATGAAGACGTTGATGGAATGTTTTTCTCAAGTATTTTGTGAATGTGTACATGCTGGTAATAAGAACATCATTTGTGTCTGAGCAGTAATTAAAGGCGGTTATCAGCAGGAGGAACATGAGCGGGCTTTCTGCAGGACAGGAGGCCGCGGTGATAACACCACCAGCTACTGCGGCTTTTTAAACAAAGACAATGTCAACGAGTCTCCAATTTTCCTGCGATAATTTTGTAGCTTTGCTTTATTAGTCGAGGTACTTATTAATAGGTACGTGCAGCTAGAGGGGAGCAGCAGTGAGGTGGAAGAATCTGCAGCTTGATTAAACAACGAAGGCTAAAGACTTTAAGAGTTAAACATTTAACGTTACAAAAGGAGACGTGTCCGCATGAGCAAGCGTTACATTAAATTATGAAAATGAATTGTTAAATTATATTTGTAGGCTCCTCGGGCCGAACATCCGATCTGAGTGGACTGATGAGGAGACGGTAACCTTCCTCAGGTAGAACAGGAAGAAAGAAAAGGAAAAGATATATTTCATGTTTCCAACACGTCTCCTCACTGCTTGAGATTTGACTGCAGATCTTCTGACTACAACATGTATGTTTAACTACAACATGTATGTTTAACTACAACATGTATGTTTAACTACAACATGTATGTTTAACTACAACATGTATGTTTAACTACAACATGTATGTTTAACTACAGCATGTATGTTTAACTACAACATGTATGTTTAACTACAACATGTATGTTTAACTACAGCATGTATGTTTAACTACAACATGTATGTTTAACTACAACATGTATGTTTAACTACAACATGTATGTTTAACTACAACATGTATGTTTAACTACAGCATGTATGTTTAACTACAACATGTATGTTTAACTACAACATGTATGTTTAACTACAGCATGTATGTTTAACTACAACATGTATGTTTAACTACAACATGTATGTTTAACTACAACATGTATGTTTAACTACAGCATGTATGTTTAACTACAACATGTATGTTTAACTACAACATGTATGTTTAACTACAACATGTATGTTTAACTACAACATGTATGTTTAACTACAGTATGTTTAACTACAACATGTATGTTTAACTACAGTATGTTTAACTACAACATGTATGTTTAACTACAGTATGTTTAACTACAACATGTATGTTTAACTACAACATGTACGTTTAACTACAACATATATGTTTAACTACAACATGTATGTTTAACTACAGCATGTATGTTTAACTACAACATGTATGTTTAACTACAACATGTACGTTTAACTACAGTATGTTTAACTACAACATGTATGTTTAACTACAGTATGTTTAACTACAACATGTATGTTTAACTACAACATGTATGTTTAACTACAACATGTATGTTTAACTACAGTATGTTTAACTACAACATGTATGTTTAACTACAGCATGTATGTTTAACTACAGTATGTTTAACTACAACATGTATGTTTAACTACAACATGTATGTTTAACTACAACATGTATGTTTAACTACAGTATGTTTAACTACAACATGTATGTTTAACTACAACATGTATGTTTAACTACAACATGTATGTTTAACTACAGTATGTTTAACTACAACATGTACGTTTAACTACAACATGTATGTTTAACTACAACATGTATGTTTAACTACAGTATGTTTAACTACAACATGTATGTTTAACTACAACATGTACGTTTAACTACAACATGTACGTTTAACTACAACATGTATGTTTAACTACAACATGTATGTTTAACTACAACATGTACATTTAACTACAACATGTATGTTTAACTACAACATGTATGTTTAACTACAGTATGTTTAACTACAACATGTATGTTTAGATATCATGTTAGACATCATGTTATATATCATGTTAGATATCATGTTAGACATCATGTTAGATATCATGTTATATATCATGTTAGACATCATGCTAGACATCATGCTAGACATCATGTTAGACATCATGTTAGACATCATGCTAGACATCATGCTAGACATCATGCTAGACATTATGCTAGACATCATGTTAGACATCATGCTAGACATCATGCTAGACATCATGCTAGACATCATGTTAGACATCATGCTAGACATCATGCTAGACATCATGTTAGACATCATGCTAGACATCATGCTAGACATCATGCTAGACATCATGTTAGACATCATGCTAGACATCATGTTAGACATCATGCTAGACATCATGCTAGACATCATGCTAGACATCATGTTAGACATCATGCTAGACATTATGCTCGACATCATGTTAGACATCATGTTAGACATCATGCTAGACATCATGCTAGACATCATGTTAGACATCATGCTAGACATTATGCTAGACATCATGTTAGACATCATGCTAGACATCATGCTAGACATCATGTTAGACATCATGTTAGACATCATGCTAGACATCATGCTAGACATCATGCTAGACATCATGCTCGACATTATGTCACATGACACATCCTATAGGACTCCAGAATGGATTGACCTGTGACACTGAAGCCGGAGTGCATCCATGCAACAGGACGACATGAATGTTAACTGTGTACTTCCACTACTGCACCTTTTATCATTTCATGGACGATAACTACAGACATGAATTGTCATTATGTAACTAACGTGTGCACATACACCGGCACATGCAACTAAATATCATTCAGTCACGTCTCGAGGGAAACGTTTTCTTCTCCCCACGGTTAACGTAAACCGACACAACAAAGACATCACGTTTGTCTTAGAATCACCACGTCTGGTACATTGTTTAAGGAACGTGGATTCAAATGAAACGTTTCACACAGGACTATTAATAGAAACGTAATATTTTATACGTAAAAAAACATGTAATCCGCGAGAAAATATGTTTCCATCAAAACGTGATTGACAATACAGTTATTTGGGACGGGGGGGACGGGGGGGACGGAGGGGACGGGGACGGGGGGGACGGAGGGGACGGGGACGGGGGGGGGAGTGGGGGGACTGGGGGGGAGGACGGGGGCTGAGCTACTTCCACACCATTTCTTCTAACATCTACATGCTATGAAAGCTTTGCTCCCAGACAGACAGAACATTCACACTTATTCATGGAGAATATAAAAATAGAGGCTCTCCTGCACCACATGCCTCTGCTCCGCTGGAGAGCTGTGAT
This sequence comes from Ophiodon elongatus, assembly GCA_016806645.1. Lineage (NCBI taxonomy): Eukaryota > Metazoa > Chordata > Actinopteri > Perciformes > Hexagrammidae > Ophiodon > Ophiodon elongatus. The sequence goes on along the minus strand of JACSYO010001231.1, from coordinate 211,863 downwards.
ACTGACCCCCAACCCTAAACTCTGAATCACTCAACGAGAGGGCTGTGGGAGGAAGAGCATGTGTTGTGTTGCATGTTAGTGGGGGAGGGAGGGGGGGGAGGGGGGGGGGAGGGGAGAGGGGGGTCGGATCAAGTCAAGCTGACACAGTTTCAGTGTATTCTCAATATTGTAAATAATGCAGGACGCTCTGTTTCTCGTGGATGTTGTCTTCATCCATTTTTAACCGGTTCAGTTTCACAGTGGGGCTCCGGCTCGCTCGCCCCGGTGCGTCTGCCGGGGAACGAGTCGGCAGCGATGGATCTGATGTGATGAACTCACCTTTCTAGTTGAGGTCGCAGAAAAGCACGCGAGATAATGACTCACTGCTAATTGTTTTTTTGATTGCTGGAGTTAATCAAAGTTTTATATTCCACTTCAACGCAGTTATTGGTATTGACCAGCACGCTGTCTCTCTCTCCTGCGCTGCTACTTTATGGTTTTGAATTAAGCTTTCACATTACGAAAAATACTCAACTGCATTGCTTTGATAACAGCGACCGACTGAAGAGCCCACAGAGGCTGGTTTCATCCAGCATCCTTAGCAATAAATACCAATAATAATGCGGCGTAATTATTTTGTTATATTATCAAAGTATTCTTGAACGTGGACGTATGAAGTACTTTGAATCACACGTTGGGCGGGCGGGCGTGGAGGTGGATGGCGCCAACAAACGGCCATCTTCCAGCCAGGAGGTCGCTGTTCCATGAGTTTATGTCTCAATCTCTAGTTTCAAGTCTTCTTCAATACAGCATGATGTTCATTTAGTAAATTATGGTCATTTAGAGTCAAACAGACCATAAAGAGGGGATGCTTTAGGGGCGGGGCTACAGGGTGATTGACAGGTCTCTACATCACTCCCCAGCATTCCAAATATGGTCACTTCCGATTATCTGTTGCAGAAAACCAACATCCAAAATCCAAGATGTCGACGGAGAAATCGTTGGACTCGAGGCTTCAAAGAGCCCCAAACCAACGGGGGACATCACGACGACGTCCACAGTCTGAGGTTTAGACGTCTCGCTGAGCCACTTGTTAGCAAAGCCTTTCTTTTCACTACACACCGAGGGGTACTTAACGACATATTCTATGTCTTTATTTGTTTCAGGCATCTAAACAAAAACTCCGTAAACAAACCAGTCGACTTCAAGACGAGGTACCAGGAGTGTAAACATGAGTCAGCGAGTTTTAGGGCTCTGTTATTGTCACCGTCATAAACATTCTCGGCTCTCTTGTTCATCAAAGTTTACATATTTACAAACGCAGACGCAGCGGGAACGCCGGCCCCGTCGGCCCCGTCGGGTCTGTGGGGCCAGCAGGGGGCCGACAGAGGGCCGACAGAGGGCCGGCAGGGGGCCGACAGGGGGCCGACAGAGGGCCGGCAGGGGGCCGACAGAGGGCCGACAGAGGGCCGACAGAGGGCCGGCAGGGGGCCGACAGAGGGCCGACAGAGGGCCGGCAGGGGGGCCGACAGAGGGCCGACAGAGGGCCGGCAGGGGGCCGACAGGGGGGCCGACAGAGGGCCGACAGAGGGCCGACAGAGGGCCGACAGAGGGGCCGACAGGGGGCCGACAGAGGGCCGGCAGGGGGCCGACAGAGGGGCCGACAGGGGGCCGACAGAGGGCCGGCAGGGAGCCGACAGAGGGCCGACAGAGGGCCGGCAGGGGGGCCGACAGAGGGGCCGACAGAGGGGCCGACAGGGGGCCGATAGGGGCCGGCAGGGGGCCGATAGGGGCCGGCAGGGGGCCCCTCAATGCAGCTAACTGCATTACTTTAGTTCACACGGTCAGACACACTGCTGATGGAACCCTCTCACCTCAACCTCAAACTCCCAGTCTGAGCGAGAGAGAGAGAGAGAGAGAGAGTGTGTGTGTGTGTGTGTGTGTGTGTGTGTGTGTGTGTGTGTGTGTGTGTGTGTGTGTGTGTGTGTGTGTGTGTGTGTGTGTGTCTAAGTGAGTGAGGGCTGCCTGGGGCTCATTGCTCATCTCAGTGGGTATAAATAGAAAAATAGAGAGCCAGGAATATAAGAGCATCATAGTGTGTCTGTGGGGCAGAAAGAAAATGAAATATAAAAGCAGGTGGATGGGCTGCAGGATTCAAATCTAAACAAATGTTGAATAGTAGCAGGTTTGGTTTGTCAAATTGAACAGATGTAGCTATTTGAGGCGGTCTTCCAACACGATACCAAATCAAACATGTTTTGAGTTATGGTTTCATTTTCCAGGCAGAATGGATTTCTTTAAAAAACAAAGCTCACCTTCGTGCTGCCGTTCCTACGAAGAGTTGTGCTGCTTGATTTGTTCTCAACAGGTTGAAGAGAGAGCAGCTCTCCCCTCGCCTTGCCTCAGCACCGTGCGCTGCTTTCACCGTGCGCTGGTTGCACCGTGCCTGATGACATCACTAGTGCTACCTGATGTATGACATCACTAGTGCTACCTGCCGTATGACATCACTAGTGCTACCTGATGTATGACATCACTAGTGCTACCTGCCGTATGACATCACTAGTGCTTCCTGCCGTATGACATCACTAGTGCTACCTGATGTATGACATCACTAGTGCTACCTGCCGTATGACATCACTAGTGCTACCTGATGTATGACATCACTAGTGCTACCTGATGTATGACATCACTAGTGCTACCTGCCGTATGACATCACTAGTGCTACCTGCCGTATGACATCACTAGTGCTTCCTGCCGTATGACATCACTAGCGCTACCTGATGTATGACATCACTAGTGCTACCTGGTATGACATCACTAGTGCTACCTGCCGTATGACATCACTAGTGCTACCTGCCGTATGACATCACTAGCGCTACCTGCCGTATGACATCACTAGCGCTACCTGCCGTATGACATCACTAGCGCTACCTGCCGTATGACATCACTAGCGCTACCTGCCGTATGACATCACTAGCGCTACCTGCCGTATGACATCACTAGCGCTACCTGCCGTATGACATCACTAGCGCTACCTGCCGTATGACATCACTAGTGCTACCTGCCGTATGACATCACTAGTGCTACCTGCCGTATGACATCACTAGTGCTACCTGCCGTATGACATCACTAGTGCTACCTGCCGTATGACATCACTAGCGTCCCGAGATGTGATGGCGGTGCGCCCTTGTTCATAAAGACGTGATGTTTGTGAGCTGAACACGTACCTGGACGTCGCCACACCTGGTGTCCATATCACGGCTCCTCAAAGACGGAAGGTGCACCTGTAGGAGAGAGGGAGGGGGGCAGGGGGGAGAGACGGGGCGGGGGCAGGGAAGGGAGGGGTGAGAGGGAGGGGGTGAGGGAGGGGGGGGAATATCATTAAGAAAAAGCACTTGTCAGGTTACCCATTAGAGTACCATTACAATACCAATCTCTGCTCCCCATCTTTCCCTCTCACAGTGTATGTGTGTGTGTGTGTGTGTGTGTGTGTGTGTGTGTGTGTGTGTGTGTGTGTGTGTGTGTGTGTGTGTGTGTGTGTGTTTGTTTCTCTTTGTGTGCCTCTAGTCACCAGCGGGGAGATGAGATCATTACCTGCGACTGCGAGGCTAATGTCACACTCAAGCCTCAAAACACACACACACACACACACACACACACACACACACACACACACACACACACACACACACACACACACACACACACACACACACACACACACACAGACTAAAGAGGCTAATGTGACAAAAGGAGGCTGTGGGGCTCGTCTCCATTTGGAAACGCAGCCTGTTTTACAACCTGCTTCCAACAAGAGCCGACGAGAGAAGAGGGAGGAATGACGGACGGATGAATGGAGGGGGGGTGGGGTGAAGGGGTGAGAGGAGTGAGGGGGGGGTCTAATTGGAGACATGGCGGGAACGAACAGCCACCTCTGATTCTGGAGGAGGGAAAAACTGTAAGGAGAAAAAGGGAGTACAGCAGCGGACATAATGTAAGGCTCAGAATAAACTCATTAGCAGAGGCGGGACTACTGTGAGTGACAGATAGGGGGGTGTAGGGGGGGTGGGTGTAGAGGGGGGGGGTGTAGAGGGGGGAGATGTAGAGGGGGGGTTGTAGAGGGGGGAGATGGGGGGTGATGGGGGAGATGTAGAGGGGAGGTTGTAGAGGGGGGAGATGGGGGGAGATGGGGGTTGATGGGGGAGATGTAGAGGGGAGGTTGTAGAGGGGGGAGATGGGGGGAGATGGGGTTGGAACTGGGTCAGGAGGTGGAGATGACTGGCCTCTAACGCCTCCATCAGCCCCCTGGCTGTCACTTCACATCACCTTCACAACGCTACTGCAACAACATGGCGCTGACGGCAACATGCTTCTCTGTCGCCACGGAGACGTGTGGTGTCATGTTTCAGGTGTCATGTGTAATGTGCCAGGTGTCATGTTTCAGGTGTCATGTGTAATGTGCCAGGTGTCATGTGTCATGTTTCAGGTGTCATGTGTAATGTGCCAGGTGTCATGTTTCAGGTGTCATGTGTAATGTGCCAGGTGTCATGTTTCAGGTGTCATGTTTCAGGTGTCATGTGTAATGTGCCAGGTGTCATGTTTCAGGTGTCATGTGTAATGTGCCAGGTGTCATGTGTAATGTACCAGGTGTCATGTGTAATGTGCCAGGTGTCATGTGTAATGTGCCAGGTGTCATGTGTAATGTGCCAGGTGTCATGTGTAATGTGCCAGGTGTCATGTGTAATGTGCCAGGTGTCATGTTTCAGGTGTCATGTGTAATGTGCCAGGTGTCATGTTTCAGGTGTCATGTGTAATGTGCCAGGTGTCATGTTTCAGGTGTCATGTTTCAGGTGTCATGTGTAATGTGCCAGGTGTCATGTTTCAGGTGTCATGTGTAATGTACCAGGTGTCATGTGTAATGTGCCAGGTGTCATGTGTAATGTGCCAGGTGTCATGTGTAATGTGCCAGGTGTCATGTTTCAGGTGTCATGTGTAATGTGCCAGGTGTCATGTTTCAGGTGTCATGTTTCAGGTGTAATGTGTCAGGTGTCAGGTGTCAGGTGTAATGTGTCATGTGTCAGGTGTAATGTGTCAGGTGTCAGGTGTCAGGTGTCAGGAAGTGGTGGCTGTAGTTTTGTTTTACTAGTATTGAAGCTGGATTGAGCGAATCGTCTTGCGTTTGGCTGCTTGTCCTCGCTCTGCACCGTGAGAACCGTCTCCATGGAAACCCACACGTTTACATTTTTACAGAAATAAATGAGATGAAGCTGCAGAGCGTCGGTCAGTGAGTCTCTTACAGGGAGCAGATCATTGTAGTGATTACACTGAAGTCTGATTAAGAGGCGTACAGTCGCTGGCTAAACGTTCTCTATAACAATCATCTCTCACAGGTATTAGATATTAGATATCATATACACACATGCAGATGTAGAGCACTTTACTGTGACGGGAACATTTCATCAAACAATCAGTCAAGTTTCCTTCATTCAGCAGCTTTCAAACTAATAACAACGTTAAAAGCTTTACGAACACCTGACGAGACAAAAACACGATGCAGAGAAGAGGAAGTCTCAAGTCTCAATTCTCATGTCTCATGTCTCAAGTCTCAAGTCTCAAGTCTCATGTCTCATGTCACATGTCTCAAGTCTCATGTCTCAAGTCTCATGTCTCATGTCTCATGTCTCATGTCTCAAGTCTCATGTCTCATGTCTCAAGTCTCAAGTCTCAAGTCTCATGTCTCATGTCTCAAGTCTCATGTCTCAAGTCTCATGTCTCATGTCTCATGTCTCAAGTCTCATGTCTCAAGTCTCAAGTCTCATGTCTCATGTCTCAAGTCTCATGTCTCAAGTCTCAAGTCTCAAGTCTCATGTCTCAAGTCTCATGTCTCAAGTCTCATGTCTCAAGTCTCATGTCTCATGTCTCATGTCTCAAGTCTCAAGTCTCAAGTCTCATGTCTCAAGTCTCATGTCTCAAGTCTCATGTCTCAAGTCTCATGTCTCATGTCTCAAGTCTCATGTCTCAAGTCTCATGTCTCATGTCTCAAGTCTCAAGTCTCAAGTCTCATGTCTCAAGTCTCAAGTCTCATGTCTCAAGTCTCATGTCTCATGTCTCATGTCTCAAGTCTCAAGTCTCAAGTCTCATGTCTCATGTCTCATGTCTCAAGTCTCATGTCTCAAGTCTCATGTCTCATGTCTCATGTCTCATGTCTCAAGTCTCATGTCTCATGTCTCAAGTCTCAAGTCTCAAGTCTCATGTCTCAAGTCTCAAGTCTCATGTCTCAAGTCTCATGTCTCATGTCTCATGTCTCAAGTCTCATGTCTCAAGTCTCAAGTCTCATGTCTCATGTCTCAAGTCTCATGTCTCAAGTCTCAAGTCTCAAGTCTCATGTCTCAAGTCTCATGTCTCAAGTCTCATGTCTCAAGTCTCATGTCTCAAGTCTCATGTCTCAAGTCTCAAGTCTCAAGTCTCATGTCTCAAGTCTCATGTCTCAAGTCTCATGTCTCAAGTCTCATGTCTCATGTCTCATGTCTCATGTCTCAAGTCTCATGTCTCATGTCTCAAGTCTCAAGTCTCAAGTCTCATGTCTCAAGTCTCAAGTCTCATGTCTCAAGTCTCATGTCTCATGTCTCATGTCTCAAGTCTCATGTCTCAAGTCTCAAGTCTCATGTCTCATGTCTCAAGTCTCATGTCTCAAGTCTCAAGTCTCAAGTCTCATGTCTCAAGTCTCATGTCTCAAGTCTCATGTCTCAAGTCTCATGTCTCATGTCTCATGTCTCAAGTCTCAAGTCTCAAGTCTCATGTCTCAAGTCTCATGTCTCAAGTCTCATGTCTCAAGTCTCATGTCTCATGTCTCATGTCTCATGTCTCAAGTCTCATGTCTC
>JACSYO010001231.1:195000-200000 GCA_016806645.1 Ophiodon elongatus | reverse complement strand
CGGGACCAGACCGGGACCGGGACCACCACCATGACCCTCTGCTGATCGCCATGAGACATGAAGTAAGTCCTTGTATTTGTTTCTATTTCTCTTGTTGTTTAAATGTTTGTATTCATTTAAATGTTTCATTCAAATCTTCTTTTGAATTCTGTTTCTGGTCTTCAGAGTTTTATTTGATGTTTAACTTTGAGTGATGTTTAAATAAAGTTTGACTGATTGTGAGAACGTTAAAGTAACTTTCATTTAGTGTTGGTTCTGGCGCCCCCTGTGGACTAAAGAGGTAGTGTCTCTGAGCACCAGGGTCCCTTTAGAGAACCTCTCATGGTACTGCAGCAGGGTCTGACTCAGTCCTGGTCCTGGTTCTCCCGTGCCCCCCTTCCCTCCAGCGGGTCCAGCAACATGTCCTGGATCTGGGTCTGTCCACGGTGGACTAGTCTCTGCTGGATCTGGGTCTGTCCACGGTGGACTGGTCTCTGCTGGAGTCTGAGCTGAAGGAGGTTCTGGTGAACCTGCATGATGTCATCTGGTTTCACCAGAATCCGATGAGGAGCTTTAAGAAGAACTCTCTAGAACCAGACCATCTTCTCTCTGGTGGTCTGGTTACTGATGGAGGTCTAGAGAGGACCAGGACTACACTGAGGTCTATAGAGGACCAGGACTACACTGAGGTCTATAGAGGACCAGGACTACACTGAGGTCTATAGAGGACCAAGACTACACTGAGGTCTATAGGGGACCAGGACTACACTGAGGTCTATAGAGGACCAGGACTACACTGAGGTCTATAGAGGACCAGGACTACACTGAGGTCTATAGAGGACCAGGACTACACTGAGGTCTATAGAGGACCAGGACTACATTAAAGACCAGTTAAAGTTCCTCACCGTATATAAAATACCGTTCCTCTGTGTTACAGACAAACGGAGAGAAAGATTTCATAAAACATAAAACATAACAGAACTAAGGGAAGACGACAGAAAGATAAAGGGACAGAGTTTTTCCGTCAGCCTCAATTTGAATTACACTTGAAATCCTCAGTGAAACAACAGGACTCCAGTGAGGCTTTATGATGCCAGAGGCCGTCTGTGTAATCTGTCTCTCTGACGCGGTCCAGGACTCAGCAGGAGGCCTGGACCCCCTTTGTGTCCCTGGACCCCTTTGTGTCCCTGGACCCCCTTTGTGTCCCTCAATCCCTCAACACCCACCCGTCTCTCAGGAAGAGATCCAGGAACGGATTTCATTCATTAGCAGAGATGAGAAACGGCTCTCACACACACACACACACACACACACACACACACACACACACACACACACACACACACACACACACACACACACACACACACACACACACACAACACACAACACACACACACACACACACACACACACACAGCACACACACACACACACACACACACACACACACACACACACACACACACACACACACAGACACAGACACACACAGACACAGACACACACACACACACACACACAGACACACACACACACACACACACACACACACACACAGAGACACACACACACACAGAGACACACACACACACACACACACACACACACACACACACACACACAGAGACACACACACACACACGTGTCTTTTTGTGCCTTTCCTAAAGTATGTCACACTGTATAAAATATAAAAATAGAAGGGAAATAAAATAGCTAAATAAAAAAAGCAGAAGCGCTGCGATGTTCTCCTCCATCTTTAATGAAAGGGAGCGAGCGGAGCTGTCGCTTCCCGTCTCCCACCGCTCCACCACAACCTGATTACCGTCTGATGATGATGCCACTACTTCCTGACACCTAATTGAAATAATTGTGTGTAATCACTTTAAAACACTGGCAGGAGACGCGGAGCGACGAGGAGTCGTTACGAAGAGGCGGCGGCGTTTTAATTGAATCTTCCAGATGCGTCTGATTCCATCAAACAAGTGTAAAACCACCGGGAGCCGGGCGGAGCCAAGCGGAGCCGAGCGGAGCCGAGCGGAGCCGCGGTTCAATGGAGAGATGAATGCTGGGTAATGGGTTTAGGGCTGTGAAAGGGAGCGGGGTTTAGTGGATATGCTTCAGCCATTCTCTCATGCTCGCTCACTTCATCCCACATAATCTGGGAGGAATCTCCAGAGCGCTGCTTCCCCTCTCCAGGTTTACTTCCTGTCTCCCAGACAGAGATCTGAACTCCACACAAACAACCCGATCACCTGCTGCGGGCGGCACCGCGGCTGGTGATGACGAGGCAAAGCGACGCCAAGGGAGGTTTGAGTTTGGGCTGTTTTGCTTCTACAACACGTCTTCCTTCAGACTAGTGGAAAGGAAACATCCAAAATACACATTTATGTGTTTATTTCACTACTTTTGTCTGTTTGCGTCTGTAGATTTCTCCTCAACTCACCATTAGAAAATGCCTCATTTGCATCTTTTAACTTAATATTTCAGAAAACTTGTAATACAAAAGATACTTGTCTTTATGCAAGTCATCAACTGGGGAAGTTTCATGGTGATATGTATGAGTTCACTTCTGTGCCCTATTCACCTGAAGTCATTTTACAGGTTTATTTACAGGCCGTTTTCTCTCAATGAGTTTGTTCTCAGACTCTGATCCAGAAATCTCCACTTCAGTAGCTCTTACATCACCAAACTTTACTCTTTACTTCCTACATATATTCTGGAGCTTTCTACAGAGGGGTTTGTTCACACATCATTCAGAGTCTCATTTATACATTATAGTACTAACACATGGAGAAAATAGGTTTGTTTTTATGGCTGCGAAAAAAAAAGCGATATTGACTTTATGTCGACAAAATGAAACGAGACCTTTGAACCTGGCTTTATGTTCACATTCCTGCAAACTGGCATATTTTCAACAAAGGAAACGCCTCTCTTGCAGATTTGAACACAACATTTCACAAAACCTGTAACACCATCAACTGGGGAAGTTTCACGGTGACGTCCATCAGTTCAATATTTTAACCCCGTTCACCTGAAACGTGGCTCCTGAACCAAAGAGCTCATCGTGGCCCTCAAGGCCCAGCCGGTGGCTCTCCTCTTCCTGCAGGTCCTCATCACACAGCGAGCTGCAGCCCGTCCACAGACGTTCCCCTGCTCTTTAATCTCAGCGCCGACTGGAGAGAAGCAGCGCTGCACATTCCATTAATGTAAAGTGAGGCTTGAAGGCCCGTAAGTTATTGGCTTTGCAGACTCGCCTCCTCTCATCTCACTCATACTGGCTCCCGGCCACCAAATACCCCCTGATAGCCAAAGACGTGCAGCACGCTCAGCGCTTTGCTTCCTCCCTCCCTGCTTCTCCCTGCGGCCTCCGGCCTCTCTCCTCATACCTCCAGCCTCGTCTCCTCTCGCCTCATACCTCGGCCTCTCTCTCCTCATACCTCCGGCCTCGACCTCTCTCTCCTCATACCTTGGCCTCGGCCTCTCTCTCCTCATACCTCGGCCTCGGCCTCTCTCTCCTCATACCTCCGGCCTCGGCCTCTCTCTCCTCATACCTCGGCCTCTCTCTCCTCATACCTCGGCCTCTCTCTCCTCATACCTCCGTCCTCGGCCTCTCTCTCCTCATACCTCCGGCCTTGGCCTCTCTCTCCTCATACTTCGGCCTCTCTCTCCTCATACCTCGGCCTCTCTCTCCTCATACCTAAGGCCTCGGCCTCTCTCTCCTCATACCTCCAGCCTCGGCCTCTCTCTCCTCATACCGCCGTCCTCGGCCTCTCTCTCCTCCTACCTCGGCCTCTCTCTCCTCATACCTCGGCCTCTCTCTCCTCATACCTCGGCCTCTCTCTACTCAAAACTCGGCCTCTCTCTCCTCATACCTCGGCCTCATACCTCGGCCTCTCTCTCCACATACCTCGGCCTCTCTCTCCTCATACCTCGGCCTCATACCTCGGCCTCTCTCTCCACATACCTCGGCCTCTCTCTCCTCATACCTCGGCCTCTCTCTCCACATACCTCGGCCTCTCTCTCCTCATACCTCGGCCTCTCTCTCCTCATACCTCGGCCTCTCTCTCCTCATACCTCGGCCTCTCTCTCCACATACCTCGGCCTCTCTCTCCTCATACCTCGGCCTCTCTCTCCACAGTTCTCTCTCTCTTCACACAGAATCGTTCTCCGGTCGGAGTCATCGCAGTGTTTCATCCCAGCTGCTTCACAAATCTTCTGCTGTACGGGATAAAAGAAGGCAGCCAAGGCCCGGCTCCTTAAGCCTCCACAATCACCGATTTAACGGATAGTTTAATTACCAGCAAAACGACACACTCACAGAGCCACGGAGATAACTGCAGGAGAACAGAAGAACCCCGCTGAGAGGAAGGAGTGCCAGAGGAACAGTCTGAGTGGAAGACGGAGAAAGAGACACAAAGATCTCCTTATCTGGTTCATCCTCCCTCCCTCATTCCCTCATTCCCTCCTTCCTTCCTTCCCACAGTCTGCGCGATATGGCATGAGTGGATCACCATTATTTAAAGCAGGATCTCGACCCACGATCTTATCACAAATCTTTTGAATTAAATGATTTTATTGAAGAGGGCCACCAAACTAATGTAGGAAGGTAACGAAACAGCAGACTCATCCTCAGACGAGACCCTGAGGTTTATTTAAAGTGAGAATGACCCGTCGCTTCACGTCGCTGTGAATTAGATCCGACGCACAGCACTTATCTCAAAAGATAGTCGGTCATTTTTTAAAGCTGGTTCACCTGTGACTCTTTTTTTATTTCCTTCTTCCAAAATACTGATCCACCAGTTGAGTTTCCACAGAACCCGAATCGCCTCCACAGGGGGGGGGGAGGGGGCATCACTCAACCCTAAACCACAGGTCTCCGGAGGAGAGGGGGTTTATGCAGCTGTTGTTTCTGGTTTGTAATATTTTAGTTTGCTCAGTTATTGAATGATGACTGAATGATTTATTTCCAAGAATCTTATGAGATTTAAAGTGTGTCTTTCGTGTGATTCTTTGTGGAG
>JACSYO010001231.1:180000-190000 GCA_016806645.1 Ophiodon elongatus | reverse complement strand
TTCAGCCGTTGAAAACACCGACAGTAGGTGTTGGACTAAAAGCCTTCAATCGATTTAAAACATAGACTCACGTGTATTTATTACCTACGCCAAGTTACCACGGGCAACCACGCACGCATTCAGCCGAAAGTCACCAGTTAACACGGCCACGAGTTAAACTGAAACATCGGAAAACAGTCGTAACTTCTGTAGAACTTTAGTCCGATGCTGGAATATCGATTCAATAGTTCAGAATATCGAACAGCTCAGATTCAGGTGGTGGTGGGTGGTGGTGGGTGGTGGTGGGTGATGCTGGGTGGGTGGTGCTGGGTGGTGGTGGGTGGTGCTGGGTGGTGGTGGTGGGTGATGCTGGTGGGTGGTGCTGGGTGGTGGTGGGTGATGCTGGGTGGTGGTGGGTGATGCTAGGTGGTGCTGGGTGGTGCTGGGTGGTGCTGGGTGGTGGTGGTGGGTGATGCTGGGTGGTGGTGGGTGGTGCTAGGTGGTGCTGGGTGGTGGTGGGTGGTGCTGGGTGGTGGGTGATGCTGGGTGGTGGTGGGTGGTGGTGGGTGGTGCTAGGTGGTGCTGGGTGGTGGTGGGTGGTGCTGGGTGGTGGGTGATGCTGGGTGGTGGTGGGTGGTGCTGGGTGGTGCTGGGTGGTGGTGGGTGGTGCTGGGTGGTGCTGGGTGGTGGGTGATGCTGGGTGGTGGTGGGTGATGCTGGGTGGTGGTGGGTGGTGCTGGGTGGTGCTGGGTGGTGCTGGGTGGTGGTGGGTGGTGCTGGGTGGTGCTGGGTGGTGCTGGGTGGTGGGTGATGCTGGGTGGTGGTGGGTGGTGCTGGGTGGTGGGTGGTGCAGGGTGGTGGTGGTGTTCGTGGGAGAAAGAGGAAGAAGACTGATGGAGGAAACGCTGATCGGCCTTTGAACCCCTCCTCACGGCGGATTCTTCCGCCTCATCTTGCTGCTACACGGTTTCCATGGTGATCGTCACGCATGGCCGGTCGCTGCTCCCTTCGCTGCTGCGTCACCTGAGCGCAGGTGATCTCCTGCAGCTCCGCCCCTTTACACCCGCCACAAGCTCCCCAGAGACGAGGAACACATACCGGTACTCCCACAACAACCTCATACACCCCCTTCCATCCCCCCCGCCCCTCCCCCCCCCTCCTTCTTCTTCTTCTTCACCAAAAGCAGAGAGCCGGACTAACGTATTCAGGAGAGATGATTTTCAGACGGAGCAGCGAAAGCAAACACTCGATGTCGACCTGCTGCCAGAGAGCTGTGAGGGGAAGCCGTGTCCCTGCTCTTAGAAACACTTTACAGTGTAAACAGGTGTTAATGAAACGGGCAGACGGCCCCTCCTCCTGGCTAGCATTTAGCCCAGCGTTTAGCCTCGCGCTGAGCTAACAGCCGCCGTCATGGGAATGCTAATGAAGCTAAGGAAAACAAAAGCCTGGTTAATGAGAGCTGTGAGATAAGAGAGCAGAGGCCAGGACACACACACACACACACACACACACACACACACACACACACACACACACACACACACACACACACACGCGCGTACTGTGGCAGGCTCTTCTCCTTCGACACTAATTAGACAGGAAGGACTATATGTGGAGGAAGAGCTAACTAACCGTCCACATCAATACTGCAGCGTGCAAGGCCATTGGCCTCGAAGACGTGCAGAGGGAGGGAGGGGGGGGAGGGGGGGAGCGAGGCAGGAGGGGGGAGGGAGACAAATTAGAGAGAGAGGGCAAGACACGGAGGGCAGAGAGAGAGAAACGGAATGTGCAGGAATGAAGATGAATTCCCGTCCCGAGATGTGATCCTCACGCGTGACACATGTAGCGCGAGTGTCGAGATCCAATCCTCGTGTTGCCGAGCAGGAAGTGATGAAACGGAGCCACCTGGAGCGAGCGGAAACATCAACCAGCTGCGCTCGCACACAACGTGCACTCTCACAACGTGCACTCTCACAACGTGCACTCTCACAGCGTGCACTCTCACGGCCACAGAGGATCAGATACGTGCCGACGGAGCGGGCGTGGTTAAATATTGAACTCGTGTGAGAGTCATAGCATGCTAGCTGCTCTCTTAATGGAAGCATTACATACTTTCCCTCTCACCTGTCGTGTTATTCATCGATCTAGATTGTTTAGTGCTAACTGTCATATCTGCCTTTTTCCAATATAATGGAAGTAGATAGCACTGGGCTCTTTCCTGTAGGAACTATTTTCTTTCTACTGAACTGGAAGGGACAGGTTGGCAACAGTCAATAGGAAATAGCCCTAAACTTAACCGAGCGTTTTAGTGGCCTACACCGACCTCTGACCTCCCTCTACAACCTCTGTGCCATAAGAGGATGCTGCACTATAAAACATATTGGGCAAAGCAGAGTAGTTTAGTGTATAAAATCCTTTTGGAGAGCACATGGTTGATGTAAGACCACTAGCGTTTGGTTTAAGTTAAAGCCCCCCCCCCCCCACTCCCGTCTCTCCGCCTCCGACGCCCCGTGAATACTAACCACTGGGCTTTTCCCCTCCCCGGGTTTGACCTGATATTGCTGCCACTCCTTTTCCCACGAGCCCCGAGGCGATGGCTGAACTTAAACTAGGTTAGGGAGCGAGGTGCAGGAACAGCAGGCGGCTTAACAACCACCCAGCGACTACCACTCCACCTCTCTCTCCATCACATCTCTACGTTCCAGTTTCTTCCCTTCACTTACAATCGCTCCACCTATCTTGCAATCTCTGCTCCTTCTTTTTTTTTATCTGTCTCTCCCTCTCTATATCTCCCCGTCGTTTGCACTCTCACTCGCTCTCCACTTCTCTCTCTTTTATATAATCAATCAGTTCTGAATTACTCGTTTACTCCGTCTCTCAGTGCTGCATATTCTCTCCGCCACCGAGGACTCCATTAATTTTCTCCCCCCCCCTCCCCCCCTCTCTCCCTCCCCCCTCTCTCCCTCCCTCTCTCTCTCTCTCTCTCCTTCTCTATACTCTGCTTGATAGAATCAGATGCTATTTGTCTATTAAGGGGGCCACAGGGATATTTAATAAAGGGCCCGTGTGTGGCTGCATATGTGTGTGTGTGTGTGTGTGTGTGTGTGTGTGTGTGTGTGTGTGTGTGTGTGTGTGTGTGTGTGTGTGTGTAGGAGTGTGCATTTCCTTCCATTCTCCACCTTGATGAGGAAATTAACTTGTCCGATGTGGTGGCTGATGAAAAGTCATCTCGACGCCGATGGAATGTCGCACTTAATTTTCTATTTAGCTACAGTAACCATAACCAGCTCTAATTGATTAGGTGATCAAAAGTAATTGGTATTAGGCCGCAGCTATGAATTCATTTGTCTTTTATGAATACTAATTGACCCCAGACTGCCCCCTGCACCTCACACACACACACACACACACACACACACACTTCTCTGGTGCAACACTTACCGGACATGCAAGTCATTGTACATTCTTCCCATACCCTCACTCCTCTGTGTGTGTGTGTGTGTGTGTGTGTGTGTGTGTGTGTGTGTGTGTGTGTGTGTGTGTGTGTGTGTGTTTTTGTGGGGGGCGGAGTGTTGTGTCGTTTGTGTGATTAATAATTCGCCCCCCTAGCCTTGGGGAGAAAACCAAACAATTATTTTTTACATCCATTATGTGTGTCTGTCTGTGTGTGTCTGTGTGTGTGTGTGTGTGTGTGTGTGTGTGTGTGTGTGTGTGTGTGTGTGTGTCTGTGTGTGTGTGTGTGTGTGTGTGTGTGTGTGTGTGTGTGTCTGTGTGTGTGTGTGTGTGTGTGTGTCTGTGTGTGTTCAACACCTGTGTGTACACCAGTGTCTCCATTTGGGAAGCAAATTGGGGAAACGCAGGTCTTTGGGAATGAATGTGAGATGAATCTAAATAATCTAAACGAGCATCATTTCTTCAGCCCATGTTTCTGACATTTATGAGGCCGGTAAAATAAATAGAATGAAGGGAACCGCGTCTCCTCCTCTGCACCCGCACCGAGCCTCTGGCTCTCGCATACATACGATTCAATCTCACATGCGGCAGATACAGATAAATATATAACCACAAGCCAAATGTGTGCACAGAAATACAGCTCGGCCTCCGCAGAGTGGCGTTCCCATCCAATGAAACTGCATCTAGTTACGTTACGAGGGAGCAGATTTACTCCTGGATTCAAGCTTTATTTAGAGCAAATTGTTTGAATGCCAATACGTCGCCCAGCTGAACACGTTTACTACCAGGCCGCTCCTGCAACGGTAAAATATATATTTTAAAAACAAAACCGCATCAACTACTGAATTAAATGAATGACAATAATAAGTTTATAACATAGTCTGCAACAGTCCGCGATGGAGGAGGTCGTGGTGGATCAAAAACACAGCGTTGACTTAATTCTACAGTTACACGCAACAAACTTATTTTCAGCTAAAACAGGATCTTCTACTGAACCCTACCAGCTAGTTTTGTGGTGTTTTTGCTTTTTTTCAATATACAAAGTTAACGAACTGTTTCAAAGTGCGCCTGTTGTCTGGGAGAAAATATGTTCCCCTTCAAAAGGAATTGAGAATGCAGTTTAATTGTATAAAAAATACATATTTTTTAGGAGAAACGGTTGAAAAATGAGACAGAAAATAAAAAATTGCTTTCACACAGAATACACATGATTGTTGTTAGTTGTTATGGTTTGGCTTTCTGTAACCAGTGTTGTATTAGCATGCTAGGTAGCTAACCAGCTGTCCACGAGTTAGCTAGCTAGCTAACCAGCTGTCCACGGGTTAGCTAGGTACGACGGCTCGGCCGAAGGACCGCTGGACCCACGAGGCCGAGGCTCATGATCTGTAACAAGTGCAGCATGGTGGAATTAGCAAGCTAGCTAACGTGTTCGCTTTATACTAGTTAGCTAGCTAGTTCGCTAATTCCACTACACTTAAGTGCAACACAGAGTTGTCCCTCATCATGCGAGAGCAAAGCGTTGCTTTGGCTCTCTGCGCTCCGCTAGTAAAACCTCAGTGACGGCGCGACTTGAAGTGTTTGGTTCGTGCAGAAGTTCGGCCCACTCCAACGGTTGCTATGGCACACGTAAACATGGCCGCCACTTTGGCCACCCTGCCCCGTTGAGTTGAGCAGGGAAGGGCCCCGTCTGTGGTGGTGACCATGGCAACGGGTCCTCCGAACAGCCAGCTATTGAAGCCGAGTATTGATTGAGAATGATTGGAAACTAATCTGAAGTGACTGCTCTGTCTGCTTCTTCACCACCGACGAGCTGTTAATCAGACCGCCGGGATTCTGCACGGAATATTTCCCTCTCCAGCTCCACCCTGTCACCCGACACACACACAGATAAGAACACACACACACACACACACACACACACACACACACACACACACACACACACACACACACACACACACACACACAGATAAGAACACACCACCGGACTGAACCCTTATCGCTGCTCACTTCCTCTCTCCGGCAATGTGTTTGTGGCAGAAACACAAACATGCAAGAATGTGTACACACACACACACACACACACACACACACGCTCTTCCGGCAGCCCCTGCAGAGGCGGAGGCTATAAGGCTGTCATGGCAACCGTTCTGCAAAGGTGTGATTGGTCAAGGGGAACGACGTGCACATGCAGAGAAATGTTTGCTGAGAGGAGGTATGTAAATGTACTGCACATAACAGGAACATGCAGTTCAAACACACAGACACCATGGGGCAGACACACACACACACACACACACACACACACACACACAGTCCAGCAGTACTCCAAGTTTTCTCAAGGGGCAGAAAAGAACATTCTAAATCTTAAAAAAGAAGTAAACAGACAAACATATACTGACATGTCGGGGAAAACATTAATTAGTTAACGCCGCAATATAGGAAGTGACAAGTTGGTTTATATGATCTGCGAAAAAACACAGCCAGACATTTAATTAAAAATATGCAAATGTGCTCGCAGTTTGGAGGCTATCAAATTCAAGTTAACAGAAAAAAATTATATAATTTCTGACTACATTTCAATTAAATGCGCAATGGGGGAGGGGGGGGGGTTCTTCCAGTGGTCTGAAATGAGACATCTAACATCAGCTTCCTCTTTGACGGAGATGACAACTGTTCCGGCTCCAGCGGACGAGATTAAACATCAACGTTGTGATTTATGAAAAAGAAACGTCCCCCAACCTCTCACGGAGATGATGAAAGAGCTAATGGGAAAATTATTACTGAGATACATTTATTTTTCACAACAGTTGTTCCAATCATAGATTTTGTTTTGTTTTGTTTTGCCGCCCCCTCCCCCACACACACACACACACACACTGATATTTAAAAATAAATAAGCATCACGTGTGCATCCCTACATGGCTGTAATTAATGATACGTGTGCACGTGTTCAGCGGGATGTGCTGCGTGTGTTTTCCTGCCGCCTCACCAAAAGGGCAGCGCGGTCGTGTCTCGGCCTCGGCCTTCCCACGCCGCGTCCCCCGTGTCCAATTAGCGAGGAGAGAAAATCCAACCGGTCAGGGCTCGGGGAATGATCGATCGCCCCGACCCTGTGTGTGTGTAACATACATGTAACGTGTCAGCCTATAAGCTGGGCTAATACATCAGCGCGCACATGTGTTGACCCCCGACACACCCCAACAATCCCAAAGTGACTGCAGCATTTGGGACATTCTGGTAGTTCAGAAGACAAGGTAGCTTTTTATTGACAGTTTAGTCTCATTCGTTACTTTTTTGGGGGGGTCAGG
The DNA here is from genome assembly GCA_016806645.1 of Ophiodon elongatus. Classification (NCBI taxonomy): domain Eukaryota; kingdom Metazoa; phylum Chordata; class Actinopteri; order Perciformes; family Hexagrammidae; genus Ophiodon; species Ophiodon elongatus. The sequence continues at coordinate 183,257 of JACSYO010001231.1, read as the reverse complement.
GGGCGGGCATTTATTCTAAGTGGACTCAGTTGACACGGGGGTTTGAGGTTAAGATCTATGCAAATCAGCCGTAGTCATTCCATATCCGCGTCGAGGAGGTATAGCACTCCGAATCCCCCCTGCATTACCCTAATTAATCATTCATACCTCACATCTACATATTCAAATCACCTGAGCTTAAGTCACGGCAAAGTGGGGGAGGAGACGGAGGAGAGAGGAGAGAGCGAAAACAAAAGAGGAAATCACATTCATGTGATTTCTGTTCAATAAAAACCAAAAAATAAGTTTTGTTCCGGATCTATCCATCTCGGGGCCCTCGGCCAAACCGTTAGCTTGTGCCCGCGCCGCCGACGGCATTAGCTCTCCGGGTCTCCTGGTTCCTCAGAGGAAGCCTCGTGCTCGTCAGAGCCACAGAGTCTTTTACGGCCTGACGGACTCTAACCTCCGACCTGTTAGAGAACATACCGGGAGCCTCTGCTCTCTCCTCCCGTCTGGAGCCTCGTCTGAGCCTGATCAGGGCTTCAGGGAGCCGGGAGACCGAGAGAGAACATAAAAAGACAAAGGCAGAATGAGAAAGGAGATACCAGAGTAAGAGAGAAGCAAGATATATATTTAAAAAAACGCATTTAAATAGATACGAGTGTCTATATATGTTTTCCTTTATATATATTTATGTATGGTTAAGATAACAGACATGAGGAGAGCATCACAGTGTTCCGTGGACAAAAGGAAGACAGAGTGGCAGAAGGTGGAGGTGAGTGAATACACGAGGGGCATGTGGTGAGAGCGAAGGCTGTATTAACCTGTGTGTTATTGATGTTGTGTACCCCCCAACAAATTTGAGTTTGAAAATCTGATATAAATTACACTGCTTGACTCTGCAATTAAAACTATAGGCTGCAATTTAAATGTATTCATATCGCCGAACAATATCACTATTAATTTAAATTGCCTATTAATGCGATCGTATGAAACTACAATATCAATATTAACATCTCAAAGTCTCCGCCCCCTCCGGCTGCAGCCATCGATCTCCTTGAAAAGACGTTTTTCATATGAAGCGTTTCTTCTCCGACCCTCAGGTGACCCGTCACTAACAGAACTCCTCATTCTGACCCGTTCCTCCACTTGGTCCTTTAGTTCTGCGGCTGACGCTGTGAACTTGAGGAGCTTTGCTTATGGATCTCCAGAAGACTTCAGTAGAGGAGCTGTGGTAGGGACGGGTAGCCTCGCACACGGGTAGCCTCGCACACGCGTAGCCTCGCACACGGGTAGCCTCGCACACGGGTAGCCTCGCACACGGGTAGCCTCGCACACGGGTAGCCTCACATACGTTACTGAGGCGTTTCATTCCCAACTCTCATTACGCATAATGAGGCCTCTGTCACGTTTACTCTGGTCATTTACTCACTTATCTGAAGGAGCGTTTGCTGAATCTGAAGGAATAAAGTCAGAGAAAGTTAAGAAGCCGATGAGGCCGTGGTCGTGTATCAGGCTGTTGGTTGGTTCTGTGTGTGACCTTCTTCATCTCAAACACATCAGCAATAAGACATAACGGCTGATATTTACAGGTTAAAGGTGTTCAGGTGTAACTCCCTGTTACCTGAATAGTAGTATTGCCTTTAAAACGCTACATTAAAACACTATTTTCACTTTTAATACGTAGAATCTACATAAAATGTAGTCAAACCATGTTTGATCCTTTCAACAGCATCAACACAGTCATGGTTTCTGTTTCAGCTCTACGAGACGTGTCAGACTCAGTTTCCGACACGGGGAAACGTATCGGAGTAAAGCAGCAGGTACTGAGCGCCGCTCCAGCCTTCAAACAGGGAGCCGGGGGAGGGAGGGGGGAGGGGGAGGGGGTGGGCGGGGGCGGCCCGGCGCTGCAGGTAGGGGACGTCTGCAGTGGGAGTGGGGGTGGGGACCGGAGAGGCGGTCGGCTCGGCTGATGACTGGGTGGGTTGGCTGTCAGTGCGAGCCTGTAATTGAGGCTGGGTGGGAGCCCCCCCCCCCCTACCCCCCCTGGATCCCCTGTACTCTCTGACAGCTGCTCACACGGGCGTGCTCCCACGGACCGGCTTCAGATCTCAGGCTGGTGGACATTTTGTTCAAAACTACCGTGTATAATTCAGGATCTAACGCTGCGGCAGTGGGTGGCTGTTTGATGTGAGGTGAATTCGATGTTAAGAGGGACTACTTTCTCTGAAGTAGCTGACCTACACGACTCCCACAAGAAAAAGAGACGGAAAATACATTTATTTAAAAAAAAAGCCGTTTTGTCACGATGAAAAAGAAAAAGAAATCCTTCATTTTCTATTTCGATCCACAGCCGAGGAGGTGGTTTGATAAAGTGTTGCTCCCTGGGGAGTCTGGGCTGTGATCCGGCGGTGCTGCGGGTTGAAAGGGAACGCACAGCTAGCGCCTCCCATCCGCCGCGTCAATAAACCAGACTTAAATGTATTTCAGTTCACCGTTTGCTCACTTCACGCTGGCATTAGGAAACTCTTTACAGCTCTCTCTCTCTTTCCTGCCGCTGCTTTCGCCGTGTTTCCTTTTAATGACAAGGATGCTGAGGCCCCGTAACATTTGATAGACACCTCTCGCTTTATATAATCCCTCCCGTTCCCGCGGGTGGGATTTGTGGCTAACCCCTGTAGCATTAGCTCCTGTTGACTTTGGCTGATCAGCACACTTTGTCTGGCTGATGGAAAAGTCGTGTCATGCCCTAGCTGTGCCCTAACCTGTCCTCTCACACACACACACACACACACACACACACACACACACACACACACACACACACACACACACACACACACACACACACACACACACACACAAACACACACACACACACACACAGGGGGCAGGGGACACGCTCCACCGGGCCTCATGGACGAGCCGCTGTCGCTCTAATTGGCTGGACAGCAGGACTGAAAGCCCAACGCGCTGCACACATGTTAGCCTCGGCTGTAAGAACAACAGCAGCCGAAGGACCACGACGGCAAAGCAGACAAGAATTAATGACGGCCATTACGGCCGCCAGCCACCACCAACCGCTCATTTCAAACCAGGTTTTTACAAGACGGGTAATCTAGGGCCACGTGCGCCGTCTGATCTTTCTGCTTTGCGTGTAACACATCTGACTTTACATCTCAGCCCCCGCTTCTAATCCGTCTCGACTGTAGCTCTGGGCTATTCAGCAAAAAAAACACATTTACGTTGGTTTGGTTTAACGCCTTAAATGAGCCCCC
>JACSYO010001231.1:150000-172500 GCA_016806645.1 Ophiodon elongatus | reverse complement strand
CCTGTGGGATCCGGCCCCTGTGGGATCCGGCCCCTGTGAGATCCGGCCCCTGTGAGATCCGGCCCCTGTGGGATCCGGCCCCTGTGGGATCCGGCCCCTGTGAGATCCGGCCCCTGTGGGATCCGGCCCCTGTGGATGCCCCTGTGGATCGGCCCCTGTGGATCCGGCCCCTGTGGATCCGGCCCCTGTGGGATCCGGCCCCTGTGGGATCCGGCCCCTGTGGGATCCGGCCCCTGTGGGATCCGGCCCCTGTGAGATCCGGCCCCTGTGAGATCCGGCCCCTGTGAGATCCGGCCCCTGTGAGATCCGGCCCCTGTGTTTAATGTTCAAACTGCACCAGAGACAAAGTGAGCAAAAGGAGGAAAAATAAAAAAACACAAACCATCAGCGCTCACGAATAAATTAAAACGCATAATGAGACGCCACACTTCACGAGGCGTTTGTGTTTCCTTTTCATGCTGCGTGTTCTTTAAAGAGTTTCAGAGAGTAAATATGTACGTTAGTTAACAGCTGACTAAAGGTCGGTGTTCTCTTGTTAAGTCTGGAAAAGGATTAACAGCCAACACTGTTTATGTTCAAACCAGACTGTTTATAGAAGTGGACGAAGTTATGGTGACCATATGTGGACTGAGGAGGACGTAGAGACCTGTCAATCACCCTGTAGCCCCGCCCCTAAATCATCCCCTCTTTATGGTCTGTTTGACTCTAAATGACCATAATTTACTAAATGAACATCATGCTGTATTGAAGAAGACTTGAAACTAGAGATTGAGACATAAACTCATGTTTACAATGTTTACTGAGGGAATAAATCAAGAGAGAAGTTACATGAGCCACGCGCTGCAGCTTTGATTTGATTGGACATCAGGAGATTAGAAAATGTCTTGTCCTCAGTTGAAAACAGTCTAAAAAAAGGAAAAAGAAATATGAAAAATATTTAATTGATTAATCAACTAAAAGAAAATGAATAGTCACAATTTTGATAAATATTTAAGTTACCTCAAAGTTGCCAAATATTTGTTAATTTAATCTTTCTTCAATTTTTCCTCCAATATCTCCGAAGACCTCGAGCTGGAAACTGATTGGCACTTTATTTCTAAATTCTAGACATTTTATAGACTTAACCATTAACCACCTAATTGGGGAAAACAGTGAGCGGATTGTTGGCTGCGAGTCCCGTTGATGCACTCGTGGTCGTTCAGTGGGACATGAATATATTGATCACGCGACGCGGTGGTGATATGTATTCCGTCTGCTGAGGAGCGGCCTGAAGAATTCATGAGACAAAGCTCAGAGCAGAAGGGCCAATCCCTCAATGTCAGAGATTCATCATCACACACACACACACACACACACACACACACACACACACACACACACACACACACACACACGCGGTGAGCTACTTCTTACTTCATAATGCAGACTGACAAAGCCAAATAACAGTCGTGCAGCGAGAACCCAGGAGAATCAACACAAACGCATCACGTCCTCCCACAAATCGGTTTGTGTGTGTGCGTGTGTGTGTGTATGTGTGTGTGCGAATGTGTGTGTGCGTGCGTATGTGTGTGTGCGAATGTGTGTGTGCGTGCGTATGTGTGTGTGCGTGCGTGCGTATGTGTGTGTGTGTGTGTGTCTGTGTGTCTGTGTGCGTGCGTGCGTGCGTGTGTGTGTATGTGTGTGTGCGTATGTGTGTGTCCGTGCGTATGTGTGTGTGTGTCTGTGTGCGTGCGTGCGTGCGTGTGTGTGTGCGTATGTGTGCGTCCGTGTGCGTGTGTGTGTGTGTCTGTGTGCGTGCGTGCGTGTGCGTGTGTGTCTGTGTGCGTGCGTGCGTGTGCGTGTGTGTATGTGTGTGCGTGCGCGCGGCCCTCCCATGTGGTCAGCGCTACAGAGACAGTTGTCTGACTGAGCTGTGATGTGGCGGCGTTGACAGGTAGCGCTCCTACGGGACTCGAGTGCGACCGCAACAAGCTGCGTTGCGTTGCTCACACAGGACGTGACGTGACAGCGAGGCTCTCAGCGGCAACGCGGCAACCTCGGAGCATCAATAATGTAGCGCCTCTGACAACCGGAGGAATCAAACTTCTGCACCGTCTCACACCACCATCCTCCTCTCTCTCTCTCTCTGTCTCTCTTTGTGTCTCTCTTTGTGTCTCTGTCTCTCTCTCTCTCTCTCTCTCTTTTATCTCCCCCCTCCCCCCTCCCCCTCTGCTCACTTCCTCACCCTCTCCCTGAGGGAGCGGTAGTTAGAGAGCAGGTGCTCCTCTCTAGAAAGTCTCAGTCTAGAAACAGCTGACAGGAACACGAGTGTCACGACTGTTTCTTCTCTCCGTGTTGGCTGTTAGCTGCAGGCGCCGTTTAGCTAGCTTGTCACGCGAGCCGCACAAACGGCAACACACACACACACACACACACACACACACACACACACACACACACACACACACACACACACACACGGAGAAACGTTTGTCGTGACCAAAGAGCAGCATCTCGTCTGCACGCGGTGACAGATGAGAGCTGCTGGAGACACACACACACACACACACACAGAGACACACACACACACACACACACACACACACACACACACACACACACACACACACACACACACACACACAGAGACACACACACACACACACACAGAGACACACACACACACACACACACACAGACACACAGAGACACAGACACACACACACACACACACACACACACACAGACACACACACACACACACACACACACACACACACACAGACACACACACACACACACACACACACACACACACAGACACACACACACACAGACACACACACACACACACAGAGACACACACGCACACACACACACACACAGAGACACACACACAGACACACACACACACACAGAGACACACACACACACACACACAGAGACACACACACACACAGACACACACACACACACACGCAGCCCGGAGCCCGAGGCCGTGTTTGGATGTCATGGCGTCGTCTCTCCTCACAAACCGTTTCTCCGTTCCTTCGCTCTTTATATTTGAGCTCAGTGTGAGTTAAAGGATAACTTTGTTTTTATTTAGTTGTGTCCTTGATTCCTATTGGCCGATAGCGGCGTGCTCACCGAGTTGAACGATGAGACGCGGCAGCAATGCCTGATGGGAAATCTGCTTCTATAGTTCATAAACCTCTTGGCCTGTGAGGCGTCTCACCAGGTCACGACCTCTGGAGACGTCGCTGTCCAGTTTTATGAAGCGTATCATTTAGCACCAGCAGCCGTCTCTACGACTCACGCCTCCATCACTCAGTGATGAAGAGCGGGGAGACGGAAATATGGATCTTTGATATGTCCCTGTCCACAAAGCGTGTCCGTACAGGAGCAGTGATGCTTCACACTCGTCCTTTAAACAATCTCTTTGCTGATTGGCTGGAGAGACGCCGCGTTGCATCCTGGAAATTAATTTAAATGAAACTAAAAGCAACTTCTAACTGTGAGCGTCACCAAACGGTCAAAGCATCGCAAATTATTGACTATTATTATTATTATTAATTATACAAAAAGGAGACAAATAAAAACGCACACATACGGATTATTACCTCTATTATTACCTATATTATTACCTATATTATTACCTCTATTATTACTTATATTATTACCTATATTATTACTTATATTATTACCTATATTATTACCTCTATTATTACTTATATTATTACCTATATTATTACTTATATTATTACCTCTATTATTACCTCTATTATTACCTATATTATTACCTATATTATTACTTATATTATTACCTATATTATTACCTATATTATTACCTCTATTATTACTTATATTATTACCTATATTATTACTTATATTATTACCTATATTATTACTTATATTATTACTTATATTATTACCTATATTATTACTTATATTATTACCTCTATTATTACCTCTATTATTACCTATATTATTACCTATATTATTACTTATATTATTACCTCTATTATTACTTATATTATTACCTATATTATTACTTATATTATTACCTCTATTATTACCTATATTATTACCTATATTATTACCTATATTATTACCTATATTATTACCTCTATTATTACTTATATTATTACCTATATTATTACCTATATTATTACCTCTATTATTACTTATATTATTACCTATATTATTACTTATATTATTACCTATATTATTACCTCTATTATTACCTATATTATTACCTATATTATTACTTATATTATTACCTCTATTATTACCTATATTATTACCTATATTATTACCTATATTATTACTTATATTATTACCTATATTATTACCTATATTATTACTTATATTATTACCTATATTATTACTTATATTATTACCTATATTATTACCTCTATTATTACCTCTATTATTACCTCTATTATTACCCCTATCATTACCTATATTATTACCTATATCATTACCTATATTATTACCTATATTATTACCTCTATCATTACCTCTATCATTACCTCTATTATTACCTATATTTCAGGTCAGGCTGGTCTCATAACTAGACCTATGAACAATAACCGGCTGTGATTCGTAGATATCCCACAAAATAACTTCCGGATGTTATTTACACAATCACCAACGAGGAAGTATTTCGTAGTTATTTTGCCCCAAACGAGCATCTGCTCCTAAACCTTCCAGTTTCCTGTGAAGCCAGAAGTTCATTTTGAAGACGTAACGAGAGGAAGTTGACACGTGTTGCTGCTTCAGAGTGAAAACGTGAAACAAGGAGCAGCAACTTTTCATAAGATATCAAACGAACCTCGCTTCCAGTCTCCCTCCAAAGGAGACGCCTTGATTACATGAAGCACATATAAACTGTGTAGAAACGTCCCCAGAGCTATAACTGACATGGCATCGTTCATAACGGGATATTCAAAAACAAGAATGAAGTAGAATCTCCCTCCACACGGAGGTGAATCTGTCTTCTACTTCCTCCCTCTCTCGTTCCTCACTTCCTCCTAACGACGAGACACAGTCAACCCCCCGGCTGGCCACGAATGCTAATGATGCTCGGCTAACGCCCCCCCCCCCCAACAGTTCATTCTCCCGGCTACACCTGCAATCTAAATGGATCTGACAGGCCCGTCACCCCGTCCAGGTAATGCTGACAGACAGTATTGCTCTGCAGAGAGATATTACTTATAGGTATTGCGTTGCTTGCACCGTCAGCGGAGGAAGCGTCTTCCTCACAAAGCCTCTTCCTGAAGGCGTGAGACCGCGTGGAAGCAGCTTCCTGCTCCACGTCTCGTGACCGACGAAGTCAGCACAGTGCTGCTGTGGCACAGCGACACAAACACTTTAAAACGGGTTCTTTCTGTAAAGACACTATTTCTGAGCAATGGTTCTTTCCTTGGTGCTAAACATCCATGGATGGGTTAGGGTTATGAGAATATCTCTCCTGCTGTGACAGCACTGGGGGCTGTCTGGGGAATCTGGTGTGTGTGTGTGTGTGTGTGTGTGTGTGTGTGTGTGTGTGTGTGTGTGTGTGTGTGGGGGGGGGTTATGAATTCCCTTACATTCAAACACACACTTTCTCTCGCCTTTGAAGGGAAGCCACAAAACGGGGAAACCAGAAAAAGAGGATTGCGAGCACAGAGGGAGGAAAGAGGCAGCCTCCCCCCCCCCCCCCACCCACTCCCCCCTCTCTCCCTTCTCCCTCCCTTCTCTCTCCCCCCTTCCCTCCTCCCCTCCCCCCTCTTTCCCTTCTCTCTCCCCCCTTCCCTCCCGAGCGCTGGCAGGACGGGCCTGTCGGAGGATGAGACCGTTCGCTGTCTCTCCCGTCTGCTCCCTGCTGCCTACTTCTTGCTGCCTGCTGTCTACTTCTTGCTGCCTGCTGCCTGCTGTCTACTTCTTGCTGCCTGCTGTCTACTTCTTGCTGCCTGCTGCCTGCTGTCTACTTCTTGCTGCCTGCTGCTTGCTGCCTACTTCTTGCTGCCTGCTGCTTGCTGCCTGCTCACTGCTGCCTACTTCTTGCTGCCTGCTGCTTGCTGCCTGCTCACTGCTGCCTACTTCTTGCTGCCTGCTGCTTGCTGCCTGTTGCATGCTGCCTGCTGCTTGCTCCCTGCTGCCTACTTCTTGCTGCCTGCTGCTTGCTCCCTGCTGCCTGCTGCCTACTTCTTGCTGCCTACTTCTTGCTGCCTGCTGCCTTTTACTTCTTGCTGCCTGCTGCTTGCTGCCTGCTGCATGGCTCCCAGCTCTGCGCTTTCCAGGCACTATGACAATGTTTTCCTCAAGCCCCATTAGTGCCTCCTCACACCACTAACAGCCATGCAGCACACAGAAGGATGAGAGAGGGGGGGAGGGGGGGGGAGGAGGGGGATGGGGGGAGGAGGAGGGGGGGGAAGAAGAGGATTACAGGGGAGAGGGGAGAGAGAGGAAGGGGGTGGCGGGGGAGGATTGGGTGAGACTGGGGAGAGTGGTCCAGGCAGAGCGGCTGGCCTAGAGAGAGAAAGGGAGGAGAGGGGGGAGAGAGGGGAGAGGGGGAGAGGGAGGAGAGGGGGGAGAGGGAGGAGAGGGGGTGAGGGGGGTGAGGGGGGTGAGGGAGGAGAGAGGGAGGAGAGGGAGGAGAGGGGGGAGAGAGGGTGAGGGAGGTGAGGGGGGAGAGGGGGGAGAGGGAGGAGAGGGGGAGAGGGGGTGAGGGAGGAGAGAGGAGAGAGGATTAAAGAGACTAAAGGGGGCCGAAAGGGGAAATGATAGAAAACAGAAAAGAGAAGAGAAGCACAGGGGGCAATGCTGGGGGGGCAATGCTGGGGGGCAATGCTGGGGGGCAGGGGTGGGTGGGAAATGCGGGGCCCTTCCAATACGTCTGTTTAGCAAACATCATTTGCATAGAACCGATGCGGATGGAGTTCTGTGTCACAGTTATTTGCATACATTTGCATAAAATTAATCCCTTCTCCCAATTGCTGCAGCGATTGTTTCTGATGCAGAAAATAAGTCAACAACGCATCGAACAAAGCAAACATGTTGACACAAACGCTGGAGGAGAGTCGGCTACTGCGTGGGTGTGTGTGTGTGTGTGTGTGTGTGTGTGTGTGTGTGTGTGTGTGTGTGTGTGTGTGTGTGTGTGTCTGGAGCCATCATTTGAGGTCATCTGCAGCTCATTCAACAAAACCGAGGTTTTCCTCTCGATAATCACGAATAAATATGCTCACAGATATTTCTTCTTCTTCTTCTTCTTCTTCTTCTTCTTCTTCTTCTTCTTCTTCTTCTTCTTCTTCTACCTCCTCATGAACTCAGACATGTGGATACCTCTCTCTCTCTCTCTCCACCACACAGCCCCTGAACCCTCCACCAGGGGAAGCTAGCACTGTGCTAGCTACTTCAACTACTACTGGGATATGTACATGAACATGTTGTATACTGTCAGTCAAAATACAGCTTTATTTTTGAATGAGTGAAATAATCCAGGTGAAATGCAGCACAGAGAATGTTTCCTCTGCTGCTGACGTTTCATACGCTCCTCGATATCCTCGTGTGTGCAGCCTGTGTTCACATCGCCTGGAAATAAAGTTGTGTTTGTTGTCACGGAGCCGGCGGCCATCTTTCTACAGTCGTCCAGACCGGACCACCCGAACACTCCAGAGGGGTCTTTGGCCACCTGGAGTTCTCCAACACGCTACCAGCACACGGGAGGAGTTTCAGTTGGTTGCAATCTGCAGCGCCACCACTAGGTGCTGCTATCGTATGCGTTGTACTTCATCCTCACGTTGGACCTGCTGCACGTTGTGTTTCTCCGATGCGTTACGGACAGATCCTCTGAGGGAGTGGACGTCCTGACCCAGACACGCACGTGTTCCTCCGTGTTCTTCCTGAGTTCCTTCATGAACATATAGATAGAGACATAATTATAGAAATAATTATAGAAATAAGGGGAGTGAGAGGCGAATCAGCTTTAGGAGTGACGTATTATTGTATGAAAATAAGTGTGTTGGATCCAATGTCAATAGTGGTGATTTTGGAAAAGTAACTGATAAATATATATATATATAAATATATTTATATATATATATATATATATATATATATATATATATATATATATATATATATATATATATATTGGATTTGGTGTGGTGAAGGTGGTAGAATGTATTTAATTTGGTTAGCCACCATCCGCTGGAGAATACAATGAATCCATCATTCCCCGACTCACAAAGAACGATATCAGAACATAATAACAGAACATAACAACAGAACATAATAACAGAACATAATAACAGAACATAACAACAGAACATAATAACAGAACATAATAACAGAACATAATAACAGAACATAATAACAGAATATAATAAAAGAACATAATAAAAGAACATAATAACAGAACATAATAACAGAACATAATAAAAGAACATAATAACAGAACATAATAACAGAATATAATAAAAGAACATAATAAAAGAACATAATAAAATAACATAATAACAGAACATAATAAAATAACATAATAACAGAACATAATAAAATAACATAATAACAGAACATAATAACAGAACATAATAACAGAACATAATAACAGAACATAATAACAGAACATAATAAAATAACATAATAACAGAACATAATAAAATAACATAATAACATGCGAGTGGAATCTGCAGGAACCTGTTACGTGTTCCAGATCAGAAGCAACATCACAGAAACAGGACAAACGCTGCTCCTCGCCGATGACTTCCTTCGGCTCGGCGTGATGAGGAGCGCCTCATGAAGGATTCCTCCACCAATCATTTCATCCTGCGATCAATTAACTACAGAGCGTGAAGTAAAGTAGATCCTGCTCACAGAGCGGGCGCTGATCACATGGGGTGTTGTTCCCATCCGGAGAGGGAAACGTGTGTTCATGCTTGTGTGTGTGTGTGTGTGTGTGTGTGTGTGTGTGTGTGTGTGTGTGTGTGTGTGTGTGTGTGTTCATTGATCAAAGGCAGAGCCCCGGTGCCGGTGTGGAGGAGCCGATTGATCAGAAATGGCTGCAATAGGAATCTGAATAAGAGCCGCAGCATCGATCCCCTCTCCTGTGGCCGAGAGGACTCGAGGCCGTCTGCTCTGAACTCACCGAGTTAAACTCTCACACCTCAGAGACTCAGACCATCCACTGAGCAGCACATCTGTAGTTCTGTTGTAATGGCTGCCTGCTATTCCCCTCTTCACTGCACCACCTCTTCACTGCACCACCTCCTCACCGCACCACCTCTTCACTGCACCACCTCACTGCACCACCTCTTCACTGCACCACCACCTCACCGCACCACCTCTTCACTGCACCACCTCCTCACCGCACCACCTCTTCACTGCACCACCTCACTGCACCACCTCTTCACTGCACCACCACCTCACCGCACCACCTCTTCACTGCACCACCTCACTGCACCACCTCTTCACTGCACCACCTCTTCACTGCACCACCTCCTCACCGCACCACCTCTTCACTGCACCACCTCACTGCACCACCTCTTCACTGCACCACCTCCTCACCACCTCTTCACTGCACCACCTCCTCACTGCACCACCTCTTCACCACCTCCTCACTGCACCACCTCCTCACTGCACCACCTCTTCACCACCTCCTCACTGCACCACCTCTTCACCACCTCCTCACCACACCACCTCCTCACTGCACCACCTCCTCACTGCACCACCTCACTGCACCACCTCTTCACTGCACCACCTCACTGCACCACCTCCTCACCGCACCACCTCTTCACTGCACCACCTCCTCACTGCACCACCTCCTCACCGCACCACCTCCTCACTGCACCACCTCCTCACCACCTCCTCACCGCACCACCTCCTCACTGCACCACCTCCTCAATGAGATGCAGTAATTAGACAAAGTAGTGGAGAGTGATTGCAAATGCCAACTCGGGTTTTAAAGACTCAAACAATGGAGCGAATCAAGGTGGTGGAACACAGCACACACACACACACACACACACACACACACACACACACACCCCTACAAACAACCTCCACCAGCATGATAAGGGCTAAATTATGGGATCTGTGAGTCGCCTGCTGAGAGCAGCGTCATGAAGACGGAATGCTGCAAGTAGCAAACGGCCTTTCTACTGTTTGTTGCTGTGTGTTGTACTGTGTGTGTGTGTGTGTGTGTGTGTGTGTGTGTGTGTGTGTGTGTGTGTGTGTGTGTGTGTGTGTGTGTGTGTGTGTGTGTGTGTCTGTGTGTGTGTGTGTGTGTGTGTGTGTGTGTGTGTGTGTGTGTGTGTGTGTGTGTGTGTGTGTGTGTGTGTGTTTGAATGGTAATTCATGCATAACCAACAGGCGTGGCGGGAACAAGGCGCCTGTAGTTTTACCTCCCTGTCAGGCAGCTCAATGCTTTACTCGTCGTAGCCAATCACAGGACAGATACGCGTTCAGTGGGAGACGTACAAAACAAACACGAGTCTTCATGCGTTCACACCTATTTACCTGCTCACGCCATTCATAATCGCATTAGCTTTGCAACCGCAGGCACACGGATGCAGTGCGAGAGGTTCCACATGAGGTTCCACGTGAGGTTCCACATGAGGTTCCACGTGAGGTTCCACATGAGGTTCCACATGTTACACGTGAGCTGAGCAGACCGACTGGTGGTGAGTTGAAAGTGAACACATGTATTACTGACACCGCAAAAGATTTTAATTTAGGGAGTTTTATGGAGATTCCTGCACAACTGTTGCTTTAATGAGCAATTTGTGTTGGAGTGTAAATGTTGCTTTGACCTCAGGTCTCCTCTGCGTGACCGCTGCCTCTCCTAATTGCTAAAGTGCTGTTGCTGCAATAATCTATGATTAGTAATTTAGCTCCGAATTTGCATATGCATATCACTGAGGTTTAGTCAATGGCTGAGGGATGAGGGCGTGACAGGACGGGTGAAAATGTGGGGTCAGGGGAGAGGGGGGGTCAGGGGGGGTCGGGGGCGTCGGGGGGGTGGGGGGTACAGGGGGGTCGGGGGCGTGGGGGGGACAGGGGGGTCGGGGGGGGTCGGGGGGGTTGGGGGGTCAGGGGGGTGAGGCTGCTGCGGTTCCCGTGTGAATGTCTGGTGGGAGATCAGACGCTGTGGAACACGCGTGAGCTGGAAGGACCGCGGTCAGTTTCACAGTCGACTCTCAGACACGAAGCACGACCTTCATGAACGAAGGAAGTCAGCAGCTTTCCCATCGTGATGGATGGAGTTTGGATAGAAATAAATATGTATATTAATGTGTATTAAGATGGTTGTGTGTTTGTTGTGTGTGCATCGTTATGTGTAGCTGTGCCTCTTGTGTGTACAGTACGACTGCGTATTAGGGCCACTGTAGGGAAGGGGGGGGGGGGGGGGGGGGGAGGGGGGGTAATATTGGAATAGTGGAGTGCAACGCTGTGGTAACAGCAGCCACTGTCTGAATGTTGTTATTTTAGTAAAGATGGTCTCTGAAGGTCCTGAAACAAACTCCTTTATGTTCTTTCTGTGGTATTCCATAAGCATAATTATGACATCAATGTGCATTAAACTCTTGTTCGACCTGTTGAACATTTTAAATACTAAAAATGTCAGTTTATTATCAATGTCCTCTGTTGTCCTTTATGTTCCTTCTGTGTACTTTAATGAACATAAATAAATACTTATATATATATATATATAAATATATATATATATATATATATATATATAAATAAATATATAAATATATATATATATATATATATATATATATGTATGTATAAGTAGAGAAACAACTGTTTTATCTCTAACTACACGAAGGCGTGTCTTATTCCAGCACAGCTCACACCAAAGAGTCGTGTGGGAGGAGTCAGCAGGCAGTGGGAGGAGTCAGCAGGCAGTGGGAGGAGTCAGCAGGCAGTGGGAGATTCTCAGATCTTTTCTCAAAATATTACATCCCTCCCCCTTTTTTTGTCTCCCTATAATGGTCCAAACACGGTGTTGCAGTAAAGTAGGTTGTTACTGTTTTTCTTGTGTGTGTGTGTGTGTGTGTGTGTGTGTGTGTGTGTGTGTGTGTGTGTGTGTCCTCAGCCTCAGCAGGAGAGCTGCGTGAGTGTTAACGAGGCTGTTAATTGGTGTACAGAATGTACATCTAACAAGTGTGTCTTTTACAGCAGACACACACACTAATTAGCATAAGTATGCAAACAAGAGAAGAAGGGCAGATGGACAACATCATTCAGAATGTGGATATGATACACATGTGGCAGACATCTCTTTTCTTTCGAGAGGAGAGTGTGTGTTTGAAGAGATGGTGTGTGTATGTGTGTGTGTGTGTGTGTGTGTATGTGTGTGTATGTGTGTGTGTGTGTGTGTGTGTGTGTGTGTGTGTGTGTGTGTGTATGTGTGTGTGTGTGTGTGTGTATGTGTGTGTGTGTGTGTGTATGTGTGTGTGTGTGTGTGTGTGTGTGTGTGTGTGTGTATGTGTGTGTGTGTGTGTGTGTATGTGTGTGTGTGTGTGTGTGTGTGTGTATGTGTGTGTGTGTGTGTGTGTGTGTGTGTGTGTGTGTGTGTGTGTGTGTGTGTGTGTATGTGTGTGTGTGTGTGTGTGTGTGTGTGTGTGTGTGTGTGTGTGTGTGTGTGTGTGTGTGTGTGTGTGTGTGTGTGTGTGTGTGTGTGTGTGTGTGTGTGTGTGTGTGTGTGTGTGTGTGTGTGTGTGTGTGTGTGTGTGTGTGTTGTATTGACTGCGTTGTAGAATGCAGACCAGTAGGACTGGTGTTGCTGGAGGCTCCTCTCAGTGTGATGTGAGTTAACATTCCTCAACCCGGAGAGAGACGAGCTGGAAGAGGAGACTCCTGCTATCTCTGCTCTCACCATCTGCTTACACACACACACACACACACACACACACACACACACACACACACACACACACACACACACACACACACACACACACACACACACACACACACTGCTGCTGTCAGATTCGAGACTTGTGCTGCTGAAATGTGTTTTGTGAGGAACCCATAACATCCAGTCAGATATTCCAATTGATGCACGAGCATTTTGAAACTACACAACGTGGTTTATAACGGGTCCCTGCGGGCCCTTCGGTCATAAAACCCCCCCAAAAAAACACAACAGCTCAGAGAAGCACAATTCAATTCCAGTCAGAAACGATAAAACATCAACACTGGAGCTATGAGTTTATTTGTGTCTGACAGCAGCGCAGTGATGCAACGCTGCTCCTTCACTGGTGTCCTGCAGCCAAATCCATCAGGTCTCTCGTCCACAGCCACGTGGGCTCAACGAAGGCCTCATCACTCACAGCGCTGCCTTAAGTATTCATAAAGGCAGATGAACAAACGTGCACTAATATTTATTTAATGCAGTCTAGTGCGTTTGATAGGCATTCCCCCGGAGTAAAGGCATAAGGCAATCATCAAAAGGTTGAGATCACGTTGAACCGTGATTGATTGTTTACGAATATTTGAATCTGGGGGAAAAAAAATGTATCCCGCAGAAGGAGGGAGGGAGAAACGCTCGCTCACACGGCGAGAGGACGAGACAAACAGTCAGACAAAAAAACATTCAGTGTGAAACAACAACTGTTCATCTCCTGAGTTCTGCCCCAAACCGCCTCCAGACAGAAGCAGGACGGACTCCTCATAACGTCTCAGATACAATCACGCGTCCCACACATTTATTACACAGCGTTGCAGCAGAAAACTCAGACAGTCAATTCCAGCTCGCAAATCTCCTGCGAGTTCAGCACCAAGGACAGCTCCTCAGGAGGGGGGGGGTGTAGAGGCCACATAGGCTCATGTATAAACTTGAGGGTCCGGACAATGTGGGTCTTTGTGAAATGAATTACATTTTCCAGCATGACTGCTTGTGACTGAACGCCTGGATGCAGCATGCAGGCGTTCAGTCGGGAAGGAGAGTCTGGGAGACTGCAGGACTGTTGTGGGGCTGAAAACACACTGCTACTGGTGTCCGGAACCGTAAAATCCCACAAGAAGGATTTAGAGCCATTCTGGATATTAAACAGTAATTTATGGGGGAGGGGGGGTGAGGGTGAGGGGGGGGGGGGGCATGTAAGAGTTCTCCAGGCTCGTTTTGTGTCTTTCAGCCGTGATGCATCACATAAAGAGCTCATTGAGAATCCATCACAGCAACAACAGCGCTGATAGAAAAGAGGATAAGGTACTCACCTCTCACAGCTGTTCCAGGGATGGGGGGGGGGGAGAAAGAGATATTTAGATATTAAAATGTGTAAGCGTGGCTGCTACATCAGGTGTCAATGCTATATGCTATATGCTATATGCTATATATCAGAGGTAGAGCGTCGTGCTCCTGAACGCTGCAGAAACAAAGTATATATAATATCCTGTAAACAACTTGATTTAGCTGCTAAATATTTACTGAAATGAAGATTGTTAAGACTGTTGTTTCTAAAGCATCTACAAACATATCGGGTGGAGCAGGAGAGGTGTTCAAGTCTTTAACTGTGGTGTTACATCTGGTGTCAAGTCAAGGAGCTACAGCGTGAGAGAGGAGCACAGCTGACGGCGAGACGCCCACGTGCTCGTGATGTCATGGACGGCGACTTTCAGGCTGTTTCTACCAACCTGATGTTTTGTCTCAAAATTAAAAACTATAATACAACCACGACCCCCCAGCGCCCGAAATAATAGCTTCAAACGGATCCTTTTGCCTGACAGAGAACCCAACTCCCAAATAGTTTCAGCACTAGTGTCACACACACACACACACACACACACACACACACACACACACACACACACACACACACACACACACACACACAAGAGAGGGTCGCCCAGAGGAGAGCTCTGCAGCAGGAGCATCTTCACTGGCCTCCGCCATGAATCACTCTCTCCACACACTTACACACTCTCTTCCTCACATGCACACTCAGATATGTTACACACACTCAAACCCCCCCCCCCCTCCCCCCCTCTTCAACTCCGCTTAAAACGTGGAAGTGTGCCCTTTCCTCCTGGCACGCTGCCAGCCGCTCACAGCACATTACCGGAGCGTGACCCCGGCACGGGAAAAAAGAAAGGGAAGCATTTAACCTCCCGCCCCCTTTTTCTGCCGATGCTGCGTCACAGAAGCTCGTCCCGTGTTGACTATGGACCATCAGCGGCCAACTCGCCACTTTAGCTTGCAAGGAAAATGCTGTATATATCAAAAAAATAAAAATGTGAAATATATCTGAACTGGATATTCGATATGTCGCCTCTGAAGAGCCTCTCTGTTCCCACCGTGAGGCTGCGATGGATTCACTCCCGCTGTGGCGTTCTATCAGAGAGAGCGTCAATCTCCCAGACTGACGTTTAATCCCAAGCCTGCAGGTAGAGAAGCACACACACACACACACGCACACACACACACACACACACACACACACACACACACACACACAAAACAAACACACTTTCAGCTGCTTGCATACGCACACAGCAACACAAATCCCCCCACCCCCCAGCACGAAGCTGCGGATCTTGCAGAGCGATGTGAGGATGTGGATTGAACGACTGGAGGGAGACAGGCTGGGAAAGTGGAAAAATAAAGACAGAGAGGTGAAGCCTGGGAGGAAAAATGTTCCCCGCATCAATCTATCGGCCGAGGCGTCGACAGAGCGGCTCAGACAGCGGCTCAGAGATACAGGTGGTCAAGGAGAACGAGGGCTGATGTATGAGGCGTCTCACTGCACCGGGCCCCGCTGTGGCCCCGCGGCCCTCCTCCGTCAGCGGGGGGGCGAATCAATCCCACATCCTCCGCCTTGGTTCTCCTCCCTTTGGCCAGGCACAGGCCGGCCCTTTAAACAGTCGGTAGCAGGAGGGGAGGAGAACGCCGGCTGAACGAGCCCCACAGGCTCCAGTCAGACTGTGGGAGCTACTTCAGACTATCCCTGGAACAATTTGGCCATAATTTAACACACGTACCCGGTTTTAACCTCTTCACATCTTCACGTCTCCGTCTCGGCTTCTAATGCTCTTTGGAGAAGTCGTTGCAGCGTCCTCATTAGCAGTGGTGTCATTTCCTCCACAAGTACTTAGCTCTTCCCTCCGACGACGATGACTTTTAATAAGGTCATGCTGGGAACTCCTCGCGGCCCGTCTGCCTGCGATTGTGCGCGAGTGTGTGTGCACGGTGATAGATGACACTATTCCAACCATCGTGATCGGACGCATGGCCAAGTGGCTCGTCACAAAAGGGAGGCGTAAAGGAGGGAGGGAGCAGGGAGGAGAATACACGAAGGGCTGTTTCAACTGGAGAGGATGAGAAAGTGAAGGGCGCGAAACCAGCAGGGCCGTGTAATCAATTTTAATTAGTGGGCGCCACCGGAGTCGTATATTCCAGACAGCGTTAGAGCAACGCCGCTCACACACCGCTAACACACCCCGCTAACACACACCGCTAACACACACCGCTAACACACACCGCTAACACATACCTCTCACACACACCGCTAACACACACCGCTAACACACACCGCTAACACACACCTCTCACACACACCTCTCACACACACCACTAACACACACCACTAACACACCCCTAACACACGCCGCTCACACACACCGCTAACACACACCACTAACACACCCCTAACACACGCCGCTCACACACACCGCTAACACACACCGCTAACACACACCCCTAACACACGCCGCTCACACACCGCTAACACACACCACTAACACACCCCTAACACACCTCTCACACACTGCTCACACACACCGCTCACACACTGCTAACACACGCCGCTCACACACCGCTAACACACGCCGCTCACACATCGCTAACACACGCCGCTCACACACTGCTAACACACACCGCTCACACACTGCTAACACACGCCGCTCACACACTGCTAACACACACTGCTCACACACCGCTAACACACACCGCTAACACACGCCGCTCACACACTGCTAACACACACTGCTCACACACCGCTAACACACACCGCTAACACACGCCGCTCACACGCCGCTAACACACACCGCTAACACACACCGCTAACACACACCGCTCACACACTGCTAACACACGCCGCTCACACGCGCCACTCACTCAGCGCTCACTCACCGCTAACACACCTCTAACACGCCGCTAACACGCCGCTCACTCACCGCTAACACACCTCTAACACGCCGCTAACCCGCCGCTAACACACCGCTAACCCCCACTGCTCCTCAGCAGCCAACCAGGCGCTGTCATGATCAGATCCTTCCACCAGCGAAGGGCCAATTAATCAAAATCCTGTAACCAGTCCCGTCATGAAGAGGTTCATTTTGACGTCGTCACATGACATGACTTGAGCTGTAAATGCCTTTTATTCCATTTTATATTGGCTTTGCCGAAGTTTTATTGCCGCATTTCGAGCAGGTCACCGGTGCTCCGACCACATTGTTATGTTTATTTTCGTTCTAAGTAGTTTGAACTATCGTCTCTATGATACAAGGGCTGTTGTTGGCAGTTGTTTGCTTTCTCGCCTGCTCTTTAATTCACTGTAAAAGCAATACACACACACAAACACACACACACACACATTTGGCCGTGTGTGTGTGTGTGTGTATGGGTGGATTATGAGAACGGGCCGCTGGGCACAGAAATGCAAAAGGCCCCACATCCTCTCCTACAGAGGATCAAGACTTTATACGTATTTAGCCTCGTTTTATTGTTGTTTTATGTCTCTTTGTAGTCGTTTTATGTCTCTTTGTGTCTCTTTGTAGTCGTTTTATGTCTCTTTGTGGTCATTTTGAGTTCCCTTGGTCTCATCCAGCTGTTTCACACACATACCGGGCCCGGTCCGGTCTGAGGTTTACTTTGGGTGCAGATGTTAAAGTTACTGTGAGGAAATTTGAACTGGTTATGAAACAGTCACAATTTAATACTGATCCCTCTATATGACCAACATAAGTAAGCCAGACAATCAGCCAGAAGAATCTCTCTAATTCTATGTAATTATTCTCACAGCTCCTCATCGGGGCCACCGGGTCGGATTCTGAGCAAAATCAGAGGAAATGATGCCAGTTCACCAGAACCTCCTTCAGCTCAGACTCCAGCGGGGAGGTGGCTTCTGTCTGCAACCTGCAGTCAGAAGCTCTGGCTGGAGGCCGAGACCCAGGACGAAACCCAGGACGAGACCCAGGCCGAGACCCAGGACGAAACCCAGGACGAGACCCAGGCCGAGACCCAGGCCCGAGACCCAGGCCGAGACCCAGGCCGAGACCCAGGCCCGAGACCCAGGCCGAGACCCAGGCCCGAGACCCAGGCCGAGACCCAGGACGAGACCCAGGCCGAGACGCAGGCCGTATCACTGGGTCCCTGGAGGGAAGGGAGGCCCGGGAGAACCAGAACCAGGACTGAGCGTAGGACTGTCAGACCCTGCTGCAGTACAATGAGGTTCTCTAAAGGGACCCTGGTGCTCAGAGACACTACCTCTTTAGTCCACAGCCAAAGTCAACCTAAAAGGAGAGTTCCTTGTAGTAACTTTAAATAAACATAAAGACCGTACATTTTAAAATGTAGTACAACTGTCCGTGTAAAATAAAACAAAGAGGTATTAATAAGACGATCATGCCATAATACTGTCACAGCAACAAAGACAACAGCCCGTCACAAAGTATTTGGAGAAGCACCACATCAGTGGGAGATGTTGTGGCTCAACTCCTTTAACAGAGTTGAAGATCAAAGCAAACGTTCACCACGATGTGAAAGTTCACCCAGCAGCAAAATGTGCTGGAGGTTTTTTATAAATGCTCACCAGCCGACATGTCGCCTGAAACATGCTGCTCCGACTCTTTGTCTTGTTTTCTTTCCACCACAGAGCGGACAAAACGCTTTCTGTGTCATAATATATATTAAAAATATCCACTCATAGTTCCTGCAGTTAAAGCAACAAGCGTGAGGCAGGTGGACTCACTGATCTGTCTGAGGCATCTAAAAGAAACCCTACAAACACACTTCCATCTTCATGGGGTGATTTGCCGTTTGTGTAAAAAGGTAAAGATCATAAGTGTACATGTCGCGGGATCTGCACCGCTGTGCAATTAAAACATGTTGATTGAGTAACGGAGAGACGGGAGGCGACGCCCTGGGAGAGCGACAGCGACCACAGTATGGAATCTGTTCCACAGCGAAGAGTGACACGTTAGATGATTAGACAGCATGCTCATGACAGCTGCCACAGGTACACACACACACACACACACACACACACACACACACACACACACACACACACACACACACACACACACACACACACACACACACACAGAGAGAGTAGGCTTGGGACTGGTGCTCCAGCTCAGTTACAGCACAGCATAATAAAGGAATGTCTGGCAGCTGCAGTCTAACACAGCCAACTGCTCCTGAACATCCATAACATCAAGTCAGTACTGATAAAGACTCACAACCGAGACACACAGCCTCTATAGCAGCTAACATTTCATTAAAGGCCGTGTGAGTGTGCGTGTGTGTGTGTGTGTGTGTGTGTGTGTGTGTGTGTGAGACTGTGAGTGAGAGAGAAAGAGAAAGAGATTTTTGCCCTCAGGCTTTTCCTCTGATAAACAGTTGCATTAAAAGATTTCACCCACATGAACACACACAAAGATAAAAAAAAAACCTGCAGGCACACATGTACACACACACACACACACACACACATGTACACACATACATACACACACACACACACACACACACACACACACACACACACACACACACACACACACACACACACACACACGTGAGGGTGAAGCCCTACTATAGCCTTTTAAACTCACATTCCCACTAGAGAGAGAACCATTACCAGCTAAGCTCGGCGTGAAGGTACCTGTAGAGGCAGTGATTGTTAGAAAAACACACAACTGTTGAGGTTTGATAATAAAATAGAGTTGTTACGATACCCGTTATTAGATATCATTCATCAGCTAATTTGTGCGACACAGACACAAAAAACACATGTCAGTTGGTATTCACGACCCGTACATCCTGCCCCATGTGGCCTTTGTGCTCCTGCTTTACGGTCATAAAAAAAGGATCGCTGCGTCCAAAATCCATGATGGAAGTAGCTTAAGAGTCAGCCATCTTGCTTCTCTTGTTCATGAGCACGCAACCACCAAAGAACAAGTGAGAGCCGCATCTCAGCCTGCTACCCAGTAGCACAAAGGCTAACTTAGTAGCACAAAGGGTTACCTAGTAGCATAAAGGCTAACTTAGTAGCACAAAGGGTTACCTAGTAGCACAAAGGCTAACTTAGTAGCACAAAGGGTTACCTAGTAGCACAAAGGCTAACTTAGTAGCACAAAGGGTTACCTAGTAGCATAAAGGCTAACTTAGTAGCACAAAGGGTTACCCAGTAGCAGAAAAGCTAACCTAGTAGCACAAAGGCTAACTTAGTAGCACAAAGGGTAACCCAGTAGCAGAAAAGCTAACCTAGTAGCACAAAGGCTAACCCAGTTGCAGAAAAGCTAAGTAGCACAAAGGGTAACCCTGTAGCACACAAGCTAACCCAGTAGCGGAAAAGCTCTGAGCTGAAGAACGATAGGCAATTCAAACTGAAATTGCAACAGGTGGTTTTGTGATGGCTATTTTATTTATGTTTATTTGATGTAACAGAGTTATTTATTTATTATTATTAGAACAATAAAAAAGGCCTGTGAATGGCGTGACAGTAAAACCAGCCCTTGATGAGGCTTGTAGTTCTCCACAGAGGACGGTTCCTCAGGGAGAACCCAGAACATCTTTAATGGTTCAGGTTCCAGGAGGAGGAACATGGCCGCGGAGACCGGGCCCTTGATGGTATTCATGAAGCGTCTCTGTAGCAGCCATGGTTATGTAAGAAGAGGTGGCAGCGGGACACGGAGCCACGGAGGCCCGATCCCCCACATTAGCAGCAAAATAGTCTTTTTCATTGCCAGCGATTGGATTCATAAATCCATCTATGACGCTCTCATGAGTCATTTTTAATCTGCGCGGCATCTTTTGGGGGTGAAAATACATCAGGTAAAAGCAGAATTTCACATTCGGTGTGGGCTCCTCCTAATGATGCCCTCGTCTCTCCCTGTTTCTCACACTTCCTCTCACAAGCTCCTCTGTCTGAGGACGCTCCCCGAGGGGTTGGTTAACACTCGCTCTGTTGTTCACACGTTGCTTAAAGACAAGCTGCAAATTGAAGTGGCGGAAAGACACTTTCTGAGGAAACAGCCAACACATTAGTGATTATCAGCCTGTGTGAGAAACACAACACACTCCTCTCCTCCTCTCCTCCTCTCCTCTCCTCCTCTCCTCTCCTCTCCTCCTCTCTCCCCTCCCCTCCTCCTCTCCTCCTCCTCCTCCTCCTCTCCCCTCCTCCTCTCCCCTCCTCCTCTCCTCTCCTCTCCTCCTCTCTCCTCCCCTCCTCCTCCTCCTCCTCCTCCTCCCTCCTCCTCCTCCTCCTCTCCTCCTCCTCCTCTCCTCCTCCTCCTCCTCCTCCTCCTCCTCCTCCTCCTCCTCCTCTCCTCTCTCCTCCCCTCCTCCTCTCCTCCTCCTCTCCTCCTCCTCCTCCTCTCCTCTCCTCCTCTCCTCTCCTCTCCTCCTCTCCTCTCCTCCTCCTCCTCCTCCTCTCCTCTCCTCCTCTCCTCTCCTCTCCTCCTCCTCCTCCTTCTCCTCTCCTCTCCTCTCTTCCTCCTCCTCCTCCTCCTCTCCTCTCCTCCTCTCCTCCTCCTCCCTCCCCCTCCTCCTCTCCTCCTCCTCCTCCTCCTCTCCTCTCCCTCCCTCCCCTCTCCTCTCCTCTCCTCTCCTCCTCTCCTCCTCCTCCTCCTCTCCTCTCCCTCCTCCTCCTCTCCTCCTCCTCCTCCTCTCCTCTCCTCCTCTCCTCCTCCTCCTCCTCCTCCTCCTCCTCTCCTCTCCTCTCCTCTCCTCCTCTCCTCCTCCTCCTCTCCTCCTCTCTGAGTAAACAGAAGAGGAGGAAGACGAGAGGATTGTTCAGAACACAGAGTCAAGAGATGGAGAACAGACGTGGATCAGAATGAAGGACACTGTCATGGGAGTGTGTTTCTTTTTCTGTGGCACATAAACACACACACACACACACACACACACACACATACAAACACACACACACACACACACACATACAAACACACACACACACACACACACACACACATATAAACACACACACACATATAAACACACACACACACACATAAACACACACACACACACACACACACACACACACACACACACACACACACACACACACACACACACACACACACACACACATATAAACACACACACACACACACACACACACACACACACACACACACACACACACATAAACACACACACACACACACACATAAACACACACACACACCAACACACACACACACACACACACACACACACACACACACACACACACACACACACACACACACACACACACACACACTTCCCTAACTCCCGTCCATTCAGCTGGT
>JACSYO010001231.1:140000-142500 GCA_016806645.1 Ophiodon elongatus | reverse complement strand
GTGTTCATGCTAGCATTCGTGAACACACACAGGGACACACACACACACACACACACACACACACACACACACACACGGACACACACACACGGACACACACACACACACACACACACGGACACACACACACGGACACACACACACACACACACACACTAATTCTAATACTTCAAACAGGGCTGGATTATACAACCCAGTCTCTTGTGATGAAATACATTTATAGCTAATGCATAACATTAACTTTACTCCATAGAAACACACACACACACACACACACACACACACACACACACACACACACACACACACACACACACACACACTAACTCACATGCATGTGTGTGCTTTCTCCCAACTATTATCTTTGATGCATGTGACAGATTAAACTTTTGTGATCATGATGTGGAGTGAATGCGTCTGATTAAAGACGCTCAGCTGCTCCTCTCGTACGCTCCGGGTTATTGTTCACGTCCTCCTGGGAATTAATTCAATTTGGAGCACAGCGTTAGCAGCATTGATGAAACCGGGTTAGCATCGACGTTAGCATTCAGCGGAGAACAAACGTCGTGATTGCCGACGCGAAGCTGCGTTCGCTAACCCGCTAACTCCATTTAGACGCTAACGCGCTCAGCTAACGTCTCTGAAGAGCCTTCAGCAGCCAATGGGAGCGCAGGCCTGATTGTTCTCTTTCACATGAGAACCTTTAAATGTTTCCTCTGCACCTGTTTGTCTGAGAGGAGAGGAGACGAGGAGACGAGAGGAGGAGACACACCAGAAGACTGAGACAACATACAATCACATTCAAGAGGCGTTCACATTTAACTCCCTTCTTTTCCTTTCTTTACATCTCTCATCCTCCATTCTTTTCCCCACTTAACGGGACAGATTTTACATTCATGATAATTTGGCATCTTCCCAAAAGGGTTTACTTCTTCAATTGAACTCAAGCAGCTTCTCTCTCTCTCTCTCTCTCTCTCTCTCTCTCTCTCTCTCTCTCTCTCTCTCTCTCTCTCTCTCTCTCTCTCTCTCTCTCTCTCTCTCTCTCTCTCTCTCCCCCCTCTTCCTCTCTCTCTCCTGTTGTATATTTCAAGCGACAGTGATGTTGGAGTGATGATGAAGGAATCTCCGCGGACACTGTTCTTGCTGGTATAATGAAGTTTATTACAAACAAGCAACATATGTCAAGACGGGCGTCATGAACAGCCGGAGAGTCCCGAAGTCGAACAGAACTCTACCCGTCGGGGATCTCCCGATCACTTATATATGGATGTTGTTTACGCCCCAGACTTGAGTATATAATGACGTCATAAAGAGGGCCCCCAATAAAAGACATGTTTCGGACATAGGCACAGCTACTCCTCCATCCTCCAGGTCAAGGAGCATTGCCCAGCGGGGGTACCTAACGATTATCCCATGTGCAACAACATCAATGGATCCGACATTCCACAGTCACAGGCCCCTTCACATATGTTATCTTCATGCATTACAGAGCAAAATATACTACATATTCCCCCCTCCGAGACTAAACAAAGTCACGACAAAAACAAAAGAAGAAAACATACAGGTGTATAATCATGACAAAAATAACAACCCGTCCTACAGCATAATTTTAACAATTATGCCAACTGTATGGAGTATAAAAAAGTGAGAGTGAAAAACCTGTCAGGCAGCTATCTTTCTTGAAATATCCATTAAACAGGAAAATTGTAGACAGGAAAATTCTCTCACGGTCCCTCTGCCAAGGCAACCATGCATAGTACTCCATACCACTGCAATGAGGAATTTTAGCAAATTGTATAAGAAAATGACTTAAGCAAATACATATGGAACTCTCAGCAAATCAAAACAAAACAATGTCCAAAGTCAGGCTGGTCGACCCATCGCACCTGATTAACCATATATGTAACATACGTTTGCATTTCATCTTCTAAAAGGGCCAGGCTTGGACCCTTTCCACTTGTCCGCAGACAAGGCGTTGGCATCAGTCTTCCTGTAACCAACTCATGAGGTGTCATATGTAAATCGCGGAGCTCACTAGAGCGACATACCATTAGCGCCAATGGAAGCGCTGCTATCCAATTTAAACCCGTGTGCTGACATATTTTGGCAATACGATTTTTCAGAACACCATTCATTCATTCGCACCAAGACGCTGTTTAATTCCTAGTTTTTGCAAAATCAAACTACACTCTCTCTCTTCCTCTCTATCTCTCTCTCTCTCTCTCGTTCTCTCTCTCTCTCTCGCTCTCTTCCTCTCTCTCTTCCTCTCTCTCTCTCTCTTCCTCTCTCTCTCTCTCTCGCTCTCTCTCTCTCTTGCTCTCTTCCTCTCTCTCGCTCTCTCTCTCTCTCTTCCTCTCTCTCTCTCTCTCTCTCTCTCTCTCTCTCTCTCTCTCTCTCTCTCTCTCTCTCTGTCTCTCTTCCTCTCTCTCTCTCTCTCTCTCTTCCTCTCTCTTCCTCTCTGTCTCTTTCTTCCTCTCTCTTCCTCTCTGTCCTCTCTGTC
>JACSYO010001231.1:130000-135000 GCA_016806645.1 Ophiodon elongatus | reverse complement strand
CTTCTGACTGGAGGAGGCAGCGTGTAAAACAACACGCTGTTCGTCTTTCTTCTCCGTCCCTCTGCAGGACATATACATATTCATCTGAGATGCCGGGTGCACGTGTTTGTATGTCCATACGCATGTGCACGTACATGTGCACGTACATGTGCACGTACATGTGCACCCACTGCGGCAGGCAGCCGAGGGTCCAGATGCATAATCTACATTCATCAACTCAGTTAAGGATCATAATGAGTTGATACCAACATGCAAATTAGGCTTGTGACAACAAACAGAGAATGAAGGAGGCTGGACACACACACACACACACACACACACACACACACACACACACACACACACACACACACACACACAGAGATAAGAGAGTGTGGCCTTGGCAAGGATATAGTAGGATCTAATATTCAATACGACACCCGATATTCTTCAAAAGAATTCAGAAAAGCACAACGCACGAGAAACAGGCCTCGTGCACTTTGTTCCTGTTGGATCCTGTTGGTTCCTGTTGGATCCTGTTGGTTCCTGTTGGATCCTGTTGGATCCTGTTGGTTCCTGTTGGTTCCTGTTGGATCCTGTTGGTTCCTGTTGGTTCCTGTTGGATCCTGTTGGTTCCTGTTGGATCCTGTTGGTTCCTGTTGGTTCCTGTTGGATCCTGTTGGTTCCTGTTGGTTCCTGTTGGTTCCTGTTGGTCCTGTTGGTCCTGTTGGATCCTGTTGGTTCCTGTTGGTTCCTGTTGGTCCTGTTGGTTCCTGTTGGATCCTGTTGGTTCCTGTTGGTTCCTGTTTGCGTCTACATGCACGCAAGTGTGCGCTGGTGCGTACCCGTGTGTGTATAAACCGTGTGGCCCCCCGTGTGTGATAATAGGTGTAACGTTGCACGACGCACAGCTTCATCCTGCATCCTTCATCTTTCATCCTGCATCCTGCATACTGCATCCTGCATCTTTCTGCATCCTGCATACTGCATCCTGCATCCTGCATCCTTCATCCTGCATCCTGCATCCTTCATCCTGCATCCTTCATCCTTCATCCTGCATCCTTCATCCTTCATCCTGTATCCTTCATCCTTCATCCTTCATCCTGCATCCTGCATCCTTCATCCTGCATCCTGCATCCTTCATCCTTCATCCTGTATCCTTCATCCTTCATCCTGCATCCTTCATCCTTCATCCTGCATCCTTCATCCTTCATCCTGCATCCTTCATCCTTCATCCTTCATCCTGCATCCTTCATCCTTCATCCTTCATCCTGCATCCTTCATCCTGCATCCTTCATCCTTCATCCTTCATCCTGCATCCTGCATCCTTCATCCTGCATCCTTCATCCTGCATCCTTCATCCTTCATCCTTCATCCTGCATCCTTCATCCTGCATCCTGCATCCTTCATCCTGCATCCTTCATCCTGCATCCTTCATCCTTCTTCCTTCATCCTTCATCCTGCATCCTTCATCCTGCATCCTTCTTCCTTCTTCCTTCTTCCTTCATCCTGCATCCTTCATCCTTCATCCTACATCTTTCATCCTTCATCCTTCATCCTGCATCCTTCATCCTTCATCCTTCTTCCTGCATCCTGCATCCTGCATCCTGCATCCTTCATCCTTCATCCTGCATCCTTCATCCTTCATCCTGCATCCTTCATCCTTCATCCTGTATCCTTCATCCTTCATCCTTCATCCTGCATCCTGCATCCTTCATCCTTCATCCTTCATCCTTCATCCTGCATCCTGCATCCTTCATCCTTCATCCTGCATCCTTCATCCTTCATCCTTCATCCTTCATCCTGCATCCTTCATCCTTCATCCTTCATCCTGCATCCTTCATCCTGCATCCTGCATCCTTCATCCTGCATCCTTCATCCTGCATCCTTCATCCTGCATCCTGCATCCTTCATCCTGCATCCTTCATCCTGCATCCTTCATCCTTCTTCCTTCATCCTTCATCCTGCATCCTTCATCCTGCATCCTTCTTCCTTCATCCTTCTTCCTTCATCCTGCATCCTTCATCCTTCATCCTACATCTTTCATCCTTCATCCTTCATCCTGCATCCTTCATCCTTCATCCTTCTTCCTGCATCCTGCATCCTGCATCCTGCATCCTGCATCCTTCATCCTGCATCCTTCATCCTTCTTCCTTCATCCTGCATCCTGCATCCTGCATCCTTCATCCTGCATCCTGCATCCTGCATCCTGCATCCTTCATCCTTCATCCTTCATCCTGCATCCTTCATCCTTCATCCTGCATCCTGCATCCTTCATCCTTCATCCTTCATCCTGCATCCTGCATCCTGCATCCTTCATCCTTCAGGACCAGGAACTCCCTGCAGCCGACACTGTGACCCGAGGAGGGCTGATGTGTTGATGTTGTGTAACTCACAGACGTGAAGAGAGAAATCCGGACCGGGCAGTAAGGGTTGCTAATGGCAACCACTTTGAGATATCAACAACCAAGTCTTGGCCTGTGGTTGCCAATAACCTTTTGACATGTAAAACAAAAGGTGCAGCAAACAGCAAAAAGCGCACCCCAAAATAACCACACATATCTCACATAAGTGATGATTGAATCAGAAAACAGTGCACGTGACAGCAGTGCACGTGGAACCAAAGGCTAAAAGGAAGCCTGTGAAGACTTGGGAGGCAAAATGATACTGCAAAGCAACAAACACACGACATGCATACATGTCACATTTTACATGACGAAGCCGAAGTATAACTGCAGAGCTTCTTAATTACTCAAAATATTAGGGGACCAAAGATTGCAAACATATGTTCGGTGCTGGCGCCCAGAAGCTGGAAACCTCTTTCTAAAAGTTAGCGTGAGCCCTGCTAGCGCGTAAATCCACGAGGAGATGGAGTGAATGAGGAGGAGGCGCGGTGGAACATAAGGAGATTACTGTATGAGGAGAAAGATGGAAGGCAGGGAGCCCAGCGCGCATCATAAATACATAAATACATCTGATGAGACAAGTAGAGATTAGAACTCAGGAGGTAGAACCTGAGCAGCTAAGAGAGGACGGCATGTGTTTTATAACAGAAAGGAAGTAATCCTGCACATGCTGCAAGTATGAACACACACACACACACACACACACACACACACACACACACACACTACAAGAGGAAGAAGGGTATAATTTGCCTGTGAGGGTGGGCGTCCTCTTGGGGATGTGTATGTTCAGAAAACATGCAGATTACAGCTCATACATACGCATGGAGGTGCACAACTAGAAACAAGAGCCGCGATTGGCTGGATGAGACGTACACACTGCCGGAGCCCTGCTTTAATGTCCCGACAGCACCAAGAGAGGCATGCACGGGGGGGGGAGACACACACACACACACACACACACACACACACACACAGACACACACACACACACACACACACACACACACAGACAGACAGACAGACAGACACACACACACACACACACACACACACACACACAGACAGACAGACAGACAGACACACACACACACACACACACACACACACACACGAGTCTGTCAGATTGACAGGCTCCATTGTGGGCGGGCTGTGGAGAATTTCTATGCGCTGTCACGGTGATTTCACACAACTTAACCTGTATTCCTCCCTCTGTGATGGTGCAGAGGGGAGGAGGGGGGGAGGGAGGGGGGAGAAGGGGGAGAGGGGGCAGAGGGGGGAGGAATGATGAGCTGGAACACTTGTACGCGTCTCCTGCTTGAGGAGCAACAATCTCTAGGGACTCCTCTCCCTTTACTCCCTGCACTGTGTGTGTGTGTGTGTGTGTGTGTGTGTGTGTGTGTGTGTGTGTGTGTGTGTGTGTGTGTGTGTGTGTGAGAGGAGTTGAAAGCTTGCGGGAGTACTTTCATCTATTCTGTTAAGTTTGGAAAGGTGGCAATTATAATTTCAGTGGAGGTGACAACATTTTGCAATTATTCAGTGTGTGTGTGTGTGTGTGTGTGTGTGTGTGTGTGTGTGTGTGTGTGTGTGTGTGTGTGTGTGTGTGTGCGTGCGTGCGTGCGTGCGTGTGTGTGCGTGTGTGTGTGTGCGTGTGTGTGTGTGATATGAAGTAAATGGCATTGTTAAAGCATTGTGGGCTCCGGGCCCCTGATGGTCCTGTTGGCTGAAGAGGGGATCAGATGAAGAGGCTTCCTATTTCTAACCACTGGATCTCTTTCTCTGTATAATAACGATAACAATAATTTCTATTTGTACAGCGAGTTTCATACAAACTGTAGATGTATTTCAAAGTGCTACACTTAAAAAATAATTAAAAACCCTTCAGCCTTTCGTTTGCGGACTGCCACTTCGCCCGTCGCAATAAACTCATGTTTACAATGTTTACTGAGGGAATAAATCAAGAGAGAAGTAGAGTCATTTTCTATAGACTTCTATACAACCAGAGGAGTCGCCCCCTGGTGGTCAGGAGAGAGAATGCAGCTTTAACACATGAAGCTTTGACTTCTATACAACCAGAGGAGTCGCCCCCTGGTGGTCAGGAGAGAGAATGCAGCTTTAATACATGAAGCTTTGACTTCTATACGACCAGAGGAGTCGCCCCTGGTGGTCAGGAGAGAGAATGCAGCTTTAACACATGAAGCTTTGACTTCTATACAACCAGAGGAGTCGCCCCCTGGTGGTCAGGAGAGAGAATGCAGCTTTAACACATGAAGCTTTGACTTCTATACAACCAGAGGAGTCGCCCCCTGGTGGTCAGGAGAGAGATGCAGCTTTAACACATGAAGCTTTGACTTCTATACAACCAGAGGAGTCGCCCCCTGGTGGTCAGGAGAGAGAATGCAGCTTTAACACATGAAGCTTTGACTTCTATACAACCAGAGGAGTCGCCCCCTGGTGGTCAGGAGAGAGAATGCAGCTTTAACACACCTTGGCTTCACTTTTCAGAACTGGAGGTTGCCGCCTGGTGTGATCGCGATTTTGCTCCTCATTAAAATGTTGACCTCTGACCTCCTCGCCGTTTTCCTGATGCATTCCACAGAGACGTGCCAGGCAGCT
>JACSYO010001231.1:117500-120000 GCA_016806645.1 Ophiodon elongatus | reverse complement strand
CATAACGATCGAAGCAACGGGCAAAATCCAAAACAATAAAACAGCTTCTTACATACTTTAGTGTTGCAGCTAGCTTAACCACCACGATGCTGCGTTTCAGAGCGGAACCGTGTTTAACCACATCAGAGCGTCTGGGTTCAGCAGACAACAGGTCTGATTGGATTAAGACGCTCTACACTGGATTAGTCATGTCTGGCGTCATGCTGGACAGAGAGGCAGCGCCGTGCCTGTGTTGTGTGTGCATTTTAATCTCATAACTGTACGTCCTGTATGTGTGTGACTTTAATCTCATAACTGTGACAAAAGGGGGTTTTATCACAGCCGGTGTACGTGGATGAAATACCGAGACCGACCCTGACGCTGTGACGGAGACTGGCGCCTCATTTTGGTTTGTAAATGCACCAAACATCCACCACGAAGCTGGAAATGCTGCTAACTGCCATAATAAATAGCTGTGAGTAACGCAAGCACAGCGCTGTCCTAATGTGTACTTGTATATCAAATGACAGGCATATTCATGGGAAACCATCACCGACGATCATCAAACATCATTAAAACTGTGAGAAATGTCCCTCCGAGTTCATCAAATGCAGGTTTAGTTGTCATCGCGAAAAGATATGTGTACGATGTTGGTTTTAATAACTCATAAAACATGATAATTGACTCAGTTTGGAGTTCATGGCAGGTGGCCGTCTATTTCAGCTCCGAGAGAGAGACGGTAATGTCTCCTCACTCGTACTGGAGACAGTAATGAGCAGCTCATGTCTGCAGCCTCACCGCATCATGCAGGCTTCTGATGGCCTTTAGACCCCATGAAGACTTCGTCCCAGGTCACATGGTTGTTATTGTCCTATCAATGAGGTTGCTGAGAGACGAGCGATGAGTAACATGAGCCTGTCAGAGGCCGGCGTCGAGGCCGAGAGAAGACAGACGACAAAGAAAGAAAGTTGGTCTTTCCTGAAACGAGCGGTGGGTTCGTGCACCAGGGGCCGAAACCCAAAAGAACTCAGTGAACTCATCACTATGGACCTACTTCTCCCGCTGCCACGTCGTGAAGAACAAATCCGCGTTGAGAGCTCGTTAGCGTTAGCGGTCAGTGGAGAGCTAACGGCTAACGGCTAACGCTCAGCGAGGCTGCACTGTGATGCATTCATGTCCTTCTCAGTGAGTGTTGGGCGAAGGTAAATCAGAACATCATGATGTGTAGATGTCATTGTGTAACATGTTGTTGGCCAGAAACCTGAATAGATACAGTTTGAAGGCCATGTTTTCACAGCAATATGAAATAGATTATGAAGAGGGAACTAGGACCTGTTTTACTGGATAAAACTAGCTCAAAATGTGTTCATTGCATTAGTTTCTGACCAGAGTTACAAATTGGGTGTCAAGAATCGTTTAATTTCACAGGCATTGGTGTCGACCACCAGTAACGTCTCTATCGCCACAGAACGGCTCTACTCTACTCGCCTCGCTCTTCTTTGGGGTTCCATGAGCAAAACTTGTGGATAGTACCTGCTATCCTTTTTTTTGGTATCACCTCTGTCAAGTTTTCCATGATACCAGATACCAGAAGGTGGAGTACCAGCACTCCGGACCACTGATTGGTCAGAAGAACCGTCACTAGCGCGACACATTCTGCACAACCCACGATGTATGAATAGCCAAGCTCAGAACCTCTGATACTCTGAGGGGCCCGATCCAGAGGGGTCCGATCCAGAGGAGCCCGATCCAGAGGGGTCCGATCCAGAGCGGGGAACGGAACAAGAGAAAAGAAACTGGTGGCCCGAGGGAGTCCAGTAGAACCGGGTCTGTACAGCTCCACGGTCGAGGCAACGCATCAAGTTACCTGATTAACTTTAAACACTGAAGCTGAGTTTGACATTGTGAAGTGGTCAGAGAGGAGACGCGCTCGAGGGGAGCGGGACTTGTCACAGGAAGTGCTTTGAGTCAAGTTTGAGTCATTCCCTCGTGAAGCGTGGCGTGCTGCTGCATCTACTCAAGTGCATTAATTGTGACATAAAAGCCCTGAAATAAAACTGTTATGAGCCAGAATTTATTAACTGTAATTTTGAGAAGAAAATGAGGGTTTTGGTAATTGCAGCCCAGTTAGTGCCGACTGCTCCGTCAGCTTTTCATCCTCATCTGTGGGCGCGTGGTTCATGTGTGTTGAGTTTACTGTATTTGATACGGGCTTCAGAGGAGCTTTAGAAATATAACAACGAATTAGATTAACTATTTAATGTTTTAATGATTTAGAAAATACAGATTTTATAAAAAAAGAAAGAATACATCCACAAAACATACAAACAAGATACAAAACAAAGGTGTGTCTACAAGGACTAGAGGTGTGAGAACAAAGAAAGTTCTCTTTTAGCCTCTATTGGAAACATTGAACGTTTATTTTAGTTTTTATCCAGGATAATCCTATTGAGTAAAAAGTTTTCAAACTTAAAACAAACCATCAAACTGCATCAATCAAAGAATTTGCGTTCCGTGTTCA
>JACSYO010001231.1:107500-112500 GCA_016806645.1 Ophiodon elongatus | reverse complement strand
CACAATATCTCAATGTATGATTTAATCACGAAATCATTCTTTGGAATACGATAAGTTATCATATTGAATTATTGTTGCTGCACTGCCTAAAAAAGTTAATACTTAAACTATGGGAAAGACGAGGGTACCAGTGCAGTATTCAGAAATACCAAAACCATCATCTTCAACCGTCACATTTGTTTACAATATCTATAAATCCGTCTCTTTACTTATTTTAACGTCATGTTTTCCACAAATGCCAAAAGGAATCCGTCCTCGGAATAAAAAAGGAACTATCTCTAGAATATATGACTCTCAGCCATTAACGAACCTCACATTTATATATGAAGCTCACTGGGAGAAAGACGGGTTGGGAGTCCAGAACGACCCTCTAGATCTAGATCCTGCTGGTGTGACTCACACAGAGCTGTCAGAGAACTCGTCTTCAACCAAACATATCACCACCATCACAGTGATTATACATCTTATAAAATAAAGTTCACTCTTAGAGGCTCAACTGGCAGCTTCTATAATTTATGCATGCGGACGAGAGCTGTGCTCCCTCCCAGAGCACACGGGTCTGGATTTAGATGGTCCCCCATCGGGCTGCACAAGCTCCATCAAGCCTGGACTTATGATTTGCATGAATGTTTTATTATTTTTTATTTATTTTACTCAAAGTTACTGCGAGGAACTTTCATGTTGTGTTCCTCCGGAGCTCCGACTGCAGGTCCAAGGCTGCAGGTGAAGCCGGATCTGGGTCTGTCCAGGACCAGGACTACACTGAGGTCTATAGAGGACCAGGACTAAACTGAGGTCTATAGAGGACCAGGACTACACTGAGGTCTATAGAGGACCAGGACTACACTGAGGTCTGTAGAGGACCAGGACTACACTGAGGTCTATAGAGGATCAGGACTACACTGAGGTCTATAGAGGATCAGGACTACACTGAGGTCTATAGAAGATCAGGACTAGACTGAGGTCTATAGAGGATCAGGACTACACTGAGGTCTATAGAAGATCAGGACTACACTGAGGTCTATAGAGGATCAGGACTACACTGAGGTCTATAGAAGATCAGGACTAGACTGAGGTCTATAGAAGATCAGGACTACACTGAGGTCTATAGAGGATCAGGACTACGCTGAGGTCTATAGAAGATCAGGACTAGACTGAGGTCTATAGAAGATCAGGACTACACTGAGGTCTATAGAGGATCAGGACTACACTGAGGTCTATAGAAGATCAGGACTACACTGAGGTCTATAGAAGATCAGGACTAGACTGAGGTCTATAGAGGACCAGGACTAGACTGAGACTGGTTCAGGACCAGTTAAAGGTTTCTTCGCAGTAACTTCCTGTATGTTGTTTACTTCCACGATGACGACTTCATGTTGTCTGACATCTCACTGGTGATGCAATGTTTTGTGCACAATGTTGAGTTATAATTAAAATCTATAAATAAAGATTTTAAAAGGTCAACAGGTGGACAGACGCTGGAGGCACAGAAGCTTCAGAACAACCGAACCACGAGGTCACATGACGTCACATCCCCAAGTCCCATTACACGACGATGATGGTGGTGATGATGATGATGTGATGATGATGTGATGATGATGATGATGTGATGATGATGATGATGACACTATTTCCATTAAAAAAAGTTCTAAATCCGTCTCTATGAAGATACGAGGTCTTTCTAATTAATGCCTATCATAATTCCGAGGTACTCCAGACTCAGACTGGAGAGATTCAGTCTCTGAGGCTTCAAAGGAAATAGAAACGATCTCCGTCTCCCCGCTGTGAGTGCAGATACAGATGGTGAACTTTGAATGTGTTCCTTCTTCCTAAGATTGCTGCGTCAGTGGGGAAATCAGAGAAAGGAAACTCAGAGAAACTGCACCATCTGTATCTTTACGCCTGGTGTCAAGGGGCTTATTTAATTGAGGCAATTAAGCCCGTATGAAACGGGAAGAATACATTTATAAATTAGGTTTTGTTGCCGTTTAAATTACCACCTTTGCTCTGCCCCCCCGCAGTAACTCACTGTGACCAGTAGTCCGTGTCCCGTCTCCATGCGGAGCAGATGGCCACGTCCTCAACTACAGTTCCAAATGTGTGACAGTTTATCCACATCCAGTGTCAAAGAACTTGTTCACTTCCTCGTTTGATTAAATTCCAGATTCAAGCCGTTAGGTTCTGAAGGTTTTCTCCAATAAGCAGCAGACACCCACAGCCATCACCGGACAGAATATGTCTAAATGTCTCCGCCCATGTTTTATAGGAGCTGTATTTAACATTCAGAGCATTAATACAGCAGCAAACACCCGTCGTCTATGTCCAGGTGTAGTGGAGTAATGTGGACTGAGCAGACTGTGTTGTTATCAGGGCTCCGCCTCGCTCTGGTGACACAGCCGGACCGGCCAGATGTGCTTTTAGTGCACGTGAGCGCACGTGAGCGTTAGCGCTCTCATACGGCGGTTACAGCCCGACTAAGGCGGAAGCTTACACAGTTAGCGCTGTGAGCACTGCAGACTGTGAGCGCTGCAGACTGTGAGCGCTGCAGACTGTTAGCACTGCAGACTGTGAGCGCTGCAGACTGTTAGCTCACTGTGAGCTCTGCAGACTGTTAGCTCACTGTTAGCACTGCAGACTGTTAGCACTGCAGACTGTGAGCGCTGCAGACTGTTAGCTCACTGTGAGCGCTACAGACTGTTAGCTCACTGTTAGCACTGCAGACTGTTAGCACTGCAGACTGTTAGCACTGCAGACTGTGAGCTCTGCAGACTGTTAGCACTGCAGACTGTGAGCGCTGCAGACTGTTAGCTCACTGTGAGCTCTGCAGACTGTTAGCTCTGCAGACTGTTAGCTCACTGTGAGCGCTGCAGACTGTTAGCTCACTGTTAGCACTGCAGACTGTTAGCACTGCAGACTGTGAGCGCTGCAGACTGTTAGCTCTGCAGACTGTGAGCTCTGCAGACTGTGAGCGCTGCAGACTGTTAGCTCTGCAGACTGTGAGCTCTGCAGACTGTTAGCGCTGCAGACTGTTAGCTCTGCAGACTGTGAGCGCTGCAGACTGTTAGCGCTGCAGACTGTTAACTCTGCAGACTGTGAGCGCTGCAGACTGTTAGCTCTGCAGACTGTGAGCGCTGCAGACTGTGAGCTCTGCAGACTGTGAGCGCTGCAGACTGTGAGCTCTGTAGACTGTTAGCTCTGTAGACTGTTAGCGCTGCAGACTGTTAGCTCTGCAGACTGTGAGCTCTGTAGACTGTTAGCGCTGCAGACTGTTGAGAACCATTGAAAGGCGATTAAAATGCTCCCGACGTCAGATGGATTACCTGTAAAGGGACCTGAGGCCTAGTGAGTAAACATGTGGTGCTGGTCTGTGGAGCGATGGCTGACCCGGCTCATGCAGACTCATCAGCACCGACTTCAGCTAACAGAAGCTTCACGGAGCACTGCAGGGGTTTCTGACAACGAATCCCCAAAGAAACAAACAGATGGATTTTTTTTTCAGACAGCAGAGAATACTGCTTTTAGCTGGATGTCCTACACCGCTCACTGCTGCCCTTACCTATCCACATCCCTCCTCCATCTGTTCTCCTCTCCTCTCCTCTCCTCTCCTCTCCTCTCCTCCCCTACTCCTCCCCCCTCCTCTCCCCTCCTCTCCTCTCCTCTCAAACCCCTTCAATCATCCCCACACAGGGAGAGTTGGAGGCAGTCCAAGCCCAGTCCCTTGAGTCCCGGCTGGGTGACTTCCAACCCGCTCCCCAGGCTTCACTCCAGGCCTGTGGGCCCGAGAGCTGGCAGCTCAGGGAGGCTATTGTCGGGGAGAGATTAACCACACGAAGCAGCTATTGTGGAAGACAAACACACACATGCAAACACACACAGGCATATCTTGACACTCAGAGAGAAGCACTTATTCCCTCAACATAACAGCTATTGTTAAACGTCAATGAAGACGTAGCAGCAGGCAGACTGTAACATTAGCAGATTCTCCCACTAATATCCTACAAGGTGAGCAAATGTCATGTGTGCACACAGCGGTATGCACACACCACAGGCCATGCTATGTGCCCAGTAATTAATCCTGCTGAGGATATTGATTTTCTATTCATGGGTATCCACAAGTGGATACATGGAGCTGTATCTTTATCAGCCCCCAAAACACACACACACACACACACACACACACACACACACACACACACACACACACACACACACACACACACACCTGACCAGGTTTAATCCTATATGTATAATGGGTCACATGGTCTGTTGGGGCCTCAGCGTCCAGTCTATAGTGAACTGTGCTGTAAAAACAGCACAAAAATACTTCTGCACACGTATGTTTCTATGCAAATATGCAAATTACGGCCATGCAAAAAGCAGCTCCTCGAGTGCAAATGCTACTTACACACACACACACACACACACACAAGACATATGCACACACACACACACCCTCACAATGCTAATCCCCCCCAAATAAACCCAGCAGCCTGGGGACTGAGATGGGCTGATGGCAGAAGAGATAAGAAGAAGAGGAAGAAAGAGGCAGAGAAAAGGATGTGAGCTGATGTGTCCCACATACATACATGCAGCACCCCCCTCGCTCGTCACTCTTCTCCCAGATTATCGCCCCCCCACCCTCTTCACCCCTCTGCCCCCCCCCCTCTCCTCCGCTACAGAATCCCAGCAGCCGCTCACAGGAGAGGTGGCACACTTTGAGGATAAATTTAGAAACGAGGTGCAATCCCAAGGCCGGCACGGAGAAATAAAAGAGGAAAGTAGACACATGTGTGTCAGATCACATGATCACTCCTCCCAACAGGAACGCTCTGCACAGAGAGCGTTAACAGGCGGCTTTCAGCGTGTTTCCACCGTGATCCGAGGAGAGATGCACAGGGAGGAGGAGGAGGGAGGAGGAGGAGGAAGAGGAGGAGGAGGAGGAGGAGGAGGAGGAGAGACGGGTCTGGCCACCTCACACTCCTCCTCTGTCCAACGGCTGG
>JACSYO010001231.1:95000-100000 GCA_016806645.1 Ophiodon elongatus | reverse complement strand
GTTGGCCTTATTTGTGGGGGGTCAGTCCCCCGCTGAGGCCCGACTTGGACTGAACCAATCCAGTCCAGAGCGGGGGGAGGGAAGAGGAATTGTTAATGACAGATGAGAGATACATAGTGAAGACTCGCTAGATGGAAAAACCCAGGGGTTAATAAGCTGGAGCAGAGGAGCGAGGGGAAGGGAAGGCTGGAGATGTGGGGGATGTGGACCCGACTCTCCTCATAGGGATCCTGCACCGGGCTGATTCCATGAACACGCTGGGGAGACACCCCTTTAATTCTAAGCCAACATTTAGCCTGGTGCACACACACCATCACCAAGGGACACGTATGTGAGAGGCATGGCTGATATCCTGCATGGCTCTGCAAAAATTCTGATAAGTAAACAGCACAGGGAGAGAGAGAGAAGGGGAGGGAGGGAGGGAGGGAGGGAGGGAGGGAGGGAAAAAATACTGAACATCTCAAATAAAAACGGAACACAACGACATTTAAGGACGTGAACATAATCACAAACATCTGACTGAGTGATTCAAAAGGCATATTGCTCCAAAGTCTAGTCCGTGACATTCAGAATCCTCGCCTGGCATGCACCCATGTCGAGGTTGAGAGGGCATGAAATGGTTGAAAGATGACCCAATTAATAAGGACACGCGCGCACACGCCCACCCGAATGTATGTTTAGCAGGCATGTAAGTGTTCAGAGCCGAGCCTATTAACTCAGCTCGTTTAGCCCCAGTCCAGCCATTAAATATAAGCCGGCCCCAAAGCTCAAAAAGCAACACCATGGCTCAACCCCCACATCTTTGTCTTCATGCTTCCTCTCTCTCTGCCTCACATCACAGATACACGATTTATTTGACGTATTGACAGCACATGCCATTTTCCTGTGCTTTAATAAATGAGTAAAAGAATGCCAGCGCATGGTCGGTGGACGAGGGTCGGTGGATGAGTTGGGCAGAAATCAATCCGAATGCGCCCTCAGGCCGTACAGAAAGGCCAGAGACTAATGTCAGCCGGTCCAGTGGCGGGGCACGCCGCCACCATCACAGCTTACACTCGTCATTTAACAGGAAAAGATGTGTGAAGAATAAACCATTCATATTTCCAAGGAAAGAAAAAAAAAGTGTGTGAATGTTCCACGCGTGAATTTGATAGCTGACCAAGTCGGGGAGAGGAAACGAGACACAGAAGAGAGAGTGTGTCTGCAGGCTGATCAGGATTAGAGGAGAGTTCCTCCCTCCTCCTCTGCTCCGTCATTAACGCACCTCGGAGGTGTTTCAGAGGCTGCTGGAAATAAGCCGATTTCACTGAGGGCTCACCCACCACGCATTAACAGCACCCAGTGTCTCTCACACACACACACACACACACACACACACACACACACACACACACACACACACACACACACTCACAAATTATCCTCACCGTCAATCATGGTGCACTAAGCAGTAGTATTTGCCTACAGAGCCGACGGCTCAATGGGATTGGGGTTAAAATTTAAAAAAAACACAGAAAAAGAAACATACCAAATGTCACAAGGGGTTGAGTCTGATATTGATGCAGAATAATTTATGTCAATTCAATTGGTGCGAAGGGAGACAAGAGCATGTCAGCCTTATCTCTGGCCTTTAGACTATCCGGGAGCTTTAGTCAGATAGAGCTGGTGAACAGGGAGCGGATAGATTAATATGTGGAGGGGTGATCGAGAGACAGAGGCAGCAGGGCAATGAAACCCAGATAGTCATGGAGATAAACTAATAACCAAGATAAGACCCACACATACAATAAGCAGCCGGGGCATCGTGTTCATCAACGCACAGACGGAGAGGAAGAGGGGAGTGAGGGGCCGTCTGTCCTCATCTTTCATCAGGCCTCAGGAAAGAGAGATTTCATTACTGCTCAATGCTCTCAGTGACGCGTTCAGGGACCCCGAGGAGGGAAGACGAGGTCGCAGGTTGTTCAGAGTGTGTTGCTGAAGGAGACAGGTGGGTCGGACGGCTGGGCAGGACACACGAGCAGAGCAGAGGCAGAAGGACAACGCGAGGTGTGCGTGTGAGGAAGTTGCTGGACCGAACAGAAGGCTGACCTGAGGTCTGCCGGTGGGAGGACACACCGGGAGGACACACCGGGAGGACACACCAGGAGGACACACCGGGAGGACACACCGGGAGGACACACCAGGAGGACACACCGGGAGGACACACCGGGAGGACACACCGGGAGGAAACACCGGGAGAACACCGGGAGGACACACCGGGAGGACACACCGGGAGGACACACCGGGAGGACACACCGGGAGGAAACACCGGGAGGACACACCGGGAGGACACACCGGGAGGAAACACCGGAGGACACACCGGGAGGAAACACCGGGAGAAACACCGGGAGGACACACCGGGAGGAAACACCGGGAGGACACACCGGGAGGACACACCGGGAGGACACACCGGGAGGACACACCGGGAGGAAACACCGGGAGGACACACCAGGAGGACACACCGGGAGGACACACCGGTAGGACACACCGGGAGGACACACCGGGAGGACACACCGGGAGGACACACCGGGAGGACACACCGGGAGGACACACCGGGAGGAAACACCAGGAGGACACACCGGGAGGAAACACCGGGAGGAAACACCGGGAGGACACACCGGGAGGAAACACCGGGAGGACACACCGGGAAGAAACACCGGGAGGACACACCGGGAGGAAACACCGGGAGGACACACCGGGAGGAAACACCAGGAGGAAACACCGGGAGGACACACCGGGAGGAAACACCGGGAGGAAACACCGGGAGGAGGAGGCTCAAAGTCACTTTGTAAAGCAACAGAAGAGAGTCGGACGCAGCACCGGGACATCTGTGAATATTTATTCATCAGCAGCGGGTGACCTGCACTGCTCTCAGTGCAAACACAGACGGGCAGATTCAGCACCACGGACAGCGGCAGCGCCACGGACAGCTTCAGCACCACGGACAGCTTCAGCACCACGGACAGCGGCAGCACCACGGACAGCGGCAGCACCACGGACAACGCCGGTGCTGAAGCTCCCCAAAGTCACTCCTGTCCTCAATGCTGAATGGCTGGTTGAGCAATACTCATCCAGCTGGACAGAGCAACAGTTGGAGGGAACGGTACGGAGCTCGGGAGCAACAGCTGAGGAGAGGAACAGGGG
The DNA here is from genome assembly GCA_016806645.1 of Ophiodon elongatus. Lineage (NCBI taxonomy): Eukaryota > Metazoa > Chordata > Actinopteri > Perciformes > Hexagrammidae > Ophiodon > Ophiodon elongatus. Next base: position 96,817 of record JACSYO010001231.1, on the reverse strand, counting down.
AGTGTGTGATCATTCACCCAGAGCATGATCAGGATATAGAGCTCACAGCAACATGTGCTCAAGAACACGCAAACAACCAGAAACACACACAACACTCGAATGCATCATGATGTGACCAGAGCCTGAATGCATCATGAAATAACTCAATGGACCCCCCCGTCCGTTAGTCGTTAGCCGTTAGCCGTTAGCCGTTAGCCGTTAGCGAACGGATCACAGATCAACAACGGTCCGTCACACAACTAGGTTTTAACTACTATGACTACTATTTAATTTACTTGTCTACATCAAACCAAAACAATTCACTAGTTTTTCCCACTGAAATAAAAAGAACTCGGTACTAACAACCCGAAATCAGTCGCCTGCAGAAATAAGTTGCCTGACTGGAAAAGGTCTCCATCTCCCCTCTGAAGGGTCCGGAGGCAGCGCTCCTTATTGGTGCCGACAGACCTCCTCATGCCGCTCTCTGCTTCACGTTAAGTTCAGATTTGATTTGAAGATTGCTGTAGAACTTGTGGAAGGGCCTCTTAAGCTTTTTCACTCTGTGATGTGTAAAAGGTCAGCGCCCACTCGGCGGATTTAGAAACTCTGTTAACCCTCTCTATCTTTTAAATCCCCTCTCAGACTTTGTATTTATAAAGCCAGCCAGCGGAACGTGTTGGTGTCCTGTAATTGCTCATCTTATTGCTAGTTTATTTTACAATCATTCATTTAATTTGCCCAATTTTCAGTTTTAAAGCTCTTCATAGGCGGCTCTACATTAGCCGAGCACTGTGCTCTCACCGCGTCTGACAAGCGATCTGTAAACACTGTAAAAGCCCACTGTAAATGAAGTTAATTATTATTAATTATTGACTGAACTCTTGCGGAGTGGGGGAGGCTTGGCCATTAATCAAAGGCACACAATCTTCTAACTTTCTATTTAGGATGCAGAACTTCCTGCCTCATAGAAACGGAATGAGACGGAGCTATGAGGAAACCCACAGCGCGATGGCGGCGCGATGGCGGCGCGATGGCGGCGCGATGGCGGCGCGATGGCGGCGCAGCATCGAGGCTTTAGGACACCAAGAGGAGCACGGGGGGGCGATAATGCAAAACCCTCACTGGGGTCTTTAGTAATCAAACATAATTATCCTTGTCACACAGATAATCACACCCCCCCCCCACACACTAATCCTGGGAGCCAATGGGATCTCTCCATTGGTTCTGTAGCAGAGCCGGTTGAGAGGAGAGGAGACGTCCAGCTCTCTGCCCTCTTCTGGCCCAGCTGCCCTTTGGGAAACCTTTCCTCCCTCCTCATATCTCTCATTTCCTCCTCCTCCTCCCGTCTCTAATGCTTTTTGTCCCCTCATCACTTTCCATCTTTATCCATTCTTGACTCCCCCCTATCTCCCCCTCCTCCTCCCCCCATATATCCTCCATTGATTGTGATTTTCTTCCAGCTCTCCAACCTCCCCCAACATCCTTCTTTGTCTCCTTTTCTTTCCCTCCTCTCCATCCTTTTTTCAATTTCTGACTCCAACTTATTCTCATCAACTCCCCCCACCCCTCCTCTCTCCACCCCCCCCTCTCGCTACACATTTAAGCGCCCCCCCCCCCCGTCTGTACGTCAGTCACTAGTGAGGGGAACAGTAAAGTACCTGCTCAAATGTCATCAGCATCAACTCAGAATCTCAATCATCTCAAACAGGATAAAAAAGTAGGGTTTGTAGAGGGAGGCGGGGTGGGGGGCTCTGAGATAAAGCTGACAGCACACTTCATTGGAGGAGGGGGGGGGGGAATTAGATTACATTTTCCCCATGGGTGTCTCGCCCGGAGCA